>CM035125.1:76116810-76716810 GCA_020205555.1 Panax stipuleanatus
GGCAACAGTAGCTTAATACTGGCGCTGCGCGCGAGTGGCGCTGCGGCGGCGCTGCGGCGCGGGCTGCGGCGCGTGTGGCGCTGCGGCGCGGGCTGCGGCGCTGCGGCGTCGAGGCAGTTTTCTGCGGTTCAGACTGCAGCGAAAACCGACCCAAAACCTCCCATTTCATCGATTTCAACATACCCAGATATTAGACTTGTTTAACTTACTAACACATACATATATGCTTATATAACAGTCAATAGCAATTATCAATTCCCAATTTCATGAACTCTAACTAATTTACGAATTTCATGTATTTACAGAAATTGAAGAGGAACAATGGAAATGAAAGACTATTCAGTGGTTCCATCATGTGTGTATGTTCATATAACAACAATATAAGGGTTCTACAAACCAATCATGAACCAATTTGGCATAATCAAGAATTTCAACAAAACTCAGAGAACAACAATGGAGTTCTTTTGACAGAAAATGAAAATGAAGACACGAAGAGGATTTATACCTCTGTTATGGAGTAAGCTTGCTGATGCTACTATAGAAATTCCTTCTGAACTAAATAGACAATCACAGTATACTCTCTTCTCTTAGAAATATTTCAGCAATGAAATGAAGGTGCAGGGAGTTCCTTTATATAGAAGAATGAATACACAGTCCAAGCTTCTAACTCCCAAATCAAACTAACGGATTGTCAAATTGCATGAAGGTTATAGAATGGTAGGTATTTAGTTGTTAGAATCCATCATTAAAACCACTCCCTTGCTCATCATTGCTACAAGGCTATGGAAATTTACTGAGTTTAAGGAGAAGCAATAGGCTTAGGCCATAATGGCTGTGCACGTGAATGAGGGAAAGGAGAGTGACTATTATATTGGGACAAGCCAAGCAAATCTCAGCATTCTTACAAATGGACTATATGCTACACTTATGTTATATATTATATGTACTCTTAGGTTATAATTACAATGTTCTCCCCATAATGTAATAAATGCAATTTGAATACATATAATCTATGTACATTTTATCTTACCGATATAATACAATCGGATACTACCACATTACATTATATCATATATATTAAATTGTATTACTCAACAATTATTTATAATAGATCCATGATACATTATTTTAATGTATATCCACACATCATTTGTCACCTACACATATCATAACATATAGTTACTATACATTTAATTCGCATGCTTGCACATATAATTTCTCATCTTATAAATTGAATATTAATTAATAATATACACATATCCTACATCAATCAATAATTGTTAACCTCCATAACAATTTAATTAACCTTTATATGATTAACTATCACTTTGATATAAATCTTATTATATTTATAAACACGTTGCTCATTATTATTATGTTTCTTGCAATAAATAATCACATATTATTAATCAATCCTCATTAGTATTTTATAACAGTTAATTAATATTCTTCGATTAACAATTAATATAGATTAATTCGCTTAAATTAATATAATCATTCTTATATTACGTCACTGTGCCACACAAGGCAATCAACGAGTTTATCACAAACTCCACCAATTTCTCAATTATTATAATTATTCAATTATATATAATTGAATTAATTCATCTCATAACACAAAATCATTTATATTCAAATAAATTCTCATTTCCATTAATATATTATTTAATAATATATGGAAATTCTCGGGTATTACATCCTCCCCCCCTTATAAAAATTCCGTCCCGGAATTGCTACAAGGTTACACAAATAGATGGGGATAGTCCCTCATCATCCTATCTTCTAACTCCCACGTTGCCTCCTCGACATCGTGGTTACGCCAAAGTACTTTTACAGATGAAATAACTTTATTTCTCAAAGTTTGTTCTTTCCTATCTAATATTTGGACAGGAATTTCTTCATACGCCAAGTTCTTCTCCACTTGAATGGGCTCGTAAGAAATCACGTGCTTGTAGTCGGCCTTGTACGGTCGCAACACGGAAATGTGGAACACGTTGTGGATATGCTCCAACTCGGGTGGTAACGCAACTTTGTATGCCACTTCGCCCACTCGCTTCAGTATCTCGAACGGTCCTATGAATCTTGGACTCAATTTTCCTTTCTTGCCGAAACGGATTTTCCCTTCCATGGAGATACCTTCAAGAATACGAAACTGCCGACTTTGAAGTCTCGGTCCTGCCGATGCAAATCTGCGTATTTCTTCTGGCGATCTTGAGCTGCTACAAGTCTGGCTCTTATCACTGTCACACGTCTGCGGTTTGTTGAACTAACTCTGGTCCGAGTATTCGTCGTTCTCCGACTTCGTCCCAACATAACGGCGTTCTGCACTTTCTCCCGTAAAGAGCTTCGTACGGTGGCATGCCAATACTCGCATGGTAGCTATTATTATATGCGAATTCTACTAAGGGTAGGTGGTCGTCCCAATTTCCCTTAAAATCCATCACGCAAGTCCTAAGCATGTCTTCTAGCGTTTGTATTGTTCGCTCACTTTGTCGTCTGTTTTGAGGATGATAAGCTGTACTCAACCTCAACTGCGTTCCATTCTTCCTGCAAACTCTTCCAAAAATTGGACGTGAAGCGCGGATCTCGATCAGAGACAATTGACACCGGCACTCCATGTCGTGAAATAATTTCTTTTACATATAGGCTTGCTAATTGGTTCAAACTGTAGCGGATCTTGATTGGTAGAAAGTGTGCGGTCTTCGTTAGCGATCCACGATAACCCAAATAGCATCATAACCTTTCTGTGTAACTGGAAGTCCTACCACGAAGTCCATGGTAATATGCTCCCATTTCCACTCTGGTATTTCTAACGGTTGTAGTAAACCACTTGGCCGCTGATGCTCTGCTTTAACGCGTTGGCAAGTCAAGCATTTACTGACGCACTCTGCGACTTCCCGTTTCAAATTAGGCCACCAAAAATGTTGCCTTAGATCTCGGTACATCTTTGTGCCTCCCGGATGAACGGAATATGTCGTATTGTGTGCCTCGTGCAAAATCTCTTCCCTCAACTCGGTTACCGCTGGTACCCACACTCTCCCTTCAAATCTCAAAATACCGTCTTTATCCATTCGAAATTTTTCTTCCTCACTTTCTGTGATCCTCTTTCGATGTTTCTCACACTCTTCATCCTTTTCCTGAGCTTCATTTACTCTATTCAACAACGTCGGACAAGCTTCCATTACAATTAACTTCTCACCAGACTTTTCTGGTCCTTTTACTTCTATCTCCATTTCTCATCTCTCTTATCAACTCTTCCTGAGTTGTTAAATTAAACAACTTCTCCCTTTCTTTCCTGCTCAGAGCGTCGGCAACCACATTTGCCTTTCAGGGTGATAAAGAATATCGCAGTCATAGTCTTTGATTAAGTCTAACCACCTTCTCTGCCGCATGTTTAACTCCTTCTGTGTGAAGATATATTTCAGACTTTTGTGTCCGTGTATATCTCACATTTTCTCCGTATAGATAATGTCTCCATATCTTTAACGCAAAAACTACTGCCGCTAACTCTAAGTCATGAGTAGGTATCTGTTTTTCGTAATCCTTCATTGTCGTGACTGCATATGCAATAACCTTGCATGTTGCATAAGCACACAGCCAAGCCCCTTGTGCGATGCATCACTATACACCACAAAATTTCCCGCATCATCTGGTAATGATAACACAGGTGTTTCGCTCAATCTCCTTTTCAGTTCTTGAAAACTTTCTTCGCATTTGTCGGTCCATACAAATTTCACCGTCTTCTAGTCAATTGGTCAACGGGGTTGCTATCTTAGAAAAATCTTGGATGAATCTTCGATAGTACCCAGCTAACCCTAGAAAGCTTCTCACCTCCGTCGGTGTTCTCGGTTGTTCCCAATTACTTACTGCTTCAACCTTCGCAGGGTCTACAGAGATTCCATTCTATCCACCACGTGGCCTAAGAATTGAACCTTCTCCATCCAAATTCGCACTTAGAAATTTTGCATACATCTTCTCCCTTCCTTAGTGCCTCCAAAATAATCTTTAGATGTTCGGCGGTGTTCTTCCTCTGTCTTTGAGTAGATCAAAATGTCGTCGATAAAAACCACTACAAATTTATCCAAGTATGGCTGAAAGCTCGGTTCATCAAGTCCATAAATGCTGCCGGAGCATTAGTCAATCCGAATGACATTACCAAAAACTCGTAGTGTCCATAACGGGTTCGAAACGCAGTCTTTGGTATGTCCTCATCCCGTACCTTCAGTTGATGATATCCTGTTCGTAGGTCGATCTTTGAGAAACACTTTGCTCCCTTCAGTTGATCAATAAGTCGTCTATCCTCGGTAGCGGATACCGGTTCTTGATCGTTACTCTATTCAATTCTCGATAATCGATACAGAGCCTCATCGATCCGTCCTTCTTCTTAACGAATAGTACTGGTGCTCCCCAAGGAGAAACACTCGGTCGAATGTAACCCTTATCCAATAATTCTTGCAATTGTATCATCAATTCCTTCATTTCTACTGCGCCATACGATATGGAGCTTTCGAAATCGGTGCCGTTCCCGGTGCTAAGTCTATTACGAATTCGATTTCTCTGTCTGGCGGAAGACCAGGCAGATCGTCCGGAAACACGTCTTGAAATTCATTAACTACGGATATCCTTAATTTCTACTCCCTTCTTCCGAGTATCAACGATGTAAGCTAAATATCCTCCACATCCTTTCCTTAACAATTTCTTGGCCTGCATCATCGTAACGCAACACGATTGCTTAAGCGATGAGCTACCATAAAACACTACCTTAGACTTACTCGGAGTCTGAAGGTTCACACATTTGTTCTGACAGTCAATTATCGCAGCATGGTTATACAACCAATCCATTCCAGTATTACGTCGAATTCTCCCAGTCTAATAGGAATCAAGTCTACGCTCAGTTCATGTTTACTAATATTTGCGCGACAATTTCGATAACGTATTCTACAGGGATCACTTCCTTATTAGCAACTTCTATGATCAAAGGATTTTCTAATAGTTCTCGAGGTGTACTAAGTCTACTAGCAAATTCTTCAGATACAAAAGAACAGGTGGCACCCGAATCAAATAATACATAAGCATTTATATCATTGATTGGGATTATACCTGACACCACATCCTTCGCAGCCACTGCGTCTTGGACGGTCATGTTAAAGGTTCTGGCGGGTTGGGCGGTTGGATTGTGCCGGTCCACCGATCATCAGCTTGTTGACTCCTTGCTGATTACTACCCCCGCCCTTCCCTTCTTTGGGCAGTCCTTAATTCGGTGCTCCGTCGAGCCACAAGCAAAGCATCCTTGTATCTTTTTCGGTTTCGAAACAGTTGGGCGAGATGTGCCCTTCCTGTCCGCAGTTGTAGCAAGTGCCACGTCCCTTCCAGCACTCGCCCTGGTGATTCTTCCCACACTTCGGGCATCCTTCAGCCCTCTTCTTGAAACCTCCACGAAAATTCCCTGATTGATTATTATTGTTGTTTTTGTTGTTGTTGTTGTTCTCCCACTTTCTCTTTCCAAGTTGCTTCCTCCGCTACTGCTTCCTCCCGTACGATTCTCTCCTCCAGTATTCTTTCCTTTCTTTCTTTGTTATACAGACTTCAGGCCTCACTGCCGCCTTCCGCAATGATTGCCTTCTCCAGTAATGTTGCAAAGGAATCAATTTGAAGAACTGAACCTTATTGAACAGCATGGCTTCACCCTTGTTCAAAGCGTCTAGCCTTCCTCTCTTCATCACCACTTGGTGCTCCGCAAATCGCTGCTAGTTCGTTAAACCTAGCCGCGTATTGCGCCACCGTCATTTCACCTTGTTTTAACTCTAGGAATTTCACCTCCATCCTATTCTTCATACTTTTCGGAAAGTAATTCTCGAAGAACAGTGTCTAAACTTATCCCAAGCTATTATCCCTTCTCCAGCTCTTTGTTGATTAGCCTCCCACCAGTAGTTCGCTTCTCCCCTCATCATGTACGTGGCAACACCGTCTTCTGATCTTCGCCTACGCTAGCTATAGTGAAAGCTTTTTTCGATCTCTTTGATCCACGTTTGTGCGACGATTGGGTCGGTAGTTCCCTCGAACTCCGGGGGCCTACACTCTTAAAGTCTTTAAAGGTGTTACTGGCACAGTTGAGGGTTCGGGCGAACGGTTCATTGTTCCTTCCCCTTAAGGCTTCTCCTAACAATCTACCAGTTTCTGGATCGGGTCTACTTGTTCTCTCTCATTGTTAACGGATTCTTCAGGTGCAGTCAATCTATGTCTGGGCGGCATTATCTTCATCACAATTTTTCATTTATTATATTCAAGTATATCACTTAAGTATTTCTTTTAATACTAAAAGAATAAATTTATAACACGTTTCTAAAATCAACTCCATTTATATTCATATGCCATTTCATTTCATTACATGATTATCCTAGCATACTGCTATCAATGTTATCACATATATCCCCTAATATCACAAAGACGGGAATATACCAACCTATACCATACTACCCCTCTAACAAAAGCTAACTCGGGTTTACTTCATCATCCCCAATCTTACACAAAAGATCGAAATTACAACATAGTATATACAATACATAAAGACACAACTAGTACTACCACTAGACTGACTAAGGAAATCTCATCCCATCATCCCGCGTTCCACTGCGCTCTTGTACTCCAACTGTGCTATATACGCAAACAGCTCTCGGCTCAAGGTATGTAGAGTCTGTCCCTGTTCTGCCGGGTAGTGGTACACACCATCAATCACCCTTTCAAAAGCTGAACGGAACACATACCCCATCTTGTTCATCTTTCTCTTCTTGCACTGACCTCGTCCTCAAGGTCGTCAGCTCTCTCATTGGACGCTTCCCACTTCTCCTCGAAGTGTAACCTATCCATCACCTCCAACTCTAGCTGAGTACGGAGTGCCTCTTTCTCAGTCTTCTCACTCAGCTCCCTCCGCTCAACCTCTTCTAGCTTCTCTGCCAAATCTACATTCTAGCCACTGACCTGTGAAACAGAGTCCCCATCTGGATCCCTGCCTCCCTACGGTAGGCATCTCCACCTCTAACTCTTGCATAAGCCAGCTCCCTCGGGGTCCTCGTACCTCAGCTTCTGGAACTCAGACTCTCTCTCGTGGGCCTTTGCTCCAGCTCCGGACTCTGCAGTCTAACTCTAGAATACGTCCTCGTACTCGCCTAAACCATCTTGTCCTCTATAGTAGCCTCATCAGAGTCCTCTACTGGCTCATCCTCCATTGCTCCTCCTCTGGATCAGACTCTATCTCAATCTCGTCTCGTCGTCAGACTCGAATGGTGCAACAGCCTGCACTGGTGTAGCCTCTAGAGGTGCCTAGTATACTACGTGTATATCCCTGGGCTCCCTCCTCTGCAACTCTACTAGGTACCCCTGTGTCTGTCATCCTAACTTACAAACCACACAAGACAAGAATAGGCATCTCCATTAGAATGTTAAACAAAATATAAGTTCATTGTATAGAATGAAGTTACATTTCAACAGATTAAGTCTCTCAAGGAAAACTCTACATGAGTTTTATCTCCTTCCTAACTTCTAAGTTCGCCTAAGTGATAGTCCTAAGGACACTCGTTCCTAAGGTTTATAACTTGGCTTTGATAACCAACCTGTGACGCCCCCAAATTCCAGGACCGCCACTTGGTCTCTCGAATTCGGTTCATCACGTGCTCATGGTAATACATCACAATAATTAATAATTAAATATCACACGATCACAGCGGAAAATCTATTCTAGAATAATTTACAATGATTTATTATAATTATTCCCCCAAGTCTCGCAACCTACAGTACTTAATAGATTACATAATAATATCAGTTAACGACTTATTACATAATCTAACTTAAGCTTAAACATAATCAAATCCAGTCTTACTACATCATCTTCATACAATATTAATATATTTAAAACATAACAGACATAAGCTAGTTGGTAGCTTTGCCCTTGCCCTTATCAACGCCCGAAGGTTCACCATGCTCTGCCTTAACTGAATGTTTTAGGGAAAGCAAGAATGAGCACAAATTGCCCAGCAAGTAATATACAATAAGGGTGAGTAATAAGATTCTCAATTCTCGAAAGGGTATAACAAGATTTGATAGTTCAAGAATATCAACAGTTCTCAATATCAGTCGCTAAGGACAGGATAATATCAATATGATTCAATAATAAGTCAATTCAAGATTTCAAATAATTGAATACTGAGTAGTCACTACGGACTATGAACTTCTACTAGAATTGACAGTAATAAACTGAAAATCCAACAAAAACAGGTACAACAGGTGATCAGCCTAAAGTACCCTTGTTATGCATAACAATCAACCATACTCAAGTGTGCACGTCGGTTCTCCGACAATTATATATTCCCTTCAAAGAAGGTTGTCTTCTCAGTCAAATACAAGATCCCGCACCAATCAATTAGTTTGGGTTACTTTCAATAACATAAGTCCAGCCGAATCAAATGGCATAGACACTTTCACAATATTCAAGAACAATACTAAGTTCAACATGAATAATAGCTTTAATGAAATAAGAGTTCAAGTATGCTAATTCGATTCAACCGATTAAATAGGAAACTAGTTCGCAATACACAAGATAGGATACTGCATAGTACAAGAGTATAAGTTAGGAAACTTTCACAATCATAGATTTCCTTGCATAAAGTAAATGCGCTCGGTTAGGCTACTTGCACTTTAAAAGAGTGTAAGTAAGAGAACTTGCCTTTAGAGTAGTTTATCCACGAAAAGCAATCAACACTTTCGAATTCCTATCGTAATACAGTTACGTATATATATGATATTCATTAGTCATATAATTTTAACTTCACATTTTCTCTTTGAATATACGATCAACACATAAGCTAAGTTTTACCTAGCTACACAGTTATATAGAATATAATTTCTATCCTTAACGCTCCCTTCTTTAGAGTTTAAACGCATTCTCATATTATATAAGATCTCAACAATAGCAAACATGCTTGCATATTATTAATATCAATAAGACCACAATCAATACTAAATATATTTCATTTTAGCAAGTCACGGCATCTCCTTAAGTTAACCGTCAAAATCGGGTTCAAGTAACATCATATAATATCGCGTGGCATGTATTCATATTTAAAGGATACTTTCATGCTTGTATAACTTTTCCAAATCCAATCGTACATGGTATAGGTTCTTAAGTTAATACTTAAAGCCATTCAAGGACACGAACTCATATGGTCTAACATGATGCTTTTAAACACATAAGATATTCATATAACTTGTATTAGTCATGCTCATGAGTACTCGTATTGCATATATGTAGCTAGCATTGTTATTATCTTGAAAACATGCTTTGTTCATGCTAAACTTTAATCACGGCAACTAATCATGGTATATATACATGCATGACACATGAATGAGTCTAAGAGTACTATCACATGTGTCCATAAATGTCAAATTCTAATTCTCGTCATAACATACCAACGTTCACGTTCAAAGCTTATACTTTGTTAGATAGTTCATTAATAAGGTCTATCATGTTCATGCTTCCTTATGAAACCTATATATGTAAGTTAACATGCTTTTCATGTATTTCAAGGCCCTATAAACAGCTTGAAAAGTCAGAATGTATACATACTCATATATGTTAACGTCGTTTATGAAACTTTAAATTCGTTTCCAAACTATGTGTCGTTTGGTTAACCATGCATGCTAATATACTAAAACATGCTTACATTGCCTCATTAGGTTTATATATATGTATTAATCATGCTCCCATGCTGGTTAAACAAAATCAAACAATTGGTGCATAACAGTTTTGTTGCAGAATGCAGAAAACTGAACACAGAGGCTGGGCGCTGCGGCGCGGCACAGTAGCTTAATACTGGCGCTGCGGCGCGAGTTGGCACTGCGGTGCGGCGCTGCGGCGCGGGCTGCGGCGCGTGTGGCGCTGCGGCGCGGGATGCGGCGCTGCGGCGTCGAGGCAGTTTTCCGGTTCAGACGGCAGCGAAAACCGACCCAAAACCTCCCATTTCATCGATTTCAACATAACCATACCCAGATATTAGACTTGTTAACTTACTAACACATACATATATGCTTATATAACAGTCAATAGCAATTATCAATTCCCAATTTCATGAACTCTAACTAATTTACGAATTTCATGTATTTACAGAAATTGAAGAGGAACAATGGAAATGAAAGACTATTCAGTGGTTCCATCATGTGTGTATGTTCATATAACAACAATATAAGGGTTCTACAACCCAATCATGAACCAATTTGGCATAATCAAGAATTTCAACAAAACTCAGAGAACAACAATGGAGTTCTTTTGACAGAAAATGAAAATGAAGACACGAAGGGGATTTATACCTCTGTTATGGAGTAAGCTTGCTGATGCTACTATAGAAATTCCTTCTGAACTAAATAGACAATCACAGTATACTCTCTTCTCTTAGAAATATTTCAGCAATGAAATGAAGGTGCAGGGAGTTCCTTTATATAGAAGAATGAATACACAGTCCAAGCTTCTAACTCCCAAATCAAACTAACGGATTGACAAATTGCATGAAGGTTATAGAATGGTAGGTATTTAGTTGTTAGAATCCATCATTAAAACCACTCCCTTGCTCATCATTGCTACAAGGCTATGGAAATTTACTGAGTTTAAGGAGAAGCAATAGGCTTAGGCCATAATGGCTGTGCACGTGAATGAGGGAAAGGAGAGTGACTATTATATTGGGACAAGCCAAGAAAATCTCAGCATTCTTACAAATGGACTATATGCTACACTTATGTTATATATTATATGTACTCTCAGGTTATAATTACAATGTTCTTCCCATAATGTAATAAATGCAATTTGAATACATATAATCTATGTACATTTTATCTTACCGATATAATACAATCGGATACTACCACATTACATTATATCATATATTATTAAATTGTATTACTCAACAATTATTTATAATAGATCCATGATACATTATTTTAATGTATATCCACACATCATTTGTCACCTACACATATCATAACATATAGTTACTATACATTTAATTCGCATGCTTGCACATATAATTTCTCATCTTATAAATTGAATATTAATTAATAATATACACATGTCCTACATCAATCAATATAATTGTTAACCTCCATAACAATTTAATTAACCTTTATATGATTAACTATCACTTTGATATAAATCTGATTATATTTATAAACACGTTGCTCATTATTATTATGTTTCTTGCAATAATAATAATCACATATTATTAATCAATCCTCATTAGTATTTTATAACAGTTAATTAATATTCTTCGATTAACAATTAATATAGATTAATTGTTCGCTTAAATTAATATAATCATTCTTATATTACGTCACTGTGCCACACAAGGCAATCAACGAGTTTATCACAAACTCCACCAATTTCTCAATTATTATAATTATTCAATTATATATAATTGAATTAATTCATCTCATAACACAAAATCATTTATATTCAAATAAATTCTCATTTCCATTAATATATTTATTTAATAATATATGGAAATTCTCGGGTATTACATCCTCCCCCCCTTATAAAAATTCTGTCCCGGAATTGCTACAAGGTTACACAAATAGATGGGGATAGTCCCTCATCATCCTATCTTCTAACTCCCACGTTGCCTCCTCGACATCGTGGTTACGCCAAAGTACTTTTACAGATAAATAACTTTATTTCTCAAAGTTTGTTCTTTCCTATCTAATATTTGGACAGGAATTTCTTCATACGCCAAGTTCTTCTCCACTTGAATGGGCTCGTAAGAAATCACGTGCTTGTAGTCGGCCTTGTACGGTCGCAACACGAAAATGTGGAACACGTTGTGGATATGCTCCAACTCGGGTGGTAACGCAACTTTGTATGCCACTTCGCCCACTCGCTTCAGTATCTCGAACGGTCCTATGAATCTTGGACTCAATTTTCCTTTCTTGCCGAAACGGATTTTTCCCTTCCATGGAGATACCTTCAAGAATACGAAACTGCCGACTTTGAAGTCTCGGTCCTGCCGATGCAAATCTGCGTATTTCTTCTGGCGATCTTGAGCTGCTACAAGTCTGGCTCTTATCACTGTCACCACGTCTGCGGTTTGTTGAACTAACTCTGGTCCGAGTATTCGTCGTTCTCCGACTTCGTCCCAACATTACGGCGTTCTGCACTTTCTCCCGTAAAGAGCTTCGTACGGTGGCATGCCAATACTCGCATGGTAGCTATTATTATATGCGAATTCTACTAAGGGTAGGTGGTTATCCCAATTTCCCTTAAAATCCATCACGCAAGTCCTAAGCATGTCTTCTAGCGTTTGTATTGTTCGCTCACTTTGTCCGTCTGTTTGAGGATGATAAGCTGTACTCAACCTCAACTGCGTTCCCATTCTTTCCTGCAAACTCTTCCAAAAATTGGACGTGAAGCGCTGATCTCGATCAGAGACAATTGACACCGGCACTCCATGTCGTGAAATAATTTCTTTTACATATAGGCTTGCTAATTGGTTCAAACTGTAGCGGATCTTGATTGGTAGAAAGTGTGCGGTCTTCGTTAGTCGATCCACGATAACCCAAATAGCATCATAACCTTTCTGTGTAACTGGAAGTCCTACCACGAAGTCCATGGTAATATGCTCCCATTTCCACTCTGGTATTTCTAACGGTTGTAGTAAACCACTTGGCCGCTGATGCTCTGCTTTAACGCGTTGGCAAGTCAAGCATTTACTGACGCACTCTGCGACTTCCCGTTTCAAATTAGGCCACCAAAAATGTTGCCTTAGATCTCGGTACATCTTTGTGCCTCCCGGATGAACGGAATATGTCGTATTGTGTGCCTCGTGCAAAATCTCTTCCCTCAACTCGGTTACCGCTGGTACCCACACTTTCCCTTGAAATCTCAAAATACCGTCTTTATCCATTTGAAATTTTTCTTCCTCACTTTCTGTGATCCTCTTTCGAATTTTCTCACACTCTTCATCCTTTTCCTGAGCTTCCTTTACTCTATTCAACAACGTCGGACAAGCTTCCATTACAATTAACTTCTCACCAGACTTTTCTGGTCCTTTTACTTCTATCTCCAATTTCTCCATCTCTCTTATCAACTCTTCCTGAGTTGTTAAATTAAACAACTTCTCCCTTTCTTTCCTGCTCAGAGCAGTCGGCAACCACATTTGCCTTTCCCGGGTGATAAAGAATATCGCAGTCATAGTCTTTGATTAATTCTAACCACCTTCTCTGCCGCATGTTTAACTCCTTCTGTGTGAAGATATATTTCAGACTTTTGTGGTCCGTGTATATCTCACATTTTTCTCCGTATAGATAATGTCTCCATATCTTTAACGCAAAAACTACTGCCGCTAACTCTAAGTCATGAGTAGGGTATCGTTTTTCGTAATCCTTCAATTGTCGTGACGCATATGCAATAACCTTGCCATGTTGCATGAGCACACAGCCAAGCCCCTTGTGCGATGCATCACTATACACCACAAAATTTCCCGCATCATCTGGTAATGATAACACAGGTGTTTCGCTCAATCTCCTTTTCAGTTCTTGAAAACTTTCTTCGCATTTGTCGGTCCATACAAATTTCACCGTCTTTCTAGTCAAATTGGTCAACGGGGTTGCTATCTTAGAAAAATCTTGGATGAATCTTCGATAGTACCCAGCTAACCCTAAAAAGCTTCTCACCTCCGTCGGTGTTCTCGGTTGTTCCCAATTACTTACTGCTTCAACCTTCGCAAGGGTCTACAGAGATTCCATTCCTATCCACCACGTGGCCTAAGAATTGAACCTTCTCCATCCAAAATTCGCACTTAGAAAATTTTGCATACATCTTCTCCTTCCTTAGTGCCTCCAAAATAATCTTTAGATGTTCGGCGTGTTCTTCCTCTGTCTTTGAGTAGATCAAAATGTCGTCGATAAAAACCACTACAAATTTATCCAAGTATGGCTTGAAAGCTCGGTTCATCAAGTCCATAAATGCTGCCGGAGCATTAGTCAATCCGAATGACATTACCAAAAACTCGTAGTGTCCATAACGGGTTCGAAACGCAGTCTTTGGTATGTCCTCATCCCGTACCTTCAGTTGATGATATCCTGTTCGTAGGTCGATCTTTGAGAAACACTTTGCTCCCTTCAGTTGATCAAATAAGTCGTCTATCCTCGGTAGCGGATACCGGTTCTTGATCGTTACTCTATTCAATTCTCGATAATCGATACAGAGCCTCATCGATCCGTCCTTCTTCTTAACGAATAGTACTGGTGCTCCCCAAGGAGAAACACTCGGTCGAATGTAACCCTTATCCAATAATTCTTGCAATTGTATCATCAATTCCTTCATTTCTACCGGCGCCATACGATATGGAGCTTTCGAAATCGGTGCCGTTCCCGGTGCTAAGTCTATTACGAATTCGATTTCTCTGTCTGGCGGAAGACCAGGCAGATCGTCCGGAAACACGTCTTGAAATTCATTAACTACGGATATATCCTTAATTTCTACTCCCTTCTTCCGAGTATCAACGATGTAAGCTAAATATCCTCCACATCCTTTCCTTAACAATTTCTTGGCCTGCATCATCGTAACGCAACACGATTGCTTAAGCGATGAGCTACCATAAAACACTACCTTAGACTTACTCGGAGTCTGAAGGTTCACACATTTGTTCTGACAGTCAATTATCGCAGCATGGTTATACAACCAATCCATTCCCAGTATTACGTCGAATTCTCCCAGTCTAATAGGAATCAAGTCTACGCTCAGTTCATGTTTACTAATATTTGCGCGACAATTTCGATAAACGTATTCTACAGGGATCACTTCCTTATTAGCAACTTCTATGATCAAAGGATTTTCTAATAGTTCTCGAGGTGTACTAAGTCTACTAGCAAATTCTTCAGATACAAAAGAACAGGTGGCACCCGAATCAAATAATACATAAGCATTTATATCATTGATTGGGATTATACCTGACACCACATCCTTCGCAGCCACTGCGTCTTGGACGGTCATGTTAAAGGTTCTGGCGGTTGGGCGGTTGGATTGTGCCGGTCCACCGATCATCAGCTTGTTGACTCCTTGCTGATTACTACCCCCGCCACTTCCCTTCTTTGGGCAGTCCTTAATTCGGTGCTCCGTCGAGCCACAAGCAAAGCATCCTTGTATCTTTTTCGGTTTCAAACAGTTGGGCGAGATGTGCCCTTCCTGTCCGCAGTTGTAGCAAGTGCCACGTCCCTTCCAGCACTCGCCCTGGTGATTCTTCCCACACTTCGGGCATCCTTCAGCCCTCTTCTTGAAACCTCCACGAAAATTCCCTGATTGATTATTATTGTTGTTTTTGTTGTTGTTGTTGTTCTCCCACTTTCTCTTTCCCAAGTTGCTTCCTCCGCTACTGCTTCCTCCCGTACGATTCTCTCCTCCAGTATTCTTTCCTTTCTTTTCTTTGTTATACAGACTTCAGGCCTCACTGCCGCCTTCCGCAATGATTGCCTTCTCCAGTAATGTTGCAAAGGAATCAATTTGAAGAACTGATACCTTATTGAACAGCCATGGCTTCAACCCTTGTTCAAAGCGTCTAGCCTTCCTCTCTTCATCACCAACTTGGTGCTCCGCAAATCGCGCTAGTTCGTTAAACCTAGCCGCGTATTGCGCCACCGTCATTTCACCTTGTTTTAACTCTAGGAATTTCACCTCCATCCTATTCTTCATACTTTTCGGAAAGTAATTCTCGAAGAACAGTGTCTTAAACTTATCCCAAGCTATTATCCCTTCTCCAGCTCTTTGTTGATTAGCCTCCCACCAGTAGTTCGCTTCTCCCCTCATCATGTACGTGGCAAACACCGTCTTCTGATCTTCGCCTACGCTAGCTATAGTGAAAGCTTTTTCGATCTCTTTGATCCACGTTTGTGCGACGATTGGGTCGGTAGTTCCCTCGAACTCCGGGGGTCCTACACTCTTAAAGTCTTTAAAGGTTGTTACTGGCACAGTTTGAGGGTTCGGGCGAACGGGTTCATTGTTCCTTCCCCTTAAGGCTTCTCCTAACAAGTCTACCAGTTTCTGGATCGGGTCTACTTGTTCTCTCTCATTGTTAACGGATTCTTCAGGTGCAGTCAATCTACGTCTGGGCGGCATTATCTGCATCACAATTTTTCATTTTATTATTATTCAAGTATATCACTTAAGTATTTCTTTTAATACTAAAAGAATAAATTTATAACACGTTTCTAAAATCAACTCCATTTATATTCATATGCCATTTCATTTCATTACATGATTATCCTAGCATACTGCTATAAATGTTATCACATATATCCCCTAATATCACAAAAGACGGGGAATATACCAACCTACTACCATACTACCCCTCTAACAAAAGCTAACTCGGGGTTTACTTCATCATCCCACATCTTACACAAAAGATCGAAATTACAACATAGTATATACAATACATAAAGACACAACTAGTACTACCACTAGACTGACTAAGGAAATCTCATCCCATCATCCCGCGTTCCACTGCGCTCTTGTACTCCAACTGTGCTATATACGCAAACAGCTCTCGGCTCAAGGTATGTAGAGTTTGTCCCTGTTCTGCCGGGTAGTGGTACACACCATCAATCACCCTTTCAAAAGCTGAACGGAACACATACCCCATCTTGTTCATCTTTCTCTTCTTGCACCTGACCTCGTCCTCAAGGTCGTCAGCTCTCTCATTGGACGCTTCCCACTTCTCCTCGAAGTGTAACCTATCCATCACCTCCAACTCTAGCTGAGTACGGAGTGCCTCTTTCTCAGTCTTCTCACTCAGCTCCCTCCGCTCAACCTCTTCTAGCTTCTCTGCCAAATCTACATTCCTAGCCACTGACCTGTGAAACAGAGTCCCCATCTGGATCCCTGCCTCCCTACGGTAGGCAATCTCCACCTCTAACTCTTGCATAGCCAGCTTCCTCTGGTGGTCCTCGTCCCTCAGCTTCTGGAACTCAGACTCTTTCTCGTGGGCCTTTGCCTCCAGCTCCTGGACTCTGCAGTCTAACTCTAGAATACGCTCCTCGTACTCGCCTAACATCTGTTCCTCTATAGTAGCCTCATCAGAGTCCTCTACTGGCTCATCCTCCATCTGCTCCTCCTCTGGATCAGACTCTATCTCAATCTCGTCCTCGTCGTCAGACTCGAATGGTGCAACAGCCTGCACTGGTGTAGCCTCTAGAGGTGCCTCGTATACTACGTGTATATCCCTGGGCTCCTCCTCTGCAACTCTACTAGGTACCCCTGTGTCTGTCATCCTACACTTACAAACACAAGACAAGAAATAGCATCTCCATTAGAATGTTAAACAAAATATAAGTTCATTGTATAGAATGAAGTTACATTTCATAACAGATTAAGTCTCTCAAGGAAAACTCTACATGAGTTTTATCTCCTTCCTAACTTCTAAGTTCGCCTAAGTTATAGTCTAAGGACACTCGTTCCTAAGGTTTATAACTTGGCTTTGATACCAACCTGTGACGCCCCCAAATTCCAGGACCGCCACTTGGTCTCTCGAATTCGGTTCATCACGTGCTCATGGTAATACATCACAATAATAATAATTAAATATCACACGATCACAGCGGAAAATCTATTCTAGAATAATTTACAATGATTTATTATAATTATTCCCCCAAGTCTCGCAACCTACAGTACTTAATAGATTACATAATAATATCAGTTAACGACTTATTACATAATCTAACTTAAGCTTAAACATAATCAAATCCAGTCTTACTACATCATCTTCATACAATATTAATATATTTAAAACATAACAGACATAAGCTAGTTGGTAGCTTTGCCCTTGCCCTTATCAACGCCCGAAGGTTCACCATGCTCTGCCTTAACTGAAATGTTTTAGGGAAAGCAAGAATGAGCACAAATTGCCCAGCAAGTAATATACAATAAGGGTGAGTAATAAGATTCTCAATTCTCGAAAGGGTATAACAAGATTTGATAGTTCAAGAATATCAACAGTTCTCAATATCAGTCGCTAAGGACAGGATAATATCAATATGATTCAATAATAAGTCAATTCAAGATTTCAAATAATTGAATACTGAGTAGTCACTACGGACTATGAACTTCTACTAGAATTGACAGTAATAAACTGAAAATCCAACAAAAACAGGTACAACAGGTGATCAGCCTAAAGTACCCTTGTTATGCATAACAATCAACCATACTCAAGTGTGCACGTCGGTTCTCCGACAATTATATATTCCCTTCAAAGAAGGTTGTTCTTCTCAGTCAAATACAAGATCCCGCACCAATCAATTAGTTTGGGTTACTTTTCAATAACATAAGTCCAGCCGAATCAAATGGCATAGACACTTTCACAATATTCAAGAACAATACTAAGTTCAACATGAATAATAGCTTTAATGAAATAAGAGTTCAAGTATGCTAATTCGATTCAACCGATTAAATAGGAAACTAGTTCGCAATACACAAGATAGGATACTTGCATAGTACAAGAGTATAAGTTAGGAAACTTTCACAATCATAGATTTCCTTGCATAAAGTAAATGCGTCGGTTAGGATACTTGCACTTTAAAAGAGTGTAAGTAAGAGAACTTGCCTTTAGAGTAGTTTATCCACGAAAAGCAATCAACACTTTCGAATTCCTATCGTAATACAGTTACGTATATATATGATATTCATTAGTCATATAATTTTAACTTCACATTTTCTCTTTGAATATACGATCAACACATAAGCTAAGTTTTACCTAGCTACACAGTTATATAGAATATAATTTCTATCCTTAACGTTCCTTCTTTAGAGTTTAAACGCATTCTCATATTATATAAGATCTCAACAATTAGCAAACATGCTTGCATATTATTAATATCACATAAGACCACAATCAATACTAAATATATTTCATTTTAGCAAGTCACGGCATCTCCTTAAGTTAACCGTCAAAATCGGGTTCAAGTAACATCATATAATATCGCGTGGCATGTATTCATATTTAAAGGATACTTTCATGCTTGTATAACTTTTCCAAATCCAATCGTACATGGTATAGGTTCTTAAGTTAATACTTAAAGCCATTCAAGGACACGAACTCATATGGTCTAACATGATTGCTTTTAAACACATAAGATATTCATATAACTTGTATTAGTCATGCTCATGAGTACTCGTATTGCATATATGTAGCTAGCATTGTTATTATCTTGAAAACATGCTTTGTTCATGCTAAACTTTAATCACGGCAACTAATCATGGTATATATACATGCATGACACATGAATGAGTCTAAGAGTACTATCACATGTGTCCATAAATGTCAAATTCTAATTCTCGTCATAACATACCAACGTTCACGTTCAAAGCTTATACTTTGTTAGGATAGTTCATTAATAAGGTCTATCATGTTCATGCTTCCTTATGAAACCTATATATGTAAGTTAACATGCTTTTCATGTATTTCAAGGCCCTATAAACATGCTTGAAAAGTCAGAATGTATACATACTTCATATATGTTAACGTCGTTTATGAAACTTTAAATTCGTTTCCAAACTATGTGTCGTTTGGTTAACCATGCATGCTAATATACTAAAACATGCTTACATTGCCTCATTAGGTTTATATATATGTATTAATCATGCTCCCATGCTGGTTTAAACAAAAATCAAACAATTGGTGCATAACAGTTTTGTTGCAGAATGCAGAAAACTGAACACAGAGGCTGGCGCTGCGGCGCGGCACAGTAGCTTAATACTGGCGCTGCGGCGCGAGTGGCACTGCGTGCGGCGCTGCGGCGCGGGGCTGCGGCGCGTGTGGCGCTGCGGCGCGGGATGCGGCGCTGCGGCGTCGAGGCAGTTTTCCGGTTCAGACGGCAGCGAAAACCGACCCAAAACCTCCCATTTCATCGATTTCAACATACCATACCCAGATATTAGACTTGTTTAACTTACTAACACATACATATATGCTTATATAACAGTCAATAGCAATTATCAATTCCCAATTTCATGAACTCTAACTAATTTACGAATTTCATGTATTTACAGAAATTGAAGAGGAACAATGGAAATGAAAGACTATTCAGTGGTTCCATCATGTGTGTATGTTCATATAACAACAATATAAGGGTTCTACAACCCAATCATGAACCAATTTGGCATAATCAAGAATTTCAACAAAACTCAGAGAACAACAATGGAGTTCTTTTGACAGAAAATGAAAATGAAGACACGAAGGGGATTTATACCTCTGTTATGGAGTAAGCTTGCTGATGCTACTATAGAAATTCCTTCTGAACTAAATAGACAATCACAGTATACTCTCTTCTCTTAGAAATATTTCAGCAATGAAATGAAGGTGCAGGGAGTTCCTTTATATAGAAGAATGAATACACAGTCCAAGCTTCTAACTCCCAAATCAAACTAACGGATTGACAAATTGCATGAAGGTTATAGAATGGTAGGTATTTAGTTGTTAGAATCCATCATTAAAACCACTCCCTTGCTCATCATTGCTACAAGGCTATGGAAATTTACTGAGTTTAAGGAGAAGCAATAGGCTTAGGCCATAATGGCTGTGCACGTGAATGAGGGAAAGGAGAGTGACTATTATATTGGGACAAGCCAAGCAAATCTCAGCATTCTTACAAATGGACTATATGCTACACTTATGTTATATATTATATGTACTCTCAGGTTATAATTACAATGTTCTCCCCATAATGTAATAAATGCAATTTGAATACATATAATCTATGTACATTTTATCTTACCGATATAATACAATCGGATACTACCACATTACATTATATCATATATTATTAAATTGTATTACTCAACAATTATTTATAATAGATCCATGATACATTATTTTAATGTATATCCACACATCATTTGTCACCTACACATATCATAACATATAGTTACTATACATTTAATTCGCATGCTTGCACATATAATTTCTCATCTTATAAATTGAATATTAATTAATAATATACACATGTCCTACATCAATCAATATAATTGTTAACCTCCATAACAATTTAATTAACCTTTATATGATTAACTATCACTTTGATATAAATCTGATTATATTTATAAACACGTTGCTCATTATTATTATGTTTCTTGCAATAATAATAATCACATATTATTAATCAATCCTCATTAGTATTTTATAACAGTTAATTAATATTCTTCGATTAACAATTAATATAGATTAATTGTTCGCTTAAATTAATATAATCATTCTTATATTACGTCACTGTGCCACACAAGGCAATCAACGAGTTTATCACAAACTCCACCAATTTCTCAATTATTATAATTATTCAATTATATATAATTGAATTAATTCATCTCATAACACAAAATCATTTATATTCAAATAAATTCTCATTTCCATTAATATATTTATTTAATAATATATGGAAATTCTCAGGTATTACATCCTCCCCCCCATATAAAAATTCCGTCCCGGAATTGCTACAAGGTTACACAAATAGATGGGGATAGTCCCTCATCATCCTATCTTCTAACTCCCACGTTGCCTCCTCGACATCGTGGTTACGCCAAAGTACTTTTACAGATAAAATAACTTTATTTCTCAAAGTTTGTTCTTTCCTATCTAATATTTGGACAGGAATTTCTTCATACGCCAAGTTCTTCTCCACTTGAATGGGCTCGTAAGAAATCACGTGCTTGTAGTCGGCCTTGTACGGTCGCAACACGGAAATGTGGAACACGTTGTGGATATGCTCCAACTCGGGTGGTAACGCAACTTTGTATGCCACTTCGCCCACTCGCTTCAGTATCTCGAACGGTCCTATGAATCTTGGACTCAATTTTCCTTTCTTGCCGAAACGGATTTTTCCCTTCCATGGAGATACCTTCAAGAATACGAAACTGCCGACTTTGAAGTCTCGGTCCTGCCGATGCAAATCTGCGTATTTCTTCTGGCGATCTTGAGCTGCTACAAGTCTGGCTCTTATCACTGTCACCACGTCTGCGGTTTGTTGAACTAACTCTGGTCTGAGTATTCGTCGTTCTCCGACTTCGTCCCAACATTACGGCGTTCTGCACTTTCTCCCGTAAAGAGCTTCGTACGGTGGCATGCCAATACTCGCATGGTAGCTATTATTATATGCGAATTCTACTAAGGGTAGGTGGTCGTCCCAATTTCCCTTAAAATCCATCACGCAAGTCCTAAGCATGTCTTCTAGCGTTTGTATTGTTCGCTCACTTTGTCCGTCTGTTTGAGGATGATAAGCTGTACTCAACCTCAACTGCGTTCCCATTCTTTCCTGCAAACTCTTCCAAAAATTGGACGTGAAGCGCGGATCTCGATCAGAGACAATTGACACCGGCACTCCATGTCGTGAAATAATTTCTTTTACATATAGGCTTGCTAATTGGTTCAAACTGTAGCGGATCTTGATTGGTAGAAAGTGTGCGGTCTTCGTTAGTCGATCCACGATAACCCAAATAGCATCATAACCTTTCTGTGTAACTGGAAGTCCTACCACGAAGTCCATGGTAATATGCTCCCATTTCCACTCTGGTATTTCTAACGGTTGTAGTAAACCACTTGGCCGCTGATGCTCTGCTTTAACGCGTTGGCAAGTCAAGCATTTACTGACGCACTCTGCGACTTCCCGTTTCAAATTAGGCCACCAAAAATGTTGCCTTAGATCTCGGTACATCTTTGTGCCTCCCGGATGAACGGAATATGTCGTATTGTGTGCCTCGTGCAAAATCTCTTCCCTCAACTCGGTTACCGCTGGTACCCACACTCTCCCTTGAAATCTCAAAATACCGTCTTTATCCATTCGAAATTTTTCTTCCTCACTTTCTGTGATCCTCTTTCGAATTTTCTCACACTCTTCATCCTTTTCCTGAGCTTCCTTTACTCTATTCAACAACGTCGGACAAGCTTCCATTACAATTAACTTCTCACCAGACTTTTCTGGTCCTTTTACTTCTATCTCCAATTTCTCCATCTCTCTTATCAACTCTTCCTGAGTTGTTAAATTAAACAACTTCTCCCTTTCTTTCCTGCTCAGAGCGTCGGCAACCACATTTGCCTTTCCCGGGTGATAAAGAATATCGCAGTCATAGTCTTTGATTAATTCTAACCACCTTCTCTGCCGCATGTTTAACTCCTTCTGTGTGAAGATATATTTCAGACTTTTGTGGTCCGTGTATATCTCACATTTTTCTCCGTATAGATAATGTCTCCATATCTTTAACGCAAAAACTACTGCCGCTAACTCTAAGTCATGAGTAGGGTATCGTTTTTCGTAATCCTTCAATTGTCGTGACGCATATGCAATAACCTTGCCATGTTGCATGAGCACACAGCCAAGCCCCTTGTGCGATGCATCACTATACACCACAAAATTTCCCGCATCATCTGGTAATGATAACACAGGTGTTTCGCTCAATCTCCTTTTCAGTTCTTGAAAACTTTCTTCGCATTTGTCGGTCCATACAAATTTCACCGTCTTTCTAGTCAAATTGGTCAACGGGGTTGCTATCTTAGAAAAATCTTGGATGAATCTTCGATAGTACCCAGCTAACCCTAGAAAGCTTCTCACCTCCGTCGGTGTTCTCGGTTGTTCCCAATTACTTACTGCTTCAACCTTCGCAGGGTCTACAGAGATTCCATTCTTATCCACCACGTGGCCTAAGAATTGAACCTTCTCCATCCAAAATTCGCACTTAGAAAATTTTGCATACATCTTCTCCTTCCTTAGTGCCTCCAAAATAATCTTTAGATGTTCGGCGTGTTCTTCCTCTGTCTTTGAGTAGATCAAAATGTCGTCGATAAAAACCACTACAAATTTATCCAAGTATGGCTTGAAAGCTCGGTTCATCAAGTCCATAAATGCTGCCGGAGCATTAGTCAATCCGAATGACATTACCAAAAACTCGTAGTGTCCATAACGGGTTCGAAACGCAGTCTTTGGTATGTCCTCATCCCGTACCTTCAGTTGATGATATCCTGTTCGTAGGTCGATCTTTGAGAAACACTTTGCTCCCTTCAGTTGATCAAATAAGTCGTCTATCCTCGGTAGCGGATACCGGTTCTTGATCGTTACTCTATTCAATTCTCGATAATCGATACAGAGCCTCATCGATCCGTCCTTCTTCTTAACGAATAGTACTGGTGCTCCCCAAGGAGAAACACTCGGTCGAATGTAACCCTTATCCAATAATTCTTGCAATTGTATCATCAATTCCTTCATTTCTACCGGCGCCATACGATATGGAGCTTTCGAAATCGGTGCCGTTCCCGGTGCTAAGTCTATTACGAATTCGATTTCTCTGTCTGGCGGAAGACCAGGCAGATCGTCCGGAAACACGTCTTGAAATTCATTAACTACGGATATATCCTTAATTTCTACTCCCTTCTTCCGAGTATCAACGATGTAAGCTAAATATCCTCCACATCCTTTCCTTAACAATTTCTTGGCCTGCATCATCGTAACGCAACACGATTGCTTAAGCGATGAGCTACCATAAAACACTACCTTAGACTTACTCGGAGTCTGAAGGTTCACACATTTGTTCTGACAGTCAATTATCGCAGCATGGTTATACAACCAATCCATTCCCAGTATTACGTCGAATTCTCCCAGTCTAATAGGAATCAAGTCTACGCTCAGTTCATGTTTACTAATATTTGCGCGACAATTTCGATAAACGTATTCTACAGGGATCACTTCCTTATTAGCAACTTCTATGATCAAAGGATTTTCTAATAGTTCTCGAGGTGTACTAAGTCTACTAGCAAATTCTTCAGATACAAAAGAACAGGTGGCACCCGAATCAAATAATACATAAGCATTTATATCATTGATTGGGATTATACCTGACACCACATCCTTCGCAGCCACTGCGTCTTGGACGGTCATGTTAAAGGTTCTGGCGGTTGGGCGGTTGGATTGTGCCGGTCCACCGATCATCAGCTTGTTGACTCCTTGCTGATTACTACCCCCGCCACTTCCCTTCTTTGGGCAGTCCTTAATTCGGTGCTCCGTCGAGCCACAAGCAAAGCATCCTTGTATCTTTTTCGGTTTCAAACAGTTGGGCGAGATGTGCCCTTCCTGTCCGCAGTTGTAGCAAGTGCCACGTCCCTTCCAGCACTCGCCCTGGTGATTCTTCCCACACTTCGGGCATCCTTCAGCCCTCTTCTTGAAACCTCCACGAAAATTCCCTGATTGATTATTATTGTTGTTTTTGTTGTTGTTGTTGTTCTCCCACTTTCTCTTTCCCAAGTTGCTTCCTCCGCTACTGCTTCCTCCCGTACGATTCTCTCCTCCAGTATTCTTTCCTTTCTTTTCTTTGTTATACAGACTTAAGGCCTCACTGCCGCCTTCCGCAATGATTGCCTTCTCCAGTAATGTTGCAAAGGAATCAATTTGAAGAACTGATACCTTATTGAACAGCCATGGCTTCAACCCTTGTTCAAAGCGTCTAGCCTTCCTCTCTTCATCACCAACTTGGTGCTCCGCAAATCGCGCTAGTTCGTTAAACCTAGCCGCGTATTGCGCCACCGTCATTTCACCTTGTTTTAACTCTAGGAATTTCACCTCCATCCTATTCTTCATACTTTTCGGAAAGTAATTCTCGAAGAACAGTGTCTTAAACTTATCCCAAGCTATTATCCCTTCTCCAGCTCTTTGTTGATTAGCCTCCCACCAGTAGTTCGCTTCTCCCCTCATCATGTACGTGGCAAACACTGTCTTCTGATCTTCGCCTACGCTAGCTATAGTGAAAGCTTTTTCAATCTCTTTGATCCACGTTTGTGCGACGATTGGGTCGGTAGTTCCCTCGAACTCCGGGGGTCCTACACTCTTAAAGTCTTTAAAGGTTGTTACTGGCACAGTTTGAGGGTTCGGGCGAACGGGTTCATTGTTCCTTCCCCTTAAGGCTTCTCCTAACAAGTCTACCAGTTTCTGGATCGGGTCTACTTGTTCTCTCTCATTGTTAACGGATTCTTCAGGTGCAGTCAATCTACGTCTGGGCGGCATTATCTGCATCACAATTTTTCATTTTATTA
Organism: Panax stipuleanatus; assembly: GCA_020205555.1. NCBI lineage: Eukaryota > Viridiplantae > Streptophyta > Magnoliopsida > Apiales > Araliaceae > Panax > Panax stipuleanatus. The sequence continues at coordinate 76,142,898 of CM035125.1, forward strand.
TTATTCAAGTATATCACTTAAGTATTTCTTTTAATACTAAAAGAATAAATTTATAACACGTTTCTAAAATCAACTCCATTTATATTCATATGCCATTTCATTTCATTACATGATTATCCTAGCATACTGCTATAAATGTTATCACATATATCCCCTAATATCACAAAAGACGGGGAATATACCAACCTACTACCATACTACCCCTCTAACAAAAGCTAACTCGGGGTTTACTTCATCATCCCACATCTTACACAAAAGATCGGAATTACAACATAGTATATACAATACATAAAGACACAACTAGTACTACCACTAGACTGACTAAGGAAATCTAATCCCATCATCCCGCGTTCCACTGCGCTCTTGTACTCCAACAGTGCTATATACACAAACAGCTCTCGGCTCAAGGTATGTAGAGTCTGTCCTTGTTCTGCTTGGTAGTGGTACACACCATCAATCACCCTTTCAAAAGCTGAACGGAACACATACCCCATCTTGTTCATCTTTCTCTTCTTGCACCTGACCTCGTCCTCAAGGTCGTCAGCTCTCTCATTGGACGCTTCCCACTTCTCCTCGAAGTGTAACCTATCCATCACCTCCAACTCTAGCTGAGTACGGAGTGCCTCTTTCTCAGTCTTCTCACTCAGCTCCCTCCGCTCAACCTCTTCTAGCTTCTCTGCCAAATCTACATTCCTAGCCACTGACCTGTGAAACAGAGTCCCCATCTGGATCCCTGCCTCCCTACGGTAGGCAATCTCCACCTCTAACTCTTGCATAGCCAGCTTCCTCTGGTGGTCCTCGTCCCTCAGCTTCTGGAACTCAGACTCTCTCTCGTGGGCCTCTGCCTCCAGCTCCTGGACTCTGCAGTCTAACTCTAGAATACGCTCCTCGTACTCGCCTAACATCTGTTCCTCTATAGTAGCCTCATCAGAGTCCTCTACTAGCTCATCCTCCATCGGCTCCTCCTCTAGATCAGACTCTATCTCAATCTCGTCCTCGTCGTCAGACTCGAATGGTGCAACAGCCTGCACTGGTGTAGCCTCTAGAGGTGCCTCGTATACTACGTGTATATCCCTGGGCTCCTCCTCTGCAACTCTACTAGGTACCCCTGTGTCTGTCATCCTACACTCACAAACACAAGACAAGAAATAGCATCTCCATTAGAATGTTAAACAAAATATAAGTTCATTGTATAGAATGAAGTTACATTTCATAACAGACTAAGTCTCTCAAGGAAAACTCTACATGAGTTTTATCTCCTTCCTAACTTCTAAGTTCGCCTAAGTTATAGTCTAAGGACACTCGTTCCTAAGGTTTATAACTTGGCTTTGATACCAACCTGTGACGCCCCCAAATTCCAGGACCGCCACTTGGTCTCTCGAATTCGGTTCATCACGTGCTCATGGTAATACATCACAATAATAATAATTAAATATCACACGATCACAGCGGAAAATCTATTCTAGAATAATTTACAATGATTTATTATAATTATTCTCCCAAGTCTCGCAACCTACAGTACTTAATAGATTACATAATAATATCAGTTAACGACTTATTACATAATCTAACTTAAGCTTAAACATAATCAAATCCAGTCTTACTACATCATCTTCATACAATATTAATATATTTAAAACATAACAGACATAAGCTAGTTGGTAGCTTTGCCCTTGCCCTTATCAACGCCCGAAGGTTCACCATGCTCTGCCTTAACTGAAATGTTTTAGGGAAAGCAAGAATGAGCACAAATTGCCCAGCAAGTAATATACAATAAGGGTGAGTAATAAGATTCTCAATTCTCGAAAGGGTATAACAAGATTTGATAGTTCAAGAATAACAAGAATATCAACAGTTCTCAATATCAGTCGCTAAGGACAGGATAATATCAATATGATTCAATAATAAGTCAATTCAAGATTTCAAATAATTGAATACTGAGTAGTCACTACGGACTATGAACTTCTACTAGAATTGACAGTAATAAACTGAAAATCCAACAAAAACAGGTACAACAGGTGATCAGCCTAAAGTACCCTTGTTATGCATAACAATCAACCATACTCAAGTGTGCACGTCGGTTCTCCGACAATTATATATTCCCTTCAAAGAAGGTTGTTCTTCTCAGTCAAATACAAGATCCCGCACCAATCAATTAGTTTGGGTTACTTTTCAATAACATAAGTCCAGCCGAATCAAATGGCATAGACACTTTCACAATATTCAAGAACAATACTAAGTTCAACATGAATAATAGCTTTAATGAAATAAGAGTTCAAGTATGCTAATTCGATTCAACCGATTAAATAGGAAACTAGTTCGCAATACACAAGATAGGATACTTGCATAGTACAAGAGTATAAGTTAGGAAACTTTCACAATCATAGATTTCCTTGCATAAAGTAAATGCGTCGGTTAGGATACTTGCACTTTAAAAGAGTGTAAGTAAGAGAACTTGCCTTTAGAGTAGTTTATCCACGAAAAGCAATCAACACTTTCGAATTCCTATCGTAATACAGTTACGTATATATATGATATTCATTAGTCATATAATTTTAACTTCACATTTTCTCTTTGAATATACGATCAACACATAAGCTAAGTTTTACCTAGCTACACAGTTATATAGAATATAATTTCTATCCTTAACGCTCCTTCTTTAGAGTTTAAACGCATTCTCATATTATATAAGATCTCAACAATTAGCAAACATGCTTGCATATTATTAATATCACATAAGACCACAATCAATACTAAATATATTTCATTTTAGCAAGTCACGGCATCTCCTTAAGTTAACCGTCAAAATCGGGTTCAAGTAACATCATATAATATCGCGTGGCATGTATTCATATTTAAAGGATACTTTCATGCTTGTATAACTTTTCCAAATCCAATCGTACATGGTATAGGTTCTTAAGTTAATACTTAAAGCCATTCAAGGACACGAACTCATATGGTCTAACATGATTGCTTTTAAACACATAAGATATTCATATAACTTGTATTAGTCATGCTCATGAGTACTCGTATTGCATATATGTAGCTAGCATTGTTATTATCTTGAAAACATGCTTTGTTCATGCTAAACTTTAATCACGGCAACTAATCATGGTATATATACATGCATGACACATGAATGAGTCTAAGAGTACTATCACATGTGTCCATAAATGTCAAATTCTAATTCTCGTCATAACATACCAACGTTCACGTTCAAAGCTTATACTTTGTTAGGATAGTTCATTAATAAGGTCTATCATGTTCATGCTTCCTTATGAAACCTATATATGTAAGTTAACATGCTTTTCATGTATTTCAAGGCCCTATAAACATGCTTGAAAAGTCAGAATGTATACATACTTCATATATGTTAACGTCGTTTATGAAACTTTAAATTCGTTTCCAAACTATGTGTCGTTTGGTTAACCATGCATGCTAATATACTAAAATATGCTTACATTGCCTCATTAGGTTTATATATATGTATTAATCATGCTCCCATGCTGGTTTAAACAAAAATCAAACAATTGGTGCATAACAGTTTTGTTGCAGAATGCAGAAAACTGAACACAGAGGCTGGCGCTGCGGCGCGGCACAGTAGCTTAATACTGGCGCTGCGGCGCGAGTGGCGCTGCGTGCGGCGCTGCGGCGCGGGCTGCGGCGCGTGTGGCGCTACGGTGCGGGATGCGGCGCTGCGGCGTCGAGGCAGTTTTCCGGTTCAGACGGCAGCGAAAACCGACCCAAAACCTCCCATTTCATCGATTTCAACATACCATACCCAGATATTAGACTTGTTTAACTTACTAACACATACATATATGCTTATATAACAGTCAATAGCAATTATCAATTCCCAATTTCATGAACTCTAACTAATTTACGAATTTCATGTATTTACAGAAATTGAAGAGGAACAATGGAAATGAAAGACTATTCAGTGGTTCCATCATGTGTGTATGTTCATATAACAACAATATAAGGGTTCTACAACCCAATCATGAACCAATTTGGCATAATCAAGAATTTCAACAAAACTCAGAGAACAACAATGGAGTTCTTTTGACAGAAAATGAAAATGAAGACACGAAGGGGATTTATACCTCTGTTATGGAGTAAGCTTGCTGATGCTACTATAGAAATTCCTTCTGAACTAAATAGACAATCACAGTATACTCTCTTCTCTTAGAAATATTTCAGCAATGAAATGAAGGTGCAGGGAGTTCCTTTATATAGAAGAATGAATACACAGTCCAAGCTTCTAACTCCCAAATCAAACTAACGGATTGACAAATTGCATGAAGGTTATAGAATGGTAGGTATTTAGTTGTTAGAATCCATCATTAAAACCACTCCCTTGCTCATCATTGCTACAAGGCTATGGAAATTTACTGAGTTTAAGGAGAAGCAATAGGCTTAGGCCATAATGGCTGTGCACGTGAATGAGGGAAAGGAGAGTGACTATTATATTGGGACAAGCCAAGCAAATCTCAGCATTCTTACAAATGGACTATATGTTACACTTATGTTATATATTATATGTACTCTCAGGTTATAATTACAATGTTCTCCCCATAATGTAATAAATGCAATTTGAATACATATAATCTATGTACATTTTATCTTACCGATATAATACAATCGGATACTACCACATTACATTATATCATATATTATTAAATTGTATTACTCAACAATTATTTATAATAGATCCATGATACATTATTTTAATGTATATCCACACATCATTTGTCACCTACACATATCATAACATATAGTTACTATACATTTAATTCGCATGCTTGCACATATAATTTCTCATCTTATAAATTGAATATTAATTAATAATATACACATGTCCTACATCAATCAATATAATTGTTAACCTCCATAACAATTTAATTAACCTTTATATGATTAACTATCACTTTGATATAAATCTGATTATATTTATAAACACGTTGCTCATTATTATTATGTTTCTTGCAATAATAATAATCACATATTATTAATCAATCCTCATTAGTATTTTATAACAGTTAATTAATATTCTTCGATTAACAATTAATATAGATTAATTGTTCGCTTAAATTAATATAATCATTCTTATATTACGTCACTGTGCCACACAAGGCAATCAACGAGTTTATCACAAACTCCACCAATTTCTCAATTATTATAATTATTCAATTATATATAATTGAATTAATTCATCTCATAACACAAAATCATTTATATTCAAATAAATTCTCATTTCCATTAATATATTTATTTAATAATATACTAAGGTATTACAGTTCTTGATAGCTCACAGTATGGTTTTGCATCCCTTGTTCATCCTCTATCATCAAGGCCTTGCTAATCTACTCTGCCCAGTTCTGGATATTCTTGATTGACTTCTGTTGCTCAATCAAGATGTCCTTCCGTGATATGTCACCTCCTTCCTCCAATCTTACATTTTCTGTGTCACCCTCAAAATTGTGTTGAGGCTCGTAAACTGGAGTCTGGAAGGTGCATTCTGGGGCGTATGCGGGATTTGGATCCCAGTGTTGGTCTTGATAGTAGTCTGATGAAGGGTTTGGGTGATACCCCCAATCTTGTTGATAAGTGGGATATGGTTCGGTGTAGGAATAACCACCCCTATACTGCTCCTGTCCATAACTGATAGGCTCCTGATGGCACATATAAGCTCCAGCACCATAGTCATATGAAGTCACTAGCTCTCGACTCTGTTGGACTGAAACAGTATCCAACTTTCTCGAGAGCTCCTCTAACTGTGCTGAGAGTGTGACAATTGGGTCGAGTCCATCAGTGCTTGCTTCCCTTGGTTGCTCTTGTCTTGTACAGTTCCATGGATAGAAATTTAAGTCCATTGTACTTGAAAAGAGAATATGAGAAGAGAATTAAACAAAAATAAAAATAAAATGTTTAAAGCAAGACTAATTTAATTTAAACTAATGTTGGCAAACAGTTATCCAATTAATTCCCCGGCAACGGCGCCAAAAACTTGCTGGTCCGATTAGATGACACAATTTACGTGCAAGTATACGCGGCCAACGAGTAATAAAGAGTAAGTAAAGATCGTTCCCATGGAAAATTAACGGATAATAGGTCGCCAAAGCACTAGCTCATAATCATCTCAATCTTATTTAAACGGGCGAGAAGGAGAATGAATTATTAAAGCTAAGTTAGACTAGGCAAGAATTAAAACATGCAATAACTAATCCTAGGGTAAATTCAGATAATGAAGACATGGGATTACAATTTCCCCCAACACTTCGTTCGAATCTCTTAACTCTCTCACTTAGAATAATAAGCACCTAGAATTGACAACCGAGAAATCACGATTACATAATAGCCTCTTTCGATGGACAACTATGAATCTTCCTAATGCGGCATGTAGGTATATGTCTATCCTACACACTATCAAGCAACTAATATCCAGAACAATTAACAAGACATATGTCATGAAAAAAATCTCGTTAACTACTCTATCAATTACCAACTTTCGCATAGGAAGTCATTACGATTAGATTCTCAAATGGTTACATACGGCATTTAGGTATATTTCTATCCTAAACACTAACAAATTATCAACTCTTTAGGACAATGAATGAGACACACATCACATAATCTCATAGATTACCCGCAAGAATCTCTAACTTTCGCATGATATCATAACTAGGTTTAAACCTATAATCCATTTGTCAAGTTCATATAGGTTCACAAGAAATCAATCTAAACGCACAAGTTATGATAACCAATTCATAATAAAAGTAATGAGAGAGAAATCAATACAAACTACGCGTTGGGTTCCATTAAAATCCCAAAATATATTCAAGTCATAAATAACTCAAATAAATCATCCACAAGGTTCATAAACATCATCCAAATATACAATGAATACAAGGAGAATTAAAAGATAGAAATTATAAATCTTGAGTCTTTCTCCAAGTGAGGATCTTTGTTGTTTATCCCCTACTTCAATCTTCAAGTCCAAAAGAAACCCTAGAATCTACTAACTACACTAATCTAACACTAATCTATACTAATCTACTCCTAAGCTAGCTAAACAATAATTAAAAGAGAAGGAAATTGAAAACTAGCTAGGGCTTAGGGCCTAATAAACTCCCAAGGGGAGAATATCCAGCCAAATGAAGGGTTAAGACCCTTATATCATTTCCTCCCCCGCGTCTGCTAAGTGAAAGTCAACTTGGTCAAGATTTTGAGATGGCGCGACCGCGCGTAGTTTAGGCTTATTCTTGGCTCGGGCGCGCTGCTTGTTGAAAACTGGCCTCTGCTTTGGGTATTGGCCCGAGCGCGCGGCGTGGATGCCTTGTCCCGACGTGGACGCGCGGGCTGCTGAATTTTGCTGGTGCATTGCTTTTGCTGGTGCATTTGGCTGCCACCTTCGCTCTTGCCTTCTTGCACTTCTTGCATCCTCGTGGCCTTGCTTTATTACAAGTTCATTCCATGCCATCCTTATACTTTAAGCTCATTTTAGCTCCTTGTCCCAATTAAGAGACCTTTGATCCTTTAACGCTCAATAAACGTCGAAAGAGTTCCTAAACCTGAAAAACACAAAACAAAGGAAAAACACATTAAACTCATAGGATTACTTGAGTTTAAGCAATAGAACGAGTTGGAAAGTATCTGAATAAGTGGTCAATAAAACCACTTATCAGACCCCATATTGTCTTTAATATAGTTTGCTATCCATTCTCATTCAATCAAGGTGTTAAGTGGTCAAGTAACGAAGTTTCTCACGTGTAATCATTATACTTATGTTATAAGGTCTCTACGTCTCACTATACATGCTCACGTTAGTTTAGTCATGTATTTCAAGTTATGAGGTTCCACCTTTTTTAACACTCGTCTTAATTCACGTTCGACTAGTTTACTATGCATAATGCTAGTTAGGCATACATTTTGATTATGTCTAGAGGCATATGATATCCTATCATGTCGGTTATAATTTTCAAAATACTTGTAATGTAGTTATCAATAAAACTAGCTTCCAAACTATTAAGGTTTCTTTTGAAAATCTTATGTTAAACCATTCCACATACAATGTAGCTTCACATATAATATGTTATGCTTTCATATACATAAATAGATCACATAGGCATGCTCACAAGTTCATAACTCAAGTGTATATAGTTTATCCAGTTCGTATGTGAAACTCTAAGTTTCCATTAGAACGCTATCAAAATCATTTAGGCATGCAAAGTAAACATACTATGTTTCATGCTCATGTACATATGAAATCAGATCACAATAGTATATTTTCAAGCTCAGAATCTAAAGCATACATGGCTCATTGAGTTTGCACTTTGAAAACTCAAGTTTTCTTTGGAAACCAAGCCATGGTGAGTGACTATATGAAAGGTAGTATAAACTAGCATATCAAGGACTTGTATGGTCTTATTTAAGTTCAATTAGTATGTTCATCATCTCAGAGACCACAACAAACCATCAACTGGTTCTATAGAAGGGCGCGGCCGCGCCCTGTTAACATATTAACACCATTTCACATTATCATTTCCAACTAATCCATGCCAATTCCTATGAATTGAAATTGCTAAACTTCAAAGTTGAATGAGCATTATACCTCTTAAAGCTTTGAATTGCACAAGACTTGCTCTAAATCTCAGAATTCTCTCTCAACTCACTCTTACAACACTTAGCAACAATTTCTAGCAACTTCAAATGAGTAGAGGGGCTTGGTATTTATAGGAGATTTCAATATCCATACAAAGCAATTGCCCCAAGGTTTGAATCAATGGAGGAAGAGGAAAGATGTTGGGCAATTGAGAGTGGTTGGAATAGTGGCTAACAACCACATCAACCCACTCCCTTCTCATCATTTGATCTAAGCTATCATGAATTTGGTTTGGTATATAGGAGTAGCATAGCTCTTTTGCCATGCATACACGTGAAAGAGAAAGGAGAGTGACACTCTTTATGGGACAAGGCTATAGCTCAGCATTTGCAAGAATGAAATAACATTACACTTAGGTTATATCTATATACATATAATATACACTTAAGTTAAATAAACATATATGTATACTTAGGTTTTGAAAATCAATTGGGTGCATACTTGGATTTTAATGACATTACAATATTACATGGTATCAAATTGGGGTACATGTATACACCTCAATATATAATCCATGTACATTTTAATATGCTAAATTATGATTTAATTGAATAGTGACATACTACATTATCATAAACCTTATTATTCCAATTATGTTACTTATTGAAATAATTATTAATATTAATTATTCACATACTTTAATTTAATATTCCATATAGTATACATTAATGTACTATACCTATCACATGGTCACATAAGCATCATTTATGTAACTCATATAATTCATTAATCTTATTATATAGTTTTATATATTTCACATAGTCTCTTGTAGTGTCACATTACACTTTATACAATATTGTTTGATTCAATATTGTATAATGTACACATAATATGTATTCTCATAGGTCCAATCATGTGACTCACTTTCTTTTGCCATATAGTTTCTATATTACATAGTCATAACCCAATGTGACACTATACTTTATATTATATAGATGTAGTTACTATACAATATGTGATTACATAACTATATACTACGCAATTAATTTGAACAAACATTAATCCCATAGTATTAATTAACTATTTACTCATTAGTATGCTATTACTCATAATAACCATTAATTAATAAAATACTATTAATTAATCATCCACTTATTAATCCCTTCTTCAATTAAATTAAATCACCATAATTCTCACCATTGTGCCACACAAAGCATTCTTCGAGCTTATCATAAACTCCATATTTTTCTCAATTATTATAAATTCAATTTGAAATCATTTGAATTAACTCACCTCACAACACATAACCATTTATATTCAAATAAATATTCATTCCCATTAATAATATTCATTAATAATATTCAAAAATTCTCGGGTATTACAGGTATGGTCTTCGGTTGATTTCCCGGGGTTGTCTCCGAGGTTTGGATCCCAGCCGTTTCTGTTTGTCCTCAGGTTTGTCTCTGAGGCTGACTTGGTCCTTCCAGGTTTGTCTTTGGAGATGATGTGAGGCTTTGGGGTTGTCTTCGAAGTTGATTTGACCTCCCGGGTTGAGACCGGGGTTAACCTGTACCACCCGGGTTGTGACTGGGGCTGACCTGTACCTCCCGGGTTGTGACCAGTACTGACCTGTACCTCCCGGGATATGACCGGGGCTGACCTGTACCTCCCGGGATGTGACCAGGGATGACCTATACCTCCCGGGTTGTGACCAGGGCTGACCTGTACCTCCTGGGTTGTGACTGGGGTTGACCTTTACCTTCCGATATGTGATCGGGGCTGACCTGGCATCCCGGTATTGAGACCGGAGTTGAACTGGCATCTCAGTATTGAGACCGGGGTTGAATTAACATCCCGATATTGAGACCGGGGTTGAACTGGCATCCCGGTATTCAGACCGGGGTTGAACTGGCATCTCGGTATTGAGACCGGGGTTGAATTGACATCCCGGTATTAAGACCGGGTGAATTGGCATCCCGGTATTGAGACCGGGGTTGAACTGGCATCCAGGTATTGAGATCGGGGTTGAGTTAACTGTTTTGCCCTCCTGCAGGGTTAGTAACAGTAACATAAAATCTCGATTGTCTACAACAGAACTGAAGAAAATTCTGAGTTTCTACAGATACCCCTCTTTATCATGTTTATGTAATGCAATGAAATGAATAGGATAAAGATTGCTAGACATGGGGAATATGATGAATGTAAATGTAATGCAATGCACAGTATGATATGTGATGAATGTTAGATACCTTCGAGGGGAATGGGGCTATCACTGACTGCTCACGTCATTACCTGCTGGGGATAACGTTATCCTAGATAGCCCTTGGTGTTGGTAGGGTACCACTGGTATGTTATCAGAGATAGGCTATCACAGATTGTTCTCATCACTTTCTGATGGGGATGACATTATTCGTGATATCTCTTGATGCTACCTTGGTTTGAGACCAATGGTTACCCACGTCCGTCAATACTCTCCGTAGGGCATATTTTCCTTCGACTGATGTTGTTGTACATTTCTGAAGGCTCCTCCGTTGGGGATATATCTCTGTTATCAAATTACCTAAGTGGGTGCTTCCGATGCCTATCCTGGCGATAATTTACACCGATAGTTTGCAATAGAAGGTTGAATCACCAATCCTTCTCGATGTTCCTTCTAAGGATTTGTATAAGAGATTCCATCATCTATCCTATGTGGGGATAGATTGACATACTGTTTCCACCACCGGATCATTCCCGATGCTTTGCTGGAGTATTCGCTAATGGCTAAGCTGTCAAGCAATCTGAACCTCGCTGAAGTAGCTTTCAACAGCTGAATGTCACCGGACCGTTTCCGATGCTTCGCTGGGGTTGTGCCAACAGCCGATAGTGTCAGTCAGTCTGACCTTCGCTGAAGTGTCCTTCAATGGCTAAATGTCACCGAACCGTTTCTGATGCTTCGCTGGGGTTGAGCCAACGGCTGAACTGTCACCGTTCTGTACCCAATGTTTCGCTGGGGTTGTGCCAACGGCTGAACTGTCACTGGTCTATACCCGATGCTTCGTTGGGGTTGTGCCAACGGCTGAACTGTAACCGGTATGTACCCGATGCTTAGCTGGGGTTGTGCCAACGGCTGAACTGTCACTGGTCTGTACCCTATGCTTCCTGGGGGTTGTGTCAACGGCTAAACTGTCACCGATCTATACCCGATGCTTCGTTGGGGTTGTGCCAATGCCTGAACTGTCACCGGTCTGTACCCGATGCTTTGACAGTGGCAGTTTTTAACAGTTTTGTGCAATTTTTCAGCAATTTTCCACATTGGTCCCTGTATACCACTTTGGGATGATAACCAATGGTTTTCATGAAGTTTTTCCCTCTGTTGGGAATTTGTTGTTGTTGGTCGTTTTACCGATCAATATATGCGTGCAAGTATACACGGTCAACAAGTAATAAAGAGTAAGTAGAGTATCGTCCCACAGAGAATTAATTAATAAAACTCACCAAGCACTAGCCCATAACCATTTCAGTCTTATTTAAACGAATGATTTAGTGTATTGATTAAAACTATGAACTTAAACTAATACTAAATAACCCTAGAATAAAACTAGATAATGAAGATATGAGATCACAATTTTCCCTATTGATTTATCTAAATCAACACACTTTCTATTAAGTCATATCAATTATCACAGATTGTTAGCCGAGAACACGAAAGTGTGACAAGGCCACCTTTCGATGTACCAAGTCCATATCACATATAATTCACAGATGATAGAATACACATGAACACCCACATTAAATAAACCACTATATGTCTATGTGATTTACAAATAATTAGGGTTTAAGTGCAAGTCCTCAATTGACTACACGCGGTACTTCGGTATATATCTATCCGAAGCACGAATCATACATTCCATCACCATGTAGAACATACAAACACAAGCTATTACAATCAGATCTAAATTCATACTTCGTTTTTCAATTCATATGAATTATCACAGTATTTGATGGCCAATCAAGTAAACAATTTAAGCATGAACCATAATAGGCAATCCCATAACAATCAATAAGACCAACAAGGAAGTATATCAAAATAAACTACTCAATAGGTTCCATTGAAATCCCAAAATAGAGTTTAATTCATGATTAAATCAAATCCACAATCCACAACTTGAATAAACATTAGAAAGATACAAAGAAAAAAAGGAGAGAATTTAGGGCTTGGTGTAAGCAAATCTGAATTCTCTTGCTTCCAATATGAACCTCCAATCATCTTCAAGAGCTTCAATCTCCAACTCTAATCTAATCTTGGGTTCTAATAATCTAACCTAATCTAATGATAAAATTGAAGAGAAGAAGAGAACATGTCTATACTACTTGATCCCTACGGATGGAATGAATATTACATACTGATATGTCTCTCTTTTATAAGCCCTAATGTGCCTCCTCCCTTAAGTTATGCTTCAATCGCACTCTTTAATGAAAAAGTCAACTCTGGTCAGCTTCAGGAGTGACGCGGCAGCGCTGGAAATGGCCTGGAATTGGGCGCGGGCGTGCTAGTAGCAAATGTTAGTTTTTTTGCCTAGGGAATGGCGCTCCCGCAATGGAAATACACTACAAAATGACGCGGCCGCGCCGAAGAAAGTCTGCTACAGTGACCTCTGGTAGAACAGCCATAACTTTTGATCCGGGTGGAGTTACGGGCCCTCCCCCTTTCAAATCGAAGATATCGACGAGATCTACAACTTTTATTCTTTGAGCATTGAGAAATAATGGGCGGATGAAGGTCTAAATTGAGCTCCAAGTTACAGCTGTGCAATGGCAACCCAAAACTGTGAAGTTAAGCTCAATGTTCGTTGGTAAAAGGGTCATAACTCTTGCCGTCGAACTCCGATTGGGATGATTCAAGATGTTCCGGAAAGCTAAGAAGAAGCTCTACAATAAGACCCAAGTTCCAATCCAAGAACATGAAATGAACATGAAAGCCCAAATGATGTCCGGATTGCATTTCCTTCCCTTTTTGCTTCAAATGCAACCAAGAGAGTTCCCAATATGAAACCTATAAAAGTAAACCAAAAATGTATGAAAAGCTAATGTGTGACTCTCCCAGAATAGGTCCAGTCAACCCAATCTATTTTGAGTCGCCAAATACATGGTATAGAATCCAAATACAATCTATTATATCACACGGTCGTGCAAAATACGACCACACAACTGTGATTGTCAATACAAATATGTAGAAAATATTAACATTCAAACTAAGTCCTCATTACAATTATTATCACACTATTTATCAAAAATAGTGAGGACTACAACTGCTCTAACTCGGACCATCACTCTGCCCCCCGACTAGTTCCTGCGACATTCTCATTTCCTGAAGAGGACAATAGATGAAAAGGGTGAGCTCAACTAGCCCAGTAAAGAATATTATGACTAAGATAATGAAAAATAAATTATCGTTAGTCTTCAACAATTCAGATAAAATATTATTGACAACAAGTTTTAGATCAATATTCGTAGCAAAAATAACAATTCATTAGAAGAGTTAAGTAGAGAATGAAGTCTACTATCTTCTATGATTTAAAAGTCCATCATCAATATTTTATCCCTGTAACATCAATCAATATACATCTCGAATCAAATATTCATCTTTATACTACGGGCCAAAGATATTCATTTGTATCATCAGTTGGTCATGTTCATCTCAACACCAGTTCATCTTTGCATTACAAGCCAAAGATATTCATCAGGTAATCATTCATCTTTGCTCTACAGGCCAAAGATATTCAGTTATATCACTATTTAGGACTGAGGATGATGAAAAACAATATAAATAACGAATCTAATAAGATAAAGGACAAAGATTAGGGATTCGTAATTTAGTTTATTCAAGTTCAAGAATATTCTATAATAATACTTTGTGGAGTAAAATTTAAGAATGAAGATCAAAACTTAGATCCAATCAAAGATAGGAACCTTAACAAGCAACTTGGACAAATAGAAGAAAATTTAATTTTTCCGTAAATAGTGCTGTATACGTGAATAGTGTCGTATACGTGAATAGTAACCCCGACGAAAATAGTAAGAATTTCATAATAAAATCCATGCCAATATTTTGGTATAATGATATTGAAAAGATTAACATCATTTATAAAAGAAAATAACATCCCTTACCTTAACAGGAGAGTAGTTTTGACTGAAATATCGGATATTATGTGGACAAAAACTTGCACTGCTATCAACACTCACAGTATCTAAATACTCACAAGAAATACGCTCGATATTATTGAGAGAAAATTTTATGATTCTGGTGTGATTTTTATTTCTAACTAAGCACCCTATTTATAAGAAAAGCTTAGGATGCCATAGCTGACTTTTTATACGCAACGTCCGCCTGTTTTGAAAATTTTCTGGCTGCTGTCAATAGTTAAAAATCAGAATTTTCTAAACAAAAAACAAAAGTGGGGCCCACCCATGTTTTTAATAAAAACATTTATTTTCAAAACTTCAATAATTCATAATAAATAGCCCCTTTATCAGAAAAATATGAATTGTATGTCCTTTTTATAGGAAATTTAATTCTCTACAACTTTGTAGAAGGAAGTTTTTCCAAATTTCCAACCGAAAAAATCGAAATCCACAAACGGATGATATTCCATACCAAACTACTGATAAAAATACCTCAGCACTAATTCCTTCTTTTATATCCACAAAAATAAAAATTTCCTTATCATATAAATTAATAATTAATTATTTATAAATAATATTACAGAACTACAATATTGACAACTAGGTTGTTCTCAGAAAAGAGGGGGCCTTCCGATAAGGATTTTTTTCTTACTAGCGCGCAATTAAATAACCCCTCCTAAGCAGAACTTCCTTAGACATTGTCAATAATGCTATCTAATAATATTATTCAAATAATATGAATTATTAATTTGATAATGTGAAATACTGTGCAGTGACAATCATTGAATCAATAATACAAAATATCAACGGTAGCAATTATTAAATCAATCATATAAAATATCAACGTAGCAATTATTGAATCAATAAAATATTGAACAGTAATTACTGTAACAATAATTGAGTAAGTGCCTTCTTACGTAAGGATCAATAATTCAAAATACTATGCAATACCGTGTGCTACTGTGCAACAACGCGTATTACTGTATTTTTATCACCGGGTATTTCAACAGTTTAATGGTAACAGTTTTACCGTTATTTATAAAAAGGTTATTTCTGTCGCTTTCTATATCCTACAGTTTTTCCGTTGTGGGACCCACAAATGGCTGTGCCGTCGTACGAATATTCTCCGACAACAAGAATATTCCACGACCAAACGAATATTCCCCGACAAAAATGAATATTTTATAACCACTTGCTCATTTTGAAATATTTGCGCATTTTACCCACAACTTTCTACATTAATTAAATCAACCCCTTACTATTTCAAAATAATATATAAAAAAAATTAAATCTTTATTTATAAAATTAGGGGTCTTACATCCTCCCCTCCTTATGAAATTTCCTCCTCGGAATTGACGTACGTACCTGGGGTGTCGAAGACGTCAGGATACCTCGTTTTTATTTTCGATTCTAACTCCTAGGTCATTTCCTCAATAGCATGGTTTCTCCACAAAACTTTAACTTGAGGTATAACTTTCGAGCGTAAGACATGCTCCTTCCTATCCAAAATCTTGACATGTACCTCCTCATACGTTAAATCTTTAGCTATCTCGTCCGGTTCTAACTCAATAATGTGGTTTGGATCTTTCACAAATTTACGCAACATGGATATGTGAAAAACATTATGAACACGAGACATGCTTGGAGGTAAAGCGAGTCTATAGGCCACATTTCCTACTCGGTCAAGGATCTCAAATGGACCAATAAATCGTGGGTTGAGCTTTCCTCTCTTCCCAACCCTCGTAACTCCCTTCCACGGAGCAACACGTAATAACACATGGTCCCCAACATTAAATTCCACGTCCTTTCGATGAAGATCCGCATAACTCTTTTGTCAATCTTGTGCGGTTTGTATCCATTGCCGGATCATTTGAATCTTTTCTGTAGTCATACGTACTAACTCCGGTCCCAACAATGTTGCTTCACCCACCTCATCCCAGCATACTGGAGAACGACACTTTTGTCCATACAACGCTTCGAATGGAGCCACGCCTATACATGCCTGATAACTGTTGTTGTAGGAAAATTCCACCAATGGTAAGTACTTATCCCAACTCCCTTTGAAGTCTAGAACATAGAGTCTCAATAGATCTTCCAGAGTTTGAATAGTCCTTTCTGATTGTCCGTCCATTTGAGGGTGATATGCCGAACTGAATCGTAACTCCGTGCCCGTAGCTTTCTGCAAACTGATCCAAAATCGTGAAGTGAATCTTGGGTCACGATCCGAAACTATGGATACTGGCATGCCATGCAATCTCACAATCTCATTCACGTACATATGAGCAAGACGTTTAAGGGAATAAGTATCTCGTATAGGCAAGAAATGAGCAGACTTGGTTAATCTATCAACAATAACCCAAATCGCATCTATGCCTTGAGAAACCTTGGGAAGACCCGTAACGAAATCCATGGTAATGTGTTCCCACTTCCATTTCGGAATCTCCAGTGGTTGCAATGGACCCTTCGGCACTTGATGCTCCGCCTTTACACGTTAACACATTAAACACCTCAAGATAAACTCCGCGATCTCTCTCTTCATATTGCTCCACCAAAATGTATGTCGAAGATCACGATACATTTTAGTACTCCCAGGATAGATTGCAAATGGTGTGTTGTGTGCCTCCATCATGATTCTATACTTCAAGTCAGAATCGTTAGGAACACAAAGTCTGGAGTTGACTCGAAGTATTCCTTCTTCATCAATCCTTGCTTCTGGAATAGCACCTTCTTGCATCTTTTTCCTCATATTCATCAGCTCTGGGTCTGTAACCTGAGCAGCTTTAACTTTATCAATCAAAGCTGGTTCTACGCGTATACTTGACATCATCGCATGGGTCCCCGGAGTCTTGAACTCTATCTTCATCTTTTGTAAATCACACAAAATAGGCCTTGATAGCATCACATTTGTTCTCGCATATGATCTTCTACTCAACGCGTCAGCTACCACGTTCGCTTTTCCAGGATGGTATTGGATGGTATGATCGTAATCTTTCAACAGCTCAAGCCAACGTCATTGCTGCATGTTGAGTTCCTTTTGAGTGAAGAAATATTTGAGGCTCTTATGATCCGTATAGATCTCCACTTTCTCTCCATACAGGTAGTGTCTCCAGATCTTTAATGTGAAAACGACAGATGCCAACTCTAGATCATGAATAGGATAATTCCTCTCATATTCTTTGAGTTGTCGCGAGGCATAGGCTATGACTTTCCTATGTTGCATGAGAACACATCCTAACCCTTTGCCTGAAGCGTCGTTGTAAATGACAAATCCATCCGAACTAGATGGTATCGTTAGAACAGGTGCCGAAATAAGTCTCCTCTTGAGCTCTTGGAAGCTCTTCTCGAATTCCTCGCACCAAATGAATTTTGTATCTTTCCGAGTCAACTGAGTTAATGGAGTAGCGATTCGAGAAAATCCCTCTACGAACCTCCGATAATAACCAGCTAATCCCAGAAAGCTTCGTACTTCGGTCACCGACTTAGGCTGCTCCTAACTTTGAATTGCTTCAATCTTCGTCGGGTCAACAGATACTCCACGTTTCGATACTACGTGCCCAAGGAATGCTACTTCCTCAAGCCAGAACTCACATTTCTTTAGCTTGGCATATAGCTTGTTCTCACGAAACTTTTAAAGTACCAGCTTCAAGTGGTGCTCATATTCTTCACGACTTTTAGAATAGATGAGGATGTCATCAATAAAGACAACAACGAACTGATCCAAATATTCTTTAAATACATGGTTCATCATATCCATGAAAGAAGCAGGAGCATTAGTCAATCCAAAAGACATGACTAAGAATTCATAATGCCCGTACTGAGTTCTGAAGGCAGTCTTCGGAATATCCTCAGTTTTAATCTTCAGCTGATGATATCTGGAACGAAGATCGATCTTTGAAAAGAATTGTGCTCCTTGTAACTGGTCAAACAGGTCATCAATACGAGGTAGCGGATACCTATTCTTGATGGTGACATGGTTCAACTTCCGATAGTCAATACAAAGTCGCATACTCTCGTCTTTCTTCTTTACGAATAAAACAGGAGCACCCCAAGGAGACGTACTAGGACGTAAAAAACCGATGTCTAGCAACTCCTGTAGTTGGACCTTTAACTCCTGAAGTTCAATAGGAGCCATTCGATATGGGGTTTTAGAAATGGGTTTATATCGGGCTCAAGGTCAATAAAGAATTCAACTTCACGTTCTGGGGGTAGACCGGAAAGTTCTTCGGGAAATACATCAGGAAACTCATTAATAATGAAAATATTATTCAAATCTGACGTATTCTGGTTTAGATCAGTGACATGAGCTAAGAAAGCTTGACATCCCTTTTTCAATAAACGAATAGCTTTGTGACTTGAAATGACATTGACAGATTTTAGTGGTTTGGTAGTTTGAATTCACACAACAGGTTGGTTAGGAATATAAAAACTAACAACCTTACGAAAATAATCAATTTTGGCATGGTAAGTGGTTAACCAGTCAATTCCTAAAATCACGTCAAATGCAAGTATTTTCAAAGATATAAGATCAACAGGTAAGGTAAGGGTACCAATCTGAATCAAGCAAGATTTGTAAACTGTAGATGTAACGAAAGTTTCTCCTAACGGAGTTTCAACAGATAAGTCAAAGTCTAACTTCTCAGGTGTCAAATTTAATCGTTGAGCACAAGCAGGTGAAATAAAAGAATGGGTAGCACCGATATCTAACAAGGTGTAAACTTCGCAAGAGTTTATGATTAGCTTACCCGTAATCACCTTGTGTGGGTTCCTCGCGTTTTGGGTTGTCACGTCAAACGCTCTTCCAGGAACCACCGACTTTGACTTGTCCGAAACCGCCTTTGGAATCACCACCCCCGCTGGACTTGGTTTCACTAAAGCACAATCTCGAGCTATATGTCCTTCTTTTCCACAGTTATAGCATGCTTTGAATTGTTGTGGGAAGTTTGGGCTGATATTTCCCTCGTTCCCGCATTTATAGCATACAACCGGTGGTCGTTCTCCTCCCCTAGAAACAGTTGATGCTGGTGCTGATGTCGACGTCTTCACGTTCTCATTGTTGTACCTTCTCTTCTTGAAATCTCCTCCCGATTCGCTTTTTCTACTATCATGGCCACGATTACCACCGGAGTGATTACCGCTTTTGTCATAATACTTTCCTCCCCGCTGGTTGCCATTGTTCCGATGACTGCTGCCACTGGTACGACCTTGGTTGTTGTCCCTTGGTTGAGCATAACCACTATCTCATTCTAACAATTGGGCCCTGTTCACTACATCCGAATATAGAGAAAATTTGCGAGAAATGAGGTATTGACGAATTTCGATTTTCAAACCTCACAGAAACATCCGCATCATACGTTCCTCATTCTCCACCAAATGAGGTGCAAACCTGGACAACTTCGAGAAATTAGCCTCGTACTGGGACACCGTCATGTTGTTTTGTTCCAGTCTGATAAACTCTACCTCCTTCATATGACGAATACTTTCAGGAAAGTACTTGTCATTAAACAGTTTCTGGAACGCTTCCCAAGACATCTTGAGTGGGCAGTCTGGGTACGCTTCACAGATTTCCACCAGTAATCTGCCTCTCCACGGAACATAAAGGTGGCAAATGGAACCTTCTGTTCCTCCGTGCATCCCAAGACAACAAATATCTTGGTAATTTACTTAACCCACGTCTCCGCCTTAATCGGATCCGGCTTTCCCAAAAACTCTGGTGGTCCCAATTCTTTGAACTGCTTGGCAGTGACAATCTGCATGTTGTTATTATTTCCACCTGTATTCTGCACACGAGTCTCCCTCGTCTGGTTTTGCATGAACTGCAAAAAACTTCTAAACATTTCCTCGTTCATCTTCTAGGTTGGTAGGGTCGTTTACAGGAGGAATATTGCCTTCCTGTTGCACGTTCTCCTGGTTGGTGATTAAAGGTGTCTCCACAGTCTCATTCACTCCATTGTTAACATTCTCAGCTGCCATTCTCAAATACTTCCATAAAACAAGGGTTAATTAAACAAATTAATATATCATATATTAACCCTATGCTCCAACTGACAAATTAAATACCACATAAGCTTCGGTAGGACATACTAGTGAAGGATTTACTCGTCTCTCCCCTCCTAGTTCTATTCCCAGATCTCCGCCAGAGAACATATCCCTAAGCTCTGATACCAACTGTGACGCCCCCAGAATAGGTCCAGTCAACCCAACCCATTCTGAGTCGCCAAATATATGGTACAGAATCCAAATACAATCTTTTATATCATACGGTTGTGCAAAATATGACCACACAACTGTGAGTGTCAATACAAATATGTAGAAAATATTAACATTCAAACTAAGTTCTCATTACAATTATTATCACACTATTTATCAGAAATAGTGAGGGCTACTACTGCTCTAACTCGGACCATCACTCTGTCCCCCGACTAGTTACTGCGACATTCTCATTTCCTGAAGAGGACAATAGATGAAAAGGGTGAGCTCAACTAGCCCAGTAGAGAATATTATGACTAAGATAATGGAATATAAATTATTGTTAGTCTTCAACAATTCAGATAAAATATTATTGACAACAAGTTTTAGATCAATATTCGCAGCGAAAATAACAATTCATTAGAAGAGTTAAGTAGAGAATGAAGTCTACTATCTTCTATGATTTAAAAGTCCATCATCAATATTTTATCCCTGTAACATCAATCAATATACATCTCGAATCAAATATTCATCTTTGCACTGCGGGCCAAAGATATTCATTTGTATCATCAGTTGGTCATGTTCATCTCAACACCTGTTCATCTTTGCACTACGGGCCAAAGATATTCATCAGGTAATCATTCATCTTTGCTCTACAGGCCAAAGATATTCAGTTATATCACCATTTAGGACTGAGGATGATGAAAAACAATATAAATAACGAATCCAATGAGATAAAGGACAAAGATTAGGGATTCGTAATTTAGTTTATCCAAGTTCAAGAATATTCCATAATAATACTTTGTGGAGCAAAATTTAAGAATGAAGATCAAAACTTGGATCCAGTCAAAGATACGAACCTTAACAACCAACTTGGACAAATAGAAGAAATTTTAATTTTTTCGTGAATAGTGTCGTATACGTGAATAGTGCCGTATACATGAATAGTAACCCCGACGAAAAAAGTAAGAATTTCATAATAAAATCCATGCCAATATTTTGGTATAATGATATTGAAAAGATTAACATCATTTACGAAAGAAAATAACATCCCTTACCTTAACAAGAGAGTAGTTTTGACTGGAATATCGGATATTATGTGGACGAAAACTTGCACTGCTATCAACACTCAAAGTATCTAAATACTCACAAGAAATACGCTCGATATTATAGAGAGAAAATTTTCTGATTCTAGTGTGGTTTTCATTTCTAACTAAGCACCCTATTTATAGGAAAGCTTAGGATGCCATAGCTGACTTTTTATACGCAACGCCCGCCTGTTTTGAAAATTTCCTGGCTACTTACAATAGTAAAAAATCAGAATTTTTTCAACAAAAAACAAAAGTGGGGCCCACCCATATTTTTAATAAAAATATTTATTTTTTAAACTTCAATAATTCATAATAAATAGCCCCTTTATCAGAAAAATACGAATTCTTTGTCCTTTCTATAGGAAATTTATTTCTCTACAACTTTGTATAAGGAAATTTTTCCAAATTCCCAATCGAAAATAGCCGAAATCCACAAACGGATGATATTCCATACCAAACTACTGATAAAAACACCTCAGCACTAATTCCTTCTTTTATATCCACAAAAATAAAAATTTTCTTATCATATAAATTAATAATTAATTATTCATAAAAAATATTACAGAACTACAATATTGACAACCAGGTCGTTCCCAGGAAAGAGGAGGCCTTCCGATAAGGATTTCTCCTTACTGGCGCACAATTAAATAACCCCTCCTAGACAGAACTTCCTTAGACATTGTCAATAATGCTATCTAATAATATTATTCAAATAATATGAATTATTAATTTGATAATGTGAAATACTGTGCAGTGACAATCATTGAATCAATAATACAAAATATCAACGGTAGCAATTATTAAATCAATCATATAAAATATCAACGTAGCAATTATTGAATCAATAAAATATTGAACAGTAATTTCTGTAACAATAATTGAGTAAGTGTCTTCTTACATAAGAATCAATAATTCGAAATACTGTGCAATACCGTGTGCTACTGTGCAACAACGCGTATTACTGTATTTTTATCACCGGGTATTTCAACAGTTTAACGGTAACAGTTTTACCGTTATTTATAAAAAGGTTATTTCTGTCGCTTTCTATATCCGACAGTTCTTCCGTTTTGGGGGCCACAAATGGCTGCGCCGTCGTACGAATATTCCCCGACAACAAAAATATTTCACGACCAAACGAATATTCCCCGACAACAATGAATATTTTATAACCACTTGCTCATTTTGAAATATTTGCGTATTTTACCCACAACTTACTACATTAATTAAATCAACCCCTTACTATTTCAAAATATTATATAAAAAAAATTAAATATTTATTTATAAAATTCGGGGCCTTACATAATGTAATACATGAGTTTAAGCAACAATTGAGGTTAGTTGATATCTAAATAAGTGGCTATAAAACCACTTATCAAATACCCCCAAACTTAAACCGTTGCTTGTCCTCATGGAACAAAACAAAACCTAACCACAATGCAATGCACTAATACACTATATGCAATCTACACTACATGCTAACGAATCCAAATGTCAGTCAGATATGAAACTCACAGGAAATGCCTCAGAGAAACTTCAAAATCTACAAACAGAGAATCCAACCAAGACAAAGCCATAAAGCATATTACTCTACAAATCAAAACCTGTCATCACTGATGTAGTGTGTGTGTTTTTAGCAACCATTAAACATGCTACAGAACAAATACGTCACATATTATGCTTCTTAGACGAAAAAACACGAGTTCAACTCAAGAAAATCAGTACACAAGATAAGTTCCAACTAAGACCATGCATCAACTAAGCTAAGAGTTAACAGGGGGATTTTGTTGGGTATTTTCTACGCGCAACACGCAAGTGTACGTGATCAACAAGTAATATAATGATAAATCGGATATCGTACCCACAGAGACAATAATTACCGTTTAATCAAACAATTACCAACTTTATAATATTCCAGCTTTATCAAACTAACGGTCAAAAGATGTTTTTATACTAAATGACTACTTAAAACAATCGCAACACTAAATCAAGATTTTAACAAGATTGAGAGAATTAAGCCTACAACTTCACTTATTATTTCAATTCAGATAATATCCTTTTCCCAGTTTATTTCAATTACCCCAGATTATTAATCAAGAACACTAACGCAGATAAAACCACCTCTCGATGCATAATATCTATACTCACTTACATCCACAAATGATAGATTTAAGCAAAATACCTTAATTAACTAATTCACTATATCTCTATGTGAATTATAATTAAAGAGAGTTTAATATCAAGTTCTCTATAAGATTACATATGGCGTAAAGGCATATCTCTACCCTAAACACGAATCATGAATTCCATCTACGCAGAAATCACTAACATATGTCACTATGGCTAGTTCTAATCCTATATGTCCTTTCTCAAGTTCATAAAGGATAACAGATAATTATTGATCAGGCAATGATATAGATTAAGTACATACATAGCAAATAATCTGGGAATAACTTCTATAAACTGTACTTAAGAATAATTAATCATCCATTACATAATAAGATCCGTCATAGGCTTAAATAAGTAATTAGTTCATATTAAATGAATAAAAACCAATAATCCTCAGAGTATTAATCATAACGAATACAAAGTAAAATGAATAGAGAAAGATAGGAATGTGAAAATCCTGTCGTTGCTCATCTCCAAGTTACTTCACATTCATCTGACTATGCTCCGCTTCATTTCTCCTTTTCAAGTTCAGATCCACACTTCGTGCTTTTTTTCGGTGGCTAGGTATCTCCTGATTTTTTTTAAGAGTCCTCTTTTTTTTATATATATCATCCTCGTAACAACCCTCATTCTCTCTCCTCTTGTACCACCGTCCAATTCAAGAAAGCATTATCAATCGCGCCTCCCCGCCCCAGCGGGGAGTTCAGGCTCAAATGCCCCGCCCCAACGGGTTGTCATACTGCCCAGCTACTTTAACGCCTGCATGGTTTGCTTCCTTCTCGTCCCAAACATCCTAATGAGACTTGCATGCATGGATTTGATAGTTGAACGGTTGACATATGAATACCATATTAATCTTAGCCCACTCATCCTCTTGCTTCATCATTTTGTGGCTGCCAACCTAACACAACTCCATGGGCCACCTATATATTGATTGCTTAGTTAAAATCGTGAGCTGCTACCTCTCAAACACATATGCATAGCCCACAAGTTCAGTTTCCTTCTTGTTAAATCTTTCCTTAGTAAGCTGTTGCACCTCATTAAGCTACTATCCCATAATAAGCTGCTGACCCACAATAATCCGTGAACTGCTTGCATGATTCCTTGGTTGCCCACTCCACTAAAGCTCCAGCCCATTTGCTTTTTCCTCGTTTAATTGCCTAAATTCGTGAGATGCATGGCTTTGGACCATAAGCTGCTTGGGCTTTTCCATACATATATGCTAGGAAGTAATACCACACCTTTTTCAGCTGCTGCAGCCATGGGCCCATCCTTATATGCTGACTTCGTGGCTGCTAATTCTGGCCCATAATATACTGATTGCTAGGGACTGAAGTGGGCTGCTACCTTGGTCCAACTTGGATCAGCCCAATTAGTCCCAAATTGAGTTCCAATTTATCCTGTTACGCCACTTTCGTATCCATTCCGTTTCCTGCCAATATAACATAAATTTGAGTAAAATGCTAAGATAAATACCTAAAAACACCAAGACTCAAGCTAAAATGAATACCGATATGGGTGTATGAAACACACTCATCAGATTTATGCTTTTATTTACTCACAAGGGCGATTTTTGCACTTTCCCGTGTTTACACTCTACTGTGAAATGTCTAGTCCTCTTAGGCTTTTCAATGATACCTGTGTAGCGAGCTTTCGACCAACGACTCCCAAACCAAAAGGCTTTAGGGCGCTGGGTATAAAGACACCCCTAGGGCATACTTGCTAGAATATCAAAGGCCACAAGACTTAACTTAGCCGAAGTGTTTATTCACATTCATTTTTTTTCTTCTTTTCTTTTCTTTTTCTCTTTTTATTTTTTATTTTTTTCATATATAGCACGCATACCCCTTGTTTCCCCCAAACTTTAGCTTTTGCACAATCCTAGTCATTACCACTTGTTTACTAACTCTCTTTCATTAAAACAAAGTTTTCCCACCAGAAGACAAGTATGTGACTATTTAAACTGAGCAATCATATGGTTAATTAAAAGTGCTAACCGGTTACATCAGCATCTAACAGATAAAGATTTACATCATGTTATGACATTACAACCAAGCCTAAATCATCAAAACTGTCCACAAGTCATGTAATTTCAAACTCTTCACAGGCTAAATGAATTTCAAACAAACCGACAAATTGGATTCATGCAAAATGTCCTAATGTACTTAACTGAAGCAAAAAAAATTGCAAAAAAATTTTAAAATTGGCAAAATATGCATATAATGCAACTATATGGAATATGAACCTAACTATATACAAAATGAACCTAATACCCCCAAACTTAAAAATGACAATGCCCTCATTGGAGATAAAAGTTTAGGAAACTCCCCTAGTTGGCCTCGTCGTCTGTTCAGTCGCGGATTACTTAAGTTGCTGTCATCTGCTCTCGGCGCGGCCGCGCTCCAACATAGGCCTTTTCAGGCGCAGCCGCGCTAATCCCCAGAATTCTGATTCTGCAGCTTTTCACATGAACTGATTATAGCCCTTTGAAGTTTGATTCCAGACTTTCATGTTAAGTGGATTTAACCTGAGAAAGGCACACAACATTTATTAAATCACTAATAAACTACCAATGAATTATTATGACTATTAACTATGTGGAGAATTAAACATAAAGGGGGAAAATGATAGAAAGCATGTAATGGAGAATTAAACAAAGAGGGAGAGAGAGATTGGATAGGGTGCCTCCCATCGAGCGCTCAGTTTATAGTCCGTTAGCTGGACTTTCTCTTGCTACTACTATCCTATTCCTCTACGATAGGCGAGGAACCCTCCATCCATTAGGACATATATGTGCTTTGATAGGTTCCCCTTAGTGAGAGTTTTTGAATTTAAGTCACCTAGCTCGCTTCTTGTAGATAAGTTTCCATTTTCCATCGTCAAGTAGCTAGGCGCTTCTTCCGTTGTGTTTGTAAATCGATTGGGGCATTGAGGCATGAATAATATAATGGGCCCTTCTTCTATTTTTTTCTTCCTTAGCCCACCATAGCTTCAAGAGTGTAATATCTCTCATATCATAGAGATCTTTGCCTTTGATGTGACTACCAAGGGGGCACGGGTGTGCAAAATTCACTGGATTTTCCAACTTTGGCGGAGAAGGTACTTGGGGTGTTATAAAGGTCGGCTAATAGTCATCATTTTCCATATCCCCATTTGTCTCCTCGATGTCCACTTCTTTCAGTTCATCCAGTTGCATGTACACTTCTGGCTCTCCATCAGTTTCAGCATCCATGTCATAGCACCTATTATTCTGATGACAATTGTTCACGGCTTCAAACATTTGAGATAATTGATTCTGAAGATTTTGAATTTTTATCCCTTGCTCAATCAATTCCTCCTTCATTAAAGCCATGAACATTTGATCCATCTGATCCTGGAGATTTTGAATTTTTATCCCTTGATTCATCACCATCTCCTTCATTGATGCTATGCACCAAAATTCCTCCAATCTTGTATTTTATGTTTCAACCTCGGCATCCATGTATTGAGGATCATTGGTTGGAGTCTGATATATAAATTCTGGTGCGTATGCAGGACTTGGACCGCAGTATTGGTCTTGATAATAGCTCCATGAAGAATCTGGGTGATACCCCCAATCTTGATGATATTTGGGATAATCATCATGGTTGGGGTAATCACCCCCGTACTGCACAGGTCCAAAACTGAAGGTACACTAATGGCTCAGATGGTTACCAGCACAATAATCACAGGTAATTGTTGTCTCTCGACTCCGTTAGGCTATAACAACCTCCAACTTCCTCGATAGTGTCTCAAGTTGTGCTGATAATGTAGCAATTGTGTTGAGTCCATCATTCCCTGTTTCCCTTGGTTGATCCATCCTTGTGTATGACCATGGATAAGCACTGCAATCCATGGTACCTGAAAAGAGAGAATATAGGAAGAGAATTAAAACAAAATAAAAATGTTTAAATTAAGACTAATTTGATTGAAGCTAATGTTGGCAAAAAATATTAAGCTAATTCCCCGGCAACGGCGCCAAAAACTTGTTGGTCGTTTTCCCGATCAATATATGCGTGCAAGTATACACGGTCAACAAGTAATAAAGAGTAAGTAGAGTATCGTCCCACAGAGAATTAATTAATAAAACTCACCAAGCACTAGCCCATAACCATTTCAGTCTTATTTAAACGAATGATTTAGTGTATTGATTAAAACTATGAACTTAAACTAATACTAAATAACCCTAGAATAAAACTAGATAATGAAGATATGAGATCACAATTTCTCCTATTGATTCCTCTAAATCAACACACTTCCTGTTAAGCCAAATTAATTATCACAGATTGTTAGCCGAGGACACGAAAGTGAGACAAGGCCACCTTTCGATATACCAAGTCCATATCACATATAATCCACATATGATAGAATACACATGAACACCCACATTACCAAAACCACTATATGTCTATGTGATTTACAAATAATTAGGGTTTAAGTGCAAGTCCTCAATTGACTACAAGTGGTACTTCAGTATATGTCTATCCGAAGCACGAATCATACATTCCATCACCATGTAGAACATACAAAAATAAGCTATTACGA
The DNA here is from genome assembly GCA_020205555.1 of Panax stipuleanatus. NCBI lineage: Eukaryota > Viridiplantae > Streptophyta > Magnoliopsida > Apiales > Araliaceae > Panax > Panax stipuleanatus. The sequence continues at coordinate 76,171,671 of CM035125.1, forward strand.
TCAGATCTAAATTCATACTTCATCTTTCAAGTTCATATGAATTATCACAGTATTTGATGGCCAATCAAGTAAGCAATTTAAGCATGAATCATAATAGACAATCCCATAACAATCAATAAGACCAACAAGGAAGTATATCAAAATAAACTACTCAATAGGTTCCATTGAAATTCCAAAATAGAGTTTAATTCATGATTGAATCAAATCCACAATCCACAACTTGAATAAACATTAGAAAGATACAAAGAAAGAAGGAGAGAATTTAGGGTTTGGAGTAAGCAAATCTGAATTCTCTTGCTTCCAATATGAATCTCCAATGATCTTCAAGAGCTTCAATCTCCAACTCTAATCTAATCTAATCTAGGGTTCTAATAATCTAACCTAATCTAATGATAAAATTGAAGAGAAGAAGAGAACATGTCTATACTACTTGATCCCCAAGGATGGAATGAATATTGCATACTGATATGTCTCTCTTTTATAAGCCCTAATGTGCCTCCTCCCTCAAGTTACGCTTCAATCGCACTTTTCAATGAAAAAGTTAACTCTGGTCAGCTTCAGGAGTGGTGCGGCCGCGCTGGAAATGGCCTAGAATTGGGCGTGGGCGCGCTAGTAGCAAATGTTATTTTTTTTTACCTAGGGAATGGCACTCCCGTGCTAGAAATACACTACAAAATGGCGCGGCCGCGCTGAAGAAATTCTGCTACAGTGACCTCTGATAGAACAGCCATAACTTTTTATCCGGGTGGAGTTACGGGGCCTGCCACCTATCAAATCGAAGATATCGACGAGATCTACAACTTTTATTCTTTGAGCATTGAGAAATAATTGACGGATAAAGGTCTAACTTGAGCTCCAAGTTACAGCTATGCAATGGCAACCCAAAACTGTGAAGTTAAGCTCAATGTTCGTTGGTAAAAGGGTCATAACTTTCGCCTCCAAACTCCGATTGTGATGATTCAAGATGTTTCGAAAAGCTTAGAAGAAGCTCTACAATAAGACCCAAGTTTCAATCTAAGAACATGAAATGAACATGAATTCCCAAATGATGTTCGGATTGTATTTCCTTCCCTTTTTGCTTCAAATGCCACCAAGAGAGATCCCAATATGAAACCTATAAAAGTAAACCAAAAATGCATAAAAAGCTAATGTAATACATGAGTTTAAGCAACAATTGAGGTTAGTTGATATCTAAATAAGTGGCTATAAAACCACTTATCAGTCGCTCGTACGTAGGATTTCAGGATAATCCGCTCAATCGCATAGCAATTTTTTCTCAGATTTGACTTTTCAGCTCATGTAAACTCCGTTTCTACTCGAACTGGACCAAGCCGAAGGAGGTGGACCCCACCCTAGGGAACCACAGGTAGAGGTGCGGCTTTCGTGGGTGGAGCCGCTCCCTCCTTCGGATTTATATGGGGCAGTAGCAGCTCTCATAAGTCATTTTTAATTTTGAGTTTCTATAGAAATTCGATTTTCTTTTTCAGATCTACGGAGTTCGGGCAACTTTTTTCAGATTCCGTCAACGGCCATACGTTCTGCACATCTCAGGTAACGTTTACATCCTTTCTTTTTAATTTTTGACCGTTAGAACTGTGTAAACCACGTAGGGTGCTTTTGAACGCAATGCATATAAAATGTATGCTTATATGACTTGATAAAAAAAATTTGACTTCATAAGTATGCATATTTTACTGTGAATCACGTTTTGATGTAAGAAAATTTGAATTCTGAGACAGTTAATTTTTGCCCTTTTTGATCAGTTTACTCATTCTTTTTGAGGCCTACTGAGCCTGGATTTTCAACTAAAAAATGTCTATGGTAATTTGGCTACCATGTAAAGTTTATTTTTTATTTTTTTTCATAAATATGAACTATTTTTATTTTTGGGAAGGTGTGCTACTGAATGGCCACTTAAACATGCCTATGTGCATGCGGACAGTCCATTTTACAAAGGATACTCTGGCAAAAAAATTTCAAAAGTCTGAGGATTTAATAAACATGCAGTTTTGACTCTATTGGGGATTTTGACTAACCCATGCATGTTTTAGGATTTAAGAATGCATAAAATATTGATTTAAATTAATAAGCCATAGGTTTTAGGCTTACCTCACCCTTTCTGAGGTGATTTGGAGACTTTATCCAGGTGATGGAGCAAGATAGGCCTGGCAGTGCTAGCAGGGTCATTTTAGGAGTTAGACGGAGGAGAGACTCCGATGCCCCTCAGCCACGGCCAGCCCGGTTGCCTCGTAGATTGGCTGAGTCAGTGATCTGTCCTATCCGAGCTAAACGGCCTGTTGACATAGATGATAAGGAGGCTCCATTTATTGATCCTTCCCTGGCTCAGGCTCCACGTGCGAAGCTTCCAGGCATTGTTGTGCCACTCCAGGAGCTGCTGGGAGACTTAAGTCACCATCCATCGAGATTCCTTCATGCCAACGAGGTGACTGAAGTTTTCTTCTTTCTGGATTTTCTTTCTTTCTTTTGCCATTCTAGGGGCATAGGTTTGATATGGGTTTGCTTTTAATGCAGGTTCTTGGATTTACGCAGCCCAGAGGGAACTGGTTTAATGTGCATTCTCTTTACCACACTCTACACCAGGATTACAGGGACATTGCTGACACCTGGGGGTTTCAGGCATTCTTTTCTATCCTTCCCCGTCGTTGCCCCTGGGGTTATTTGAGGGCTTTATCTGAGCGCTGGTTCCACCAGACTCAGTCTCTCCATTTGCTGGATTGTGAGGTGATGATGACGCCTATGGATTGGAGGTTCATCACCGGGATAAAGTTTGAGGGTGAGCCAGTGCCTGTTGTGGCTGACATTACACCCACTGCCGTTCAGTCCCTTTTGGGAGTTCCTGCGACGACCATCAAGGGTCGGACAGTTTGTTCTGGTCCCTTGAGCGTAGATGCCTAGAGTGGGGCTTTGACTGAGCCTCTGCCTGATGATCAGAGAGTTAGAGATCGCATCCTGAGGCGATTATTTCTAGCGATCATCTGCGGTTGTTTCTTGGTGGACAACTCCATGACGGTGTCCTTTGCCCTGGTCAGTGCCACTCGACATGTGGAGTGCCTCAGTGACTTTGATTGGGGTACCTACACCTTTGCCTATTTTCTCTGAGGTATGCGCTCAGAGGGTGTGACGGAGGCTTGGTTAGGGTTCTACCCATTCCTACTGGTGAGTACATCTTTCTTGTACCTTTTTGATTTCTGTATTTACATTTGTCAGTCTTGGTCACTAAAGACTTTTGATATTTACATGGCTAGTTCTGGGCATATGAGAGGCTTTCTTGCCTACATCCCGCCACTACTTTGGGCCTGGAGACTTATCCTCGGAGAAGGTGTTGGCACCACTCCTCTTTAACGGAGGTTTTTGTAGCTGAGGGATTCACCCACTCCCGCTTGTAGCTTGAGCTATTGACGGCCGGATCGATCTCATGGGTACCGTATACCTCAGACTTTTTGACAGTCGGGTTTGAGGGCGATTTCCCCACTGGCCGGGAGTTTACATTATCCACCCACAGAGTCTTATTTTTGACAGAGGGAGGTTGGGAGCTCTACTTAGGAGAGCGTGCTATCAAGAGCATCACGGGGCAGATCCGTATTCCCTTTATTCCTCCTGTTTGGCATCATTGGCCACTAGCTCAGCCACTCACAGACATTCCTATGATGGGCGTAGATGGCTTTTCCTTGTTAGAGGGTCCTTACAGCCAGGAGGCATTTAGCAGCTGGTGGAGTCCTTGCACTATTGAGGCTCAGACTCGTGCTACCCAGTTTATGGCAGATATGGTGTGGGGGTCTATGATGATGACAGACTGGATAGCTTGCCTGCGAGAGCCTACCCACTTGGACCAGATTACAGGACTGACCCGGTAGTTGGAGAGAGCTCATTTGTTTATCAGGCATCTTGGCTGAGATCCATCAAAGGCATCTTCTTTTGATCCTTCTGGCTCCAAAGTGGGCCCTTCCACAGGTCCATTTTCTAGCAGTTTTACAGGGGCTGATCCTCTTTTGTACCACCCTGGCATTCCCACTGGTCGAGATTTTGTGTCTCAAGAGGAGCTGGAGCAGGTTGATAGCCTAGAGACAAATATTCTGGATCTCTTTTGATAGCTTCCTTCGCTATATCTTTTGATAGGCCTTTGTTTAGATATTGGGCAGATAGGCCTCTGTTAGTAGTTGAGCGGCTGTGCCCCATATCCCTGTACTTTTTATTTTGGATTGTGTTATCAGACAGAGTTGATGTTTGTAATAGATAGTTTATTATAGATATGCATAATATTTCCTATCTATTGCATCATGTTTATCATTATCATTATGCATATATTATGTCATGGATATGCACTTAGACAAATGAGTTCAGATTTGACCCCTGGATGGTCTTGTAATATGGTGATACAGATGTCGTCATCTACGGTTAGCCGCATTGAGAATTTACCACCATCCGTGGTAGCATCATCCTTGAGGTCGTGGTATGATAATCTACACGCTGGTGACTTTATTATCTCGGCAGAGGAGTGGCATTTGGCCTGGATAGATATTTTGCTGATGTGCATCATGGCCTATGTATACATGCCACTATACTTGGACCATTTGGACGTTGGCTTGATGGTCGTGGTCCGTTCCCTTAGACAGGGTTGCACTGTTGTGCCGATGATACTGGCCGAGACATTGAGGTCAGCTACCTATTGCAGTACCCATCCAAAGGGGTTTTTTAGAGGTAGCTCTATCTTGTTGTATGTATGGCTCATGACCCATTTGAGCCTGATTAGTTTCTTCAGACATCAGGGGTACTGCTTCACCCACAAGATAGCTATGTCCTACTCCTTTTAGCCAGTGGAGTGTTCAATGCAGAGACAAGGTCAGCTTTTTTGTCAGATATTGAGCATCCTTTTTTGATTCTGCCATGCTCAGGGATAGTCTCCCCTTATAACTTCATCACCCATGCATCCGGCATGGACTACTTGCCCCTGGCGGGATTAAGAGGGGTGACCATTTATCATCCGTTGGCAGTCATGGGTCAGTTTGCTCAATTCCAAAGCCTACACCAGTTTGAGGGGGCTATTGATCAGCGGATGTCAGCTTCTTCTATGTCGTCGGTCGACCTGATCAGGATTTATGAGTGTTGGACTCATAAGGAGAGGGCTGATTTCTCTACTAGCCATTCGGATTGCTCTCCAGAGTATTTAGCGTGGTAAGAGGCTGATATAGCAGCAGCTGCACTCATCCAGTCATCTCCAATTATGGATTCGGGTGAGGAGAATCCTATGGAGGATCCTAATTCTCCTACAGAGGATGAGTTATTTATGGGTCTGACAGCAGCGTTAGTTAGTGACCCGCCTATCATTCCTGTCGGGACAGATCCAGCTACGGCAGATTCATTAGCTAGGATAACTTTCGAGAGTTATCAGGCTAGGGCGCTGATGTTGACTTCCCTTTCCGGCAAAGATATAGCTTTTGCTGATAAAGATGAGGCTCGAGCCACTCGGGATACGGCATTGGTCGAGAGAGATGAGGCTCGATCTTCTCGAGATGCTACCTTTGTCGAGATTGAGGAGACTTTGATTGCCAGAGATGCTGATTTTATACAGTGGGATGAGGCCATAGCCTCCCGGGATCTCCACATTACTGACAGTACTACTCTCCGATCATACACCTATGGTCTGGTTACCGATATGAGTGCTTATATTGATGATCACAGTGCCACTATACAGATGGTTGTGGATGTTCTGGCTCGTATGGAGGCTGAGGGTATTACGCTTGCAGCGGTTCCTCCATCTTTAGAGAGAGACGCCATGTTGGCATTGTTATCCCGCTTGTCCATGGGTCCGTAGACTAGCTTTATTTTTCTTGTACATACTAGATCAGCCATTTTTGTCATGTGCAGGACACAGTGTATATATCAAACAGTATTATATATCAGAGAAATATATTTTGATTCACTTCCTTGTTGGATATGTATTGTCACTGCTGAGTGATTACCATTTCTTTCATGACTTACTGTTGTCGATGTATCACGAGCTTCTCCTTGATGGATTGACATTGAGATGTCAGAGAATATCTCAGACAGGCCTATTGATCAGGGGGGCTTGATAGGATTTATGTTTCGGTGTCTTGGGACTGGTTTTTATTGGTTTTTATATTTTCTTGAAGGTCAAACCACACCATGAATGGCTGCCTACGTACTCTCCGGTGTAGGGAGATCAGGTCATTCGTAGTTCAGCTTTTGTGTGAGAGAGGCTTGAGAAGAGTCTCTCTTGAGTTTGGTTTAACGAGTTTTTGAGTTTTTTGTTTGGTTTAACCACACCAGGAATGGCTGCCTATGTACTCCTGGGTTGAGGGAGTTCAGGTCATTCGTAGTTCAGTTTTCTAGTAAAAACCAAAACTGATTTGATCGATTCGCAGGACCAGGATGATGGCTGGCATGTGTTTTAGACATAATACCTTTTTATGGTTTCTGAGTTGATAAGTTGGAGAAATTCATTCTCGTCCATTTCTTGCAATCTGACAGCTCCTCCTGTCAACATTTCTTTGACAAGAAAGGGCCTTCCCTATTTGGGGCGAACATTCCTTTGGCTTTGTCTTGATTGGCCAAAACTTTCTTCAGCACCAAGTCATTTTCTTTGAATTGTCGAATTCGGACTTTCTTGTTGTATGATCAAGCAATCCTTTATTGATATAACTGCCCGTGTAAAATGATTATAGCTCTCTTTTCATCTATCAGGAACAATTGGTGGTACCACTTTTGCAACCACTGATCTTCTTTCATTTAAGCATCTATTAACACTCACAAGGACTCCATCTCTACTTCTATGGGAAGGACTTCTTCCATACTATAGACCAATGAATAGGGGGTAGCCCCAGTAGAGGTACACATTGATGTCCTGTATGCTAATAGGGTTAGAGGCAACAGGTCAGGCCATCCTTTGTGATTGGTGGACATTTTTTGCATGATCTTTTTTATGTTCTTGTTGGCCACTTCGACAACACCATTCATCTTGGGCCGATAGATGACGGAATTGAGATGTTGGATGTGGAACTTGCTGCATACGTCTCTCATCATCTGATTGTTTAAGTTCTTGGCATTGTCTGAGATGATAACCTCCGGTTGTCCATATTGATAGACGACATTGTGTCTGATGAAACCAATGATGACCTCTTTAGTGACTTTGGGAAAAGATGTCGCTTCAACCCACTTGGTGAAATAATCGATCATAGTAAAGATGAAACGATGTCCATTACTAGCTTTAGGTTCTACTGGACCTATCACATCCATTCCCCATATTGAGAAAGGCCATAGCGAACTCATATTGTGTAGCTCATTTGGAAGAGCGTGAATAGCATTTTCGTGGACTTGGAATTGATAGCATCTCCTGACGTGATCATCACAATTGGCTTTAAGAGAGATCCAGTAATGTCTTGTTCTCAATATTTTCTTGGCCAACAAATGACCGCTCATGTGTGGACCGCAGACTCCATCGTGGACTTCATCCATCAATCTTTGGGCTTGCTCTTTATCGAGGCATCGTAACAGGCCTATTCCAGCATCCCTTTTGTAGAGTGCGTCTCCGCTTAGATAGAACTTCATGGCCATCTTGTGAATCTGCTTTCGTTCAACTTGGTTTGCCCAAGCGGGTGTAGATCCATCTCAGAGATATTCCTTGATGTCTTGATACCAAGGCTATTTGATAGGAGGAATTTCATCTGATACTTCTCCAATGTAATTCCCGTATGTCAGGGTCTTTTGGTTTGTGAATTTGATGTCAGGAATTCCCCTCTTATCGGATATGTTAATCAGGGAAGCCAACGTTGCTAATGCATCTGCAAAGTCATTCCTTCCTCGAGGGATATGGATGAAAGTTACGTCTTCAAACTCTATGGATATTTTGACGACATGTCAGTGATAGGGCAGCAAATGCAGTTCTTTGGTGTGATATGCACGTGTGGTTTGTCTGATGACCAACTCAGAATCTCTAAAGACCAATAGATGCTTGACATCTATGGATTGGGCTAATTTTAACCCCATTATGTAGCCTTTATACTCAGCTGTGTTGTTGGTGTTGACAAACTGCAGCTTAGTAGCCATAAGATATTGCTCTCCTGTACCAGAGATGAGGATTGCCCCGGCTTCGGCACCTTCCATGTTCACCGCTCCATCTAAATACATTTTCCATGGTTGGACTGTATTCTCTTGTCAAATTTGTTTAATGGTCATGATCCCATCATCTGGGAAATAAGTTTCTAGGGGTTCAAACCCTCCTGATGGTGCTTCGGCTAGTTGATCTGTGGTGAGGTCTAGGCTTATCTGGATTTCTTTAAGGTTTTCTGAGGTTTCGATATTGACAGTGGTGGTTCGGTCGAGGTTCAATTTGGGTTTGTCTTCGACCCATTCTTTGATCTCCTCGGGCACCTCATAGTCATCTTCCTCCTCTTGATCAACTTCCATCAAGTCGAAGTTCATTTCTACATCAAAGTTGTAGTCACTGTAACAGGTTGGCATCTCAACATCAAAGACAAACAAATCCAATCTTGGAGTCCTGAAAAACAAAATGATTTTGCTTTAATATATGCAACTGCTTAAATATACAAAGCGTTTAGCAAAGCATGACAAAAGTTACTGCTACAGCTGTGCAACCAAAATAAGCAGTAAATGAAACCATGTTACAAGGCAGACAGACTCTCTGCCCTTTTACCCTTTTTGAATGAGGCAAGGGACGTTACTCCAGTTGTCCAAGGTCAGATCCTCATGGATAGGGAGGATACCAGATTTGTGGTCGTCTGTCACTTCCTTAATGACGACTAAGACATCCTTCATATCAGAGTCGGGATTCTTCTTTGAACTGTCTCCCTTCTCTTTCTTGATACGAGGAATTCGGATATGATCCTCCCCGTCACTGTCTGGGATATCATCATTCATACCTTCGTAGTGTATGAGAACACGCATGTTAGCAAATAGGTCTCGTCCTTCGTACAGGAACTTTTTCTTTCCCTTTTTGTTGTCCCCCTCAGGCTTTGAGGCTTTCCTCTCACTTACCGGTATGATTGGAGGAAACAACATGGCTGACACAATAGCAGGAATCTTCCTTATTGGCTTCACAAACTCTGCATCAGTGAGGTTTGGCAATAATATAGTGGAAGCATGAGCCTTTGGATGCTTATGTGGGTTCCAATGGTTTGACCCTAATGTGTAACCCAATTCGGCTTTCCCTTACTGACTCGAGATTTGCACCGGGCTTTTAATACCTTTTTGATTCTTTCCTAACCCTTCTCTAGGGCGAAAACCCAAAGATACCATCTCCTGGCCCACTATCATCACTTCAGGGGAGACCTTTGGTTTCAAGGTTGGTGCCCCAACAGGGAGATACTGAGTATCACTCACCTCTAATGCTTGAAAACTTGCAAGTTCAATTCCTGCATCCAGACTGATCACTGGCATGTCTCCCTGTATGAAGATAGGATATTTCGGTTTGGCATTCACCGTGATTAGGTTGCCATTGATAATGTATTTTAGTTGCTGATAGAGGGTGGAGGGAACAGCTCCTGCCATGTGGATCCATGGCCTTCCCAGCAACAAGTTGTATCCGGTGGTAATGTTGAGTACTTGGAAGGATACATAGAAGGTATGGGGACCAATTTCCAGTGGAAGCTCAATCTCTCCCACAGCTTCTAGGCGAGACCCATCAAAAGCCCGGATAACCACATGACTGATTCTGATCCGGTTTGGATTGATCTTAATTCTCTCCAAGGTATCGTAGGGACAAATGTTTAGGGATGATCCTCCATCTATTAGCACCCCTCCGATCACATACCCGAATGACATTACTGCTATATGCAGGGACTTGCGACGACCCGTCCCCACTGCAGGTATATCATCGTCAATGAAAGATATCACATTACTGTTAAAGATGTGTTCTATCACATGACGAATTTCTTAGCATCCATTGTCTTTGGCAAATGGGCTTTTTCCAGTACTTTCACCAGAATGTTGCAATGATCCACCGAGGATAAGACCAAATCTAGGATGGATATCTGCTTGGGTGCATCTTTCAGGCTTTGCACCACCTTGATCTCATTGTGTCCCATTTTACTGAGGAACTCTTCGACTTTTTCTTCAGCCACCTTCCCTTTGGCCTTGATAACTGAATTGATCCGTTGAGGCAGGTACAATGGATTCTCCTTGGATACAATGGTAATGTTGTTCGAGGTTGAACCTTCATCATTCCCATAGTACTATGGGACTCTCTTCAGACTGATCACTGGATACTGGGGTCTGAAGGGCAGTATTAAAGGCTCGGGTGCGGCTAACTTCATAGGATTTAGTGCTTCTTGGACCACTTTCCCTGGTAGCATTAGGGATGTGAGGGCTAGTTCCTTCTCACAGGAGATAACAACCACTTTTTCCTAATTCCAAGCCATGGGAATAAAGAGTGTTTCTTCATCAGGAAAGCCATAATCTTGATTTCTTCTTATCAGTTCACCGCTTTCAATCTTGTTCTGAATTAAGTGACGAAGTCCCCAGCAATCTTTGGTGTCATGACCGGGTGCATTGGAGTGATACTGACAGATTCGGTCAGGCTTGAATTTCCTGGATCGAGGATTTACTGGGGGTAACAGATCTATAACCATCCCCTCATTAATCAACATCTGGAGGATTTCCTTCATCGGCTGGTTCAGGTTAGTGAAATTCCTCTGAAAGGCGAATTCCCTATCAGCTTGAAACTTTTCTTCCTTGGCCACCTTGTCGGCCCAGGGTTTATGCTTATGAAATCGGTAGTGATCCCTCATAGCGATGGGGCTGATCTCTGGTGTAGGAGGACTTGCTTCAGACTGGTTGGATTGGTTTATCAGCTGTCTAGTTACCTGATGCTAATATATGACCAGCTCTACTAATTGTCCAATCTGTTCCTTGATAGACTTAATCTCCTGTTCTACCAGGAATCGCCTTTCTGATAACTCCCAATTGTCTGGGCTATTGTTGCTGGATTGAGTTGTTTCTCCGACGTATCGAAGGTATTTGGATCCTTCACCATTTTACATGCTAATCATGTTGACACCCTCCTCTTTGTGCTGAGGGAGGGGATTATCCTATAAGTGCGGTTGCTCTGGTTTGGTCACCACGATCTCTCCATTGTCTATCAAGTCCTGGATTTTGTACTTGAGAGACCAGCAATCTTGTGTATCATGGCCCGGAGATCAGGAATGGTATGCACACTTCTTACTCGGGTCGAAATTCCGTCCACCGGTGTTGGTTGGTGGAAGGAGTTGCACAATCGTTTTCTGTGCCATCAACAGTTTTAGCACATTTTTGAGTGAATCCCCTAACGGGGTAAACGTTCTCCGACATTTGGCCTCCAAATTTTTCTGAAATGGAGGGTTTGAAGGTTGTCCTGAAGCTTGAAAAGGGGAATAGTTCCTCTTTTGAATGGGCATGCTGCTCGACTCGCTCCTCTGATTTTATCCTTGCAATACAAAGGACACTTCTTCGTCTTTCTTCTTGTGTGTCCTCTGGGGATTATTCCTATAACTTCCACATTGAATATGCTCGGCAACAGTTTCTAAGGCGGTCAGATCCTTTATCTTCCCAGATTTGAGCCCCATTTCTGCCATTTCGCCATGTTTGATCATCTCCGAGAATGGTTTTCCTATGCCTGATAGGACCCTTTCATAATATAGAGCTTCTTGAATGTCGATGAAGGTCATGACTATCTCAAACTCAATCATCGGTGGAGTGACTTGTACCGCCATTCGTCTCCATTATTGAGCATATTCTCTGAATGACTCAGTGTTTTGTTTCTTAATTTTGGTTATTTTATATCTGTCTAGAGCCAATTGAGATTGAAAACTGTATTGATTGAGGAAGGCATGTGCCAGCTCTTCCCAACTGTGAATTTTAGAGTTGTCCAGAAGGGCATACCAAGCTCTAGCCTCTCCGGTCAGACTTTTCTGGAATAACTGCATTCGTAGTTTCTCATCCTCTGCATAGGATCCGAGCTCTCCAATGTATACTTTCAAATGGGTGTATGGGTCTCCCAATCCATCGTATTTCTCAAAATCAGGGACTCAAAATTTTTCGGTATAACGAGCCGTAGGGAAAATACATAAATCTGAATAATTGACACTGCTAAATGCCCCAGTCCCTATGATAGACCGGATAGTTTTTTCCATCTGTTGGACCTTTTTCAGAATGTCACCAACTTCTTGCTCTTTGTCAAGGATGGTGATTTCAGGGGTTTTGTTGGTAGTATCCTGGTTCTGTGGTTCAAAAATTTGAGTGTCCTTCTTCCCGGTCTCTTGACTGCCACCGGGTGTACCTGGCTCTGTATGACTCTGTGCTTGGTTCCCTTTAAGAGCTTTACTCTGTTCTCTCAGAAAAGTGGCCAATTCGGCTATCTGGTTCTTCAGTTCTTCAAACTCTTCCCTAAAAATAGGGGTGGATTCTGGCTGATCACTAGAAGCCATGTCCAAAGATGGACTTAGTGCTTTCTTAGACTTAGATCTAGTGACAGGACTAATTTTTCACCTACAACAAACGTAGGCGTTTCAATTTCCTGAGGTAGATATGGATAGGATGCATGCCATGATGTGTTTTTAAGGTTTTTTAATTTTATCCTGCAAAAAAGATGTCAGTTATTTTGATGACAGTATAATATGACAGGATTTATAAGACATAGAATGTACATTATGACATTTACATTGGAATTGAAAACTTAACATTGAATTGAAGAGGAAGACATGAAGAAGCTTCCCATCGAATTTGGTTAATCAGAGGCTGACCTATCTTAGGCTACTCTCACGACTTTTCAGCATAAAGGTTCCCAGATCATCGCAATCTACTAGTAGGGAAATTAATCCCAACTTTCAACTGGAGCGGATATAAGTGGTGCTTTTTCATGAGCCCCGAAGACTTATCCGCCCTCGAAGACATTACTCTGTCACCGACGGGTTTGCCTCCTGGTGGAGGAATCACACAACATACATTCACATACATCGCGTCTCACCATATGCATATGATGACATTGGTACGAAGCACTAATATAAAGCAATAAAGCATTCATTCACATTCATTCAATGTAAAGACGCAGCATTCACGCATTCATTCAACGTAAAGACACCGCATTCACACATACGCAGAAATGAACGGAAAATTTTGAAAAGATTTGAGCGCAGCCTAAGCCCTCTACTGTCCCAGCAGAGTCGCCACCTATCGACGTCGGGAATAAAAATGCGTGGGTCGGGTCGGAACCCGGATCTTTCTCTCTTTTCCTAAGTTTGTCTACCCTTATTTTATCTTTTTATGAAAAAGGTTTTGAAGGGGTTTTTTAGGAAAAGGCCAACATGTATCATGTCAACGATTTGAAAGGTTAACAGAGTCGCCGATTGGTAGATTTGAAATGGTTGTACCAACTCAACCGAGTTTTGTTTGAAAGGAGGCCCAATTGCTAGACACTGTCGAAACTTGATCTTTGAAATCGAAGTTCTAAGTTCGGGGGCTTGGTTAAGTGTGGGGAAGGTGTTAGGCACCCCACAACTCCCGTGTAAACACGGGACCGCATCTTTTCAATATTTCCTTTTTAAATCTGAAATGTGTGTCTGAATGCTGGAAGAAATTGGGCCTACACTTGATTGATTTGAAAGTATGGACGTGCTTCATTGAACCTACATATGAAGGGTTTGATTTGATTTGCAAAAGTCCTTTTTAGACAAGATTATTAAGATGATGTTTTGTAAGCAGGTTTTCAAACCCTTACATTCACGTAGGAATTGAAGCATGTTGATACTTCCATATTTTATCTTTTCAGCCTTTTGGCTCAATTTAAATGGTGATTTTCGGGCTGCGAAGCATCCTCGACCACAAAATATATACAAGTGTCGGTATTCTCATGGGCATGACAGTCATCGAAGTGACACTGACACGACAAACCATTATTTCACTATGTTGAGACCTTAAACCCGGATAACAATTTTAAGGTCTTTTAAATGTATAATTTTACAAAAAAAACTGGCAAGGTACATTTGTAAAGTGGAGTTTGTCCATCGTGGGAATCAGATTCTGATCAGTTTGATCACGAATCCCACGACTCCTAGGCTCACAGAGGAAAGCCAATAAAACCTGCACAGCTCAAATATGTAGAGAAAATGGATATTTACATCCAAACGGTGCAAGAAAGAAGGATTCATCAGTAAATCCTGGTCTGCGCGTAGCCATAGCGTCTTATTCCCACTAGATAGCGATCTAAGGGCCTCGAGGTTGCTTAAAATGAATAAAACTAGAAAAAAAACTGCTAGATTTAAGTAAATCTCAGCCATTCTAGCTTCTCGGTTCTGTCTGAACCTATTTTGAACCGTTTGAAAGGTAGAGGTTGCGAGATTTAAAGAAATCTAGTTCGCCCGAAGAGATATCATCACCGATTCTTATCAAATAAATATTTAAAGCAACAATTTAATAACAATGAATAAAAGATATATATATATATAGTTATATATATATATATATATATACGAAATCTATAAAGGGCGATGGGCTTTCACTCCGATGTCCGGACTGGAATGTAAATATATATATATTTATAAAAGCTGTAAAAAGCCACGGAGTAATCCAGGCTGGACAGAATTGAAATATATATATATATATATATATATATAAGTTATAAAAGCTACGAGATGATCCAGGCTTGACGGAATGTAAATATATATATATAAACTGTAAAAGAGCCACAGAATGATCCAGGCTATACAGAATTGAGATATATATATATATATATATATATATATATAAGTTGTAAAAGAGCCACGAAATTGTCCAGTCTCGGCAGAAAGTATATATATATATATATATAAATTGTAAAGGGCGACGGACATTCTATCCTTTGCCCGGACAGAAATGTAAGTATATATATATATTTATAAAAGCAGTAAAAAGGCCACAGAATGCTCCAGGCCAAACTGGAATGTAAATGCTAATATATACAATTAATATATATATATACATATATATATTAAAGCAATAAAAAGGCCACGAAGTAGAAATCCAGGCCCAAATAAGTTAGAAAATTTATATATATACATAGTTATATATATCTAAAAGCAGTAAACTACCACGAATTTGACATTCGGGATTGACAGAATTGAAAAGTTAGTATATATACAGTTAAATATATACATTAAAAAGCCAAACCGGGACTGGGAAGATAACCCAGTCCGGCGAAGTTGCTATAGACGTAGATATATATATATAGAAGCTGTTAAAAGCCGCGGATCAACGATCCGGGCGGTGGAAATGCCAGAAAACATGTTTATGTACTAAAATGTACGAAAACGTAAGCAAAAACTGCCACGGAACTGAGTTCCGGGCAAAATCAGAAAGTGAAACTTAATGTGCAAGTGTATAAATGCGCAATGAAGTAGTAGGAACTTTCTGATCGTAAAAATACTCACAATGGACTGCTACACGGGCTTTTCGCCACTTGGTAGGCTTCAAACGTCATTTTTCACTTGTTAATTTTTGGTATGTGGTAGTATATGAATATATCTACGTATTAGAGTAATAAAATTTGGGTTTGGAGTACAAGATGTAGGGCTAAGAAACGAAACGAGCAGAATTCCAAAGCGTTTTTCTATTTTAAAATGAGTTGAGGGTGCACTCATATATATAGATGCGATGGAAGCAACCCTACCAGGGGAATCCACGGGTCTACCTGCGGCTCCACGTGGCAGGGTCCACGTGGCGGGTCCTATCGTATCGAAGTACGTGCACTCTGAGCAACGCGAGGTCAGATTCGAAACTTTCTAACTTTTGATCGGAGCGTCCGTTTGAGGTGTGATATACCTTTCCAGAAAGCCCTCGTCGAGAGTGTCGTAATGACATGGGACTAAACCATTTCTGAGTCCAAAAAGACGGGTTCATAACCAGGTCTGTGATTCTCCGCAGTTTATCCGTTGAGCTGTCTTGCGCTGTTTCCATTCGGGATCACTATTATGGTTCTTTTTGACCTTGGTGGCATCAATTCGGCTTAAGTTTAACCGAATCGCCTTCAAGTTGGCAAAATGACCATTTTGCCACTCCCAAGGTTGTCTTTAGTTCTGGCATGGTCTTCGGCTAATTTCTCGGGGTTGTCTCTGAGGTTTGGATCCCAGCCGATTTTGTTTGTCCTCAGGTTTGTCTCTGAGGCTGAATTGGTCCTTCCAGGTTTGTCTATGGAGATGATGTGAGGCTTTGGGGTTGTCTCCGAAGTTGATTTGACCTCCCAAGTTGAGACCGGGGCTGATCTGTACCTCCCGGGTTGTGATCGGGGCTGATCTGTACCTCCCGGGTTGTGACCGGGGCTGATCTGTACCTCACGGGATGTGACCGAGGCTGACCTGTACCTCCCGGTGTAGACACTCAAAATTTTCCTTGCCCCAATACTAACACTGTAGGAAGGAAAAATCGTCAATCAAGCCAACCTCGGTCCCGACACCAGACATCCAATCTAAAATTTGGCCACCAATGCCAGCCCTTCAGCCTAAATCCGATCCCCAATGTTGGTAAACATAAATCCGATCCCCAATGTCGATCAATTCCAGTCAAATTTGATCACCAATATCGGTACTCCAGCCAACTTCGATCATTAATCTGACCGTCAATCCAACTCTGATCGTCAATCGGACAGTCAGATCATCCCCGATCTCAATATCGAGACATCAGCTCAAGCCCGGTCACCAATATCGGGACAACCACAACACCGATCAACCATATCGGGATGTCAACGCAGCCCCGGCAGCAACCCAGGAGGTACAAATCAGCCCCGGCAGCTACTTGGGAAGTACAGGTCATCCCCAGCATCAGTCTGGGAAGTCAGGTCTACTTCGGACATAAACCTGAAGCACCACAACACTTCCAGAAGAAAACCTAGAATGACCACATCAGCCACAGAGGCAACACTGGGGACAAACAAACTCGAATGGGATCCAAGTCTTGGAAACAGCTCCCGGAAGTCAACTAGAGGCCATGCAGACACCAAGGGCAACCCCAGAAGAGGCAAAATGGTTATTTTACCAACCCTTATCTGATTCAGTCAAACTCAAGTCGAATTGATGCCGCCAAAGTCAGAAAGAACCACA
Source organism: Panax stipuleanatus (assembly GCA_020205555.1). Lineage (NCBI taxonomy): Eukaryota > Viridiplantae > Streptophyta > Magnoliopsida > Apiales > Araliaceae > Panax > Panax stipuleanatus. The sequence continues at coordinate 76,188,770 of CM035125.1, forward strand.
ACGGTGATTCCAGGTGAAACAGCACCAGACGGCTCATCGGGCAAACTGTGGGGAAACAAAAACCCAGTCATGAACCCACCTTTGGGGACATAAAAAGGGTTAAAACCAATGTCATTATGACACTCTCAAGCAGGGCTTTCAGGAAAGTTATAGCACGCCCCAAACGAACGCTCCGATCAAAAGTTATGAAGTTCCGAACCTGATATCGCGTTGCCCGGCATGCACGCACCTCGAGACAACCAAACCGGGCACGTGGGCCACACCTAGGGGAGTCGCAGCTCTACCTGCGGCTTCCGCAAGTAGAGTGGAGGCTCCCTGGCCTATAAATAAACGTGCCCCCCGTTCATTTTCAATAATTTTGGAACGCAGCAAAGCTCTGCCCATCTAATTTTCTGACTTTTACACCTCTTCCAAACCCAAATATTTTCACTCCAACACGTAGATATACCCATATACTACCACATATCAAAAAATCACAGGTAGATTTGGACGTTTAAAGCCTACGATTTGGCAAAAAGCCCGTATTGCAGTCCATTGTAAGTATTTTTACGATCAGAAAGTCAATACTACTACTTTGCACTACTTTACACTTGCACACAAAGTTTTATCTTCTAAATATGCCCGAAAATTAGTTCTGTGGCTGTTTTCGTCAAAAATTGATACATTTTTGTACATAAACTCTGTTTTTAACATTTCTACAACTCGGATTGACGATCCGTCAGCTCCAGCAGCTTCAATGCACTAGCACGCACATTCTGGCAACTTCGCCGGACTGGGTTATCTTCCTAGTCCGGGTTTGGCCCTTTTTTGTATATATTTAACTGTAAATGTACTAACATTTCAATTCTGTCAAGCTCAAATTTCAAATCCGAGGTAGTTTAACGCTTTTAAATATATTTACGCATATATAAGCGACATTCACCATCACAGGTACTCACATCAGTCCTGGTTGACTATATTTCTGTCAATATATTTATATATATATATATATATATATATTTATATATTTTCAGTCCAGTCTGGATTACTTCGTGGCCATTTTATTGCTTTTGCACACTTCCCCATACTAGGTGCTCTCCCTAGTCACTGGGTGACTATTTTATGTCAATTTCAATTCCAGTACGGGCACCGGCGTTAAAACTCATTTCCCTTTTCACTGTTTTCTATATATATTTCATTTCTGTCATAGCCTGGATTATTTCGTGGCTATTTACAGTTATTTTATAAATATATATATTTCAATTCCAGTCCGGGCTTGCGAGTGAATACCCATCGCCCTTTTTACAGCTTTTAATATATATATAATTATATATATTGCTTTATTCAATTTATTCAACTACTGCATTTAACATTCATTTGTATATGAATTTGCACTGACATTTCTGCGGGCGAACTAGATTTATCCAAATCTCGCCAATTCTAGCTTTCAACGGTTTAAGCAGGTCCCGACAGAACCTGGAAGCTATAATGGCTAAGATTTTTTTAAATCTAGTTATTTTTATAGTTTCAGCTTCAAAAGCAACCTTGCATCCCTTAGAACGATATCTAGTGGGAACGACACGCTTTTGCCACGCGTAGCCAGGATTTACTGATGAATCCTTGGTTCCATTGCGACATGATGACACATACATTTATCTCTGTGCAAATTTGAACTGTGTAGGTTTTCTAGCCACTCATATGTGAGCCTAGGAATCATGAGATTCATGGTCAAACTGATCAGAATCTGATTCCCACGATGGACAAACTCCGATTTACAGATGTACCCTGCTAGTTTTTTCTGTAAAAATGTGCATGCACAAACCTTAAAGCGGTTATTCGGATTTAAGGTCTCAACATAGTGAAAATATAGATTGTCGTGTCAATGTCCCTCCGATGGTTTTCATACCCATGAGGAGACCGACACTTTATATTTTTGTGGTCGAGGATGCTTCGATGCCCGACAAATCACCATTTGCATACAGCCTTAAGGCTTCAAAGATAAAATTGAGAGTTGCGATATGCTTTAATTCCTATATCAGCGTAAGGGTTTGATAAAACCAGCTTTCAAAACATCACTTTCAAGTCAATTCAAAAGCTTTTACAAATCAAATTAAATGATGCTTTTTGCAAATCAAATCAAATATTGATTTTCAAATCAAATCAAACCCTTCGTATATAGGTTCAACGAAGCCTTTCAAAGCTTTCAATCAATCAAATCAATAGGCCTAATTTTCAAACACCATTCACTCACGCATTCGCAGTTTTAAGAGAAATATTGAAAAGATGTGGTACCGTGTTTACACGGGAGTCGTGGGATTCCTAACACCTTCCCCACACTTAACCAAGCCCCCGAACTTAAAACTCTGATTTCAAAGATCAAGTTTCGACAGTGTCCAGCAATTGGGCCTCTTTCAAATCAAACTCGGTTGAGTTGGTACAACCATTTTCAAATCTACCAACTGGCGGCTCTATAAAACAAACAAATCGTTGACATAAACACATGTTGGCCTCTTTCCTAAAAAAACCCTTCAAAACTTTTTTTGCAATAAAAAGAATAAGGGTAGAGATAACTTAGGAAGATCGATTTGAGGAAAATCGGGTTACGAACCGACCCGCGTATTTCTTAAATTTTCCAACGTCGACAGGTGGCGACTCTGCTGGGGACAGTAGAGGGCTTAGGTCGCTTTCAATCTTTTCAAACATTTTCCTTTCAAAACTATTGAATGCGTGAAATCCTGCATCTCCACAGTCAATGGATGAGTGAATGCTGTGTCTTTCATTGAATGTATGAATGTTATGCCTTTACATTGAATGAATGAGAATGAATGCTTTAGTGCTTCGCACCCATATTAGTGCTTCGCACGAACTGTCATTGCATGCATAAGCAGTAAAGCCGATGTATGTGAATGTATGTTGTGAGTCCCTCCACTAGGAGGCTAACCCGGTCGGTGATAAGTAAGGACTCTGGGGACGACTAAGTCTCCAGAGCTGCCTCCTGAAAATGCACCACCTAGATTTGCTCCAGTTGAATGATCGGATTAACTTCCCTTCTAGTAGATTGCGATGATCTGAGAACCTTCATGCCGAAACAAAAGCCGCGAGAGTAACCTAGGATAGGTCAGCTTCTGATCAACCGAATTCGACGGGATGCTTCTTCATGCCTTCCTCTTTCAATTCCATGTCAAGTCTCCAATTACTGAGGAGCACAATGTAAATGACAATAATGAAAGATTTACTTTCCTGTCATATATTCTGTCATCCTGCCATCAGAACAACTAACCTCGGTTTTGCAGGATAAACTTAAAAAACACACATCATAAAATGCATCCAGTCATTACCTACCTCAGGAAATTGACACACCTACGTTTTGTTGTAGGTACAAAAAAGTGGTCTCATTACTAGATCATAAACTGAAAAGGCACAAAGCCTATCCACCGACATGGCTGAAAGTAGCCAAAGCGAGTCGGGTTTCGTATCTCGAAAAGAGTTTGAGGGACTTAAGAATCAAATAGCAGAGTTGGATATCCTTCTAAGAGAACAAAGTAAAAACACTCAGGGCAAGCCAACACTCAATCAAACAGAGTCCTCCTCGCAGGGTGGTAATCAAAGCTTTAACAAAAAGGGGGAAATGCAGATCCCTGAACCTCGATCCAGTAAAAGAACCAACAGAACTCCTGAAATCCCAAATCTAAGGGAAGATCAGGAAACTGGCGATCTTCGAAGGAAAGTTCGACAAATGGAAGAAACCATCCGTTCAATCAAAGGGACTAGAAACCTTGGAAATGTCACCTATTCAGATCTTTGCATATTCCCAGGGCTAGATATCCTGACAAATTCCAAGTCCCAGAGTTTGAAAAGTACAATGGGGCAGACGATCTTTATACGCACTTGAAAGTATACATTGGCGAGCTAGGGTCTTATGCTGAAGATGAAAACCTCAAAATGCAGCTTTTCCAAAAGAGTCTCACTGGAGAGGCTAAGACTTGGTATACCCGACTTGATAATGCAAAAATTCACAGTTGGAAAGAGCTAGCTCATGCCTTCCTAACTCAATACAGCTTCCAGTCTCAGATGGCTCCGGATCGATATCAATTGACCAAAGTCAAAAAGCAGAGTACCGAGTCTTTTCGAGAGTATGCCCAAAGATGGAGACGTCTAGCAGCACAAGTCAGCCCGCCCATGACAGAAGCTGAAATGGTGATGACTTTTATAGACATCCAAGAGGCACCCTACTATGAGAGGATCTTAGCTGGAATAGGAAAGCCATTCTCAGAGATGATCAAACATGGAAAAATGACAGAGATGGGCCTGAAAGCAGGCAAGATCAAAGATCTCACAACCTTGAAAATAGTCGCCAATCATATACAGTCTGGTAACTATACAAGTGATCCCATAAGGGTACCCAACGAAGGCGATAAAGATGTATGTGACGCCCCCAGAATAGGTCCAGTCAACCCAACCCATTCTGAGTCGCCAAATATATGGTACAAAATCTAAATACAATCTTTTATATCACACGGTCGTGCAAGATACGACCACACAACTGTGAGTGTCAATACAAATATGTAGAAAATATTAACATTCAAACTAAGTCCTCATTACAATTATTATCACACTATTTATCAAAAATAGTGAGGACTACTACTGCTCTCTAACTCGGACCATCACTTTGTCCCCCGACTAGTTCCTGCGACATTCTCATTTCCTGAAGAGGATAATAGATAAAAAGGGTGAGCTCAACTAGCCCAGTAGAAAATATTATGACTAAGATAATGGAAAATAAATTATCGTTAGTCTTCAACAATTCAGATAAAATATTATTGACAACAAGTTTTAGATCAATATTCGCAGCGAAAAAAACAATTCATTAGAAGAGTTAAGTAGAGAATGAAGTCTACTATCTTCTATGATTTAAAAGTCCATCATCAATATTTTATCCCTGTAACATCAATCAATATACATCTCGAATCAAATATTCATCTTTGCACTACGGGCCAAAGATATTCATTTGTATCATCAATTGGTCATGTTCATCTCAATACCTGTTCATCTTTACACTACGGGCCAAAGATATTCATCAGGTAATCATTCATCTTTCCTCTACAGGCCAAAGATATTCAGTTATATCACCATTTAGGATTGAGGATGATGAAAAATAATATAAATAACGAATCCAATGAGATAAAGGACAAAGATTAGGGATTCGTAATTTAGTTTATCCAAGTTCAAGAATATTCCATAATAATACTTTGTGGAGCAAAATTTAAGAATGAAGATCAAAACTTGGATCCAATTAAATATAGGAACCTTAACAAGCAACTTGGACAAATAGAAGAAAATTTAATTTTTCCGTGAATAGTGCCGTATATGTGAATAGTAACCCCGACGGAAAAAGTAAGAATTTTATAATAAAATCCATGCCAATATTTTGGTATAATGATATTGAAAAGATTAACATCATTTACGAAAGAAAATAACATCCCTTACCTTAACAGGAGAGTAGTTTTGACTAGAATATCGGATATGGACGAAAACTTGCACTGCTATCAACACTCAAAGTATCTAAATACTCACAAAAAATACGCTCGATATTATAGAGAGAAAATTTTCTGATTCTGGTGTGATTTTCATTTCTAACTAAGCAGCCTATTTTTAGAAAAAGCTTAGGATGCCATAGCTAACTTTTTATACGCAACGCCCGCCTGTTTTGAAAATTTCCTGGCTGCTTTCAATAGTCAAAAATCAGAAATTTTTTAACAAAAAACAAAAGTGGGGGCCCACCCATGTTTTTAATAGAAATATTTATTTTCGAAACTTCAATAATTCATAATAAATAACCCCTTTATCAGAAAAATACAAATTCTATGTACTTTTTATAAGAAATTTAATTCTCTACAACTTTGTAGAAGGAAGTATTTCCAAATTCCCAACCGAAAATAGCCGAAATCCACAAACGGATGATATTCCATACCAAACTACTGATAAAAACACCTCAGCACTAATTCCTTCTTTTATATCCACAAAAATAAATATTTTTTTATCATATAAATTAATAATTAATTATCTATAAATAATATTACAGAACTACAATATTGACAACCAGGTCGTTCCCAGAAAAGAGGGGGCCTTCCGATAAAGATTTTTCCTTACTAGCGCGCAATTAAATAACCCCTCCTAAACAGAACTTCCTTAGACATTGTCAATAATGCTATCAAATAATATTATTCAAATAATATGAATTATTGATTTGATAATGTGAAATACTGTGCAATGACAATCATTGAATCAATAATACAAAATATCAACAGTAGCAATTATTAAATCAATCATATAAAATATTAACGTAGCAATTATTGAATCAATAAAATATTGAACAGTAATTACTGTAACAATAATTGAGTAAGTGCCTTCTTACGTAAGAATCAATAATTTGAAATACTGTGCAATACCGTGTGCTACTGTGCAACAACGCGTATTACTGTATTTTTATCACCGAGTATTTCAACAGTATAACGGTAATAGTTTTACCGTTATTTATAAAAAGGTTATTTATGTCGCTTTCTATATCCGACAGTTCTTCCATTGTGGGGGCCACAAATGGCTGCGCCGTCGTACGAATATTCTCCGACAACAAGAATATTCCACGACCAAACTAATATTCCCTGAGAACAATGAATATTTTATAACCACTTGCTCATTTTAAATTATTTGCGTATTTTACCCACAACTTACTACATTAATTAAATCAACCCCTTACTATTTTAAAATAATATATAAAGAAAATTAAATCTTTATTTATAAAATTCGGAGTCTTACATCCTCCCCTCCTTATAAAATTTCGTCCTCGAAATTGACGTACGTACCTGGGGTGTCGAAGAGGTGATGATACCTCGCTTTCATTTTCGATTCTAACTCCCAGGTCATTTCCTCTATAGCATGGTTTCTCCACAAAACTTTAACTTGAGGTATAATTTTAGAGCGTAGGACATGCTCCTTCCTATCCAAAATCTTGACAGGTACCTCCTCATACGTTAAATCTTCAGCTATCTCGTCCGGTTCTAACTCAATAATGTGGTTTGGATCTTTCACATATTCACGCAACATGGATATGTGAAAAACATTAAGAACACGAGACATGCTTGTAGGTAAAGCGAGTCTATAGGCCGCATTTCCTACTCGGTCAAGGATCTCAAATGGACCAATGAATCGTGGGTTGAGCTTTCCTCTCTTGCCAAACCTCGTAACTCCCTTCCACGGAGCAACACATAATAACACATGGTCCCCAACATTAAATTCCACGTCCTTTCGATGAAGATCCGCATAACTCTTTTGTCGATCTTGTGCGGTTTGTATCCGTTGCCGGATCATTTGAATCTTTTTCGTAGTCATACGTACTAACTCTGGTCCCAACAATGTTGCTTCACCCACCTCATCCCAGCATACTGGAGAACGACACTTTCGTCCATACAATGCTTCGAATGGAGTAACGCCTATACTTGCCTGATAACTGTTGTTTTAGGAGAATTCCACCAATGGTAAGTACTTATCCCAACTCCCTTTGAAGTCTAGAACACAGAGTCTCAATAGATCTTCCAAAGTTTGAATAGTCCTTTCTGATTGTCCGTCCGTTTGAGGGTGATATGCCGAACTGAATCGTAACTCCGTGCCCATAGCTTTCTGCAAACTGATCCAAAATCGTGAAGTGAATCTGGGTCACGATCTGAAACTATGGATACTGGCATGCCATGCAATCTCACAATCTCATTCACGTACATATAAGCAAGACGTTTAAGGGAATAAGTCTCTCATATAGGCAAGAAATGAGCAGACTTGGTTAATCTATCAACAATAACCCAAATCGCATCTATGCCTTGAGAAACCTTGGGAAGACCCGTAACGAAATCTATGGTAATATGTTCCCACTTCCATTTTGGAATCTCCAATGGTTGCAATGGACCCTTCAGTACTTGATGCTCTGCCTTTACACGTTGACACATTAAACACCTCGAGATAAACTCCGCGATCTCTCTCTTCATATTGCTCCACCAAAATGTATGTCGAAGATCACGATACATTTTAGTACTCCCAGGATGGATTGCAAACGGTGTATTGTGTGCCTCCATCATGATTCTATACTTCAAGTCAGAATCGTTAGGAACACAAAGTATGGAGTTGACTCAAAGTATTCCTTCTTCATCAATCCTTACTTCTGGAATAGCACCTTCTTGCATCTTCTTCCTCATATTCATCAGCTCTGGGTCTGTAGCCTGAGCAGCTTTAACTTTATCAAGCAAAGCTGGTTCTACGCGTATACTTGACATCATCGCATGGGTCCCCGGAGTCTTGAACTCTATCTTCATCTTTTGTAAATCACACAAAATAGGCCTTGATAGCATCACATTCGTTCTCGCATATGATCTTCTACTCAACGCGTCAGCTACCATGTTCACTTTTCCAGGATGGTATTGGATGGTATGAGCGTAATCTTTCAACAGCTCAAGCCAACGTCGTTGCCGCATATTGAGTTCCTTTTGAGTGAAGAAATATTTGAGGCTCTTATGATCCGTATAGATCTCCACTTTCTCTCCATACAGGTAGTGTCTCCAGATCTTTAATGCGAAAACGACAGCTGCCAACTCTAGATCATGAGTATGATAATTCCTCTTATATTCTTTGAGTTGCCGCGAGGCGTAGGCTATGACTTTCTCATGTTGCATGAGAACACATCCTAACCCTTTGCCCGAAGCATCGCTGTAAATGACAAATCCATCCGAACCAAATGATATCGTCAGAACAGGTGCCGAAACAAGTCTCCTCTTGAGCTCTTGGAAGCTCTTCTCGCATTCCTCGCTCCAAATGAATTTTGTATCTTTTCGAGTCAACTGAGTTAATAGAGTAGCGATTTGAGAAAATCCCTCTACGAACCTCCGATAATAACCAACTAAGCCCAGAAAGCTTTGTACTTCGGTCATCAACTTAGGTTGCTCCCAACTTTGAATTGCTTCAATCTTCGCCGAGTCAACAGATACTCCACATTTCGATACCACGTGCCCAAGGAATGTGTTGGGTTTGTACGTAACGCAATCATGCAATCAAATCACATAAATAGGGCGGAAGCGTAAAAACTAGATTTTCAAAAATTTATACAAACCCATTACCATGATCATTCTTGTGCATCAATTATCAGTGAATGAAGAAGGAGAAAAACAGAATTATACCTTTGAAGATCCAAGCTTCCTCAGGTACAAGTTCTACTCCTTTGATTCCTCTGTAGTGGCTCCTTCCCTTGATCAATGTCAGCCACCCAAATGTTTGGCCTCTAACGGTGATCCACCAAGGAAGATGAAGAACTCAGTAAGATGGGTTATTGGCTTAACCCTTGTTTCTATCTCTATAGAATATGTGTACTCCCAACTCTTGAAAAATTCACGTACCTTATTTATGATATAAGACTCTCTTATATAGATATTAGGTTAACCCTCCTAATCCAATTAGAATAGGGTTTTATTTAATTAATTAATTAAATACTTTTAATGAATTTATATCCTAATCTTTATTAGGATTGAGAGAGAGTACTGATATTATATTAATTTCTAAACTCCTTTAGAATTAAAATAATAATAATATTAATAATATTAATAAGACTCCTCTTATTAATTTATATTTAATATTTCTAAAATATTAAATAATAAACATTAAGCTATTTAATTTATTCTATCATCATAGAATTAATTATACTTAATGCATTATTACTATCATGCCATTTTCTTCTTAAATAATTCTTCTTCCTTTTATGGTGTGACCCTTTAGGTTCTCCATATTAAACCGGTTGTGAATAAATCAATTAGAACAATTCTAATCTTATTTAAATAAACAAATTAAACTAATAATCTATTTAAATAAATAACATTTATTCTACAATAGGGATAAGCCTCCCTAGCGATCAACGACTTTTCAGATAATATAGATTTCAACATTAATCATAAAAGAACCTGTGAGTTAATAGTTACCGTACAATTCAATCCTTCCACCATACAATGTCCCAATTAAATATAAGACATGGATTTACTGTCAAGTCCTAATTTATTTAATCATATGTATTTCGATTAGAAAATGCACAACTCCAAATAATGCAAATTAGAAACCTCTTTCTAATTTCATTCTACCTTGGCCAAGGATCCTGGGTTGTCATTTAACGAATCACATAGAACATATCTCCTCTTTTACTAGAGGTGGTAGATTCTTTATTGATCATTCATTATCTCCATATGTAACTCATTATACCCAAGCATACCCTATATATGCCTTAAAAGGCCTTAAGGAATTAGTCAAAGTATAATTTGTTACATACAAGATACTATGATGATCTCAAGTCCAAGGATCACATGTACTACTATCACATTTGGAATTCCTATTGACAGGCGAGTAAAACTCCATTAGGTATTCCATAGCGAGTCACGTTCACTGAACTTATTCTCCAATAAGCACCTACATACTTGCTTTAGTGTCTCCACACAAATGACCATGAAATCAGTCATCCTCATCCAATGAGCAAGCACCATATATACCAATCTATCCGGATTTACTAATCCCCATTTTAGTAATCCCACAATTGGGAACTATTTTAGTTTTTAAGCTTTCTAAGAATTTAGATCTCATTATCATGATCTCATCATGATTCTAAAAGCATTGCTTAAAACTATGGGTTATTTACATATTATGAAAACAGCACCATGTAGATAATTATATGCCTTTAATAAATGAATATTTTATTAATAAATAAATAAGATTGTTTACAAAGTATGTGCTTTATCATCATACATGATTGGCTTGTATGCACACTACTATCAATCTCCCACTTGCACTAAAGCCAATCGCCATGGTATCTCATACCCATCTTCTCTAAGTGACGATTAAACTGCTGTTGTGTTAAAGCTTTAGTAAATGGATCTGCAATGTTGTCTTGAGAGTCTACACGCTCCAAGGTGATGTCTCTTCTTTCAATGATCTCCCTGATCAAGTGAAATCGCCACAACACGTGTTTAGATTTCTGATGAGACCTGGGTTCCTTAGCCTGTGCAACCGCTCCGGTGTTGTCACAGTATACGGGAACTGCTTCTCCAATGCTAGGAACCACACCAAGTTCAGTTATGAACTTCTTCATCCAAACAGCTTCCTTTGAAGCTTCACTTGCAGCTATATACTCTGCCTCTGTCACTGAATCAGCAACCGTTTGCTGCTTGGAACTCTTCCAACTCACTGCACCTCCGTTTAAGGTAAACACATACCCTGAAACAGATTTACTGTCATCTTGGTCTATTTGAAAACTTGAGTCCGTGAATCCCTCGAGTTTTAATTCAGACCCACCGTAGACAAGAAAAATATCTTTAGTCCTTCTCAAGTACTTTAGGATATTTTTCACTGCCTTCCGGTGCTCTTCTCCTGGATTCGACTGGTATCTGCTTGTTACACTAAGTGCGTGAGCAACATCCGGTATAGTACATATCATACCGTACATGATAGATCCTATTGCAGAAGCATAAGGGATCTTACTCATACGGTCTCTCTCCTCAGGTATCTTTGGGGCCTGTTTCTTGGAGAGATTTATTCCATGGCTCATCGGCATGAGACCTCTTTTGGAATCTTCCATGCTAAACCTCTTTAGCATCGTATCAATGTACGTTCCTTGGGATAAGCCGAGCATCCTTTTAGATCTATCTCTATAGATCTTTATCCCCAAAATATAGGATGCTTTACCCAAGTCCTTCATGGAGAAGTTTTTAGATAACTAGATTTTAATGGATTGTAACATAGGAATGTCATTCCCTATCAGTAATATATCATCAACATATAATACAAGGAATGATACTGCGCTCCCACTAACCTTCTTGTATACACATGGTTCATCCTCATTTTTGATAAAATCAAACTCTTTGATTGTCTCACAAAACGAATGTTCCATCTACGAGAAGCTTGCTTCAACCCATAAATGGATCGTTGTAGCTTACAGACTTGATTTGTTCTAACTTTTGAAATAAATCCCTCTGGCTGTGTCATATACACATCCTCCTCAAGTTTCCCATTGAGGAAGGCCATTTTCACGTCCATCTGTCAGATCTCATAGTCGTTGTAAGCTGCAATCGCAAGCAAAATCCAAATGGACTTGAGCATGGCTACTGGTGAGATGGTTTCATCATAGTCAACTCCTTGTCTTTGTTTGAAACCTTTTGCAACCAGTCGGGCCTTATAGGTCTCTACCTTTCCGTCTGCTCCAATCTTTTTCTTAAAAACCCATTTACACCCAATAGGTTTAATGCCTTCAGGTGGTGAAACCAAAGACCATACTTTGTTTTCATACATGGAGTCCATTTCGGATTTCATGGCTTCAAGCCATTTCCCTGAGTCTTTATTACTCATAGCCTGTTCGTAATTCAATGGATCATCATCATTCATGATGTGTACCTCATTGTCATCCTCTATAACGAATCCATACCTCTCAGGTATCTTCGGTACTCTTCCAGATTTACGAACAGGGTGTGGTACAGTAGGTTCTTCTACTTGGTTAGGTACCTGACTTTGGTCCGTGGTAACTTGTGGTTCTTGAACTTCTTCAAGATATACCTTGCTCCCACTGACCCCTTCATGGATAAACTCTTTCTCCAAGAAGGTAGCATGTTTCGCAACAAACACCTTTTGATCAGTTGGATGATAGAAATAATACCCTACGGTTTCTTTAGGGTATCCCACAAATCTACACTTATCGGATTTAGTCTGTAGCTTATCATTTTCAAACTTTTTGACATAAGCTGGACAACCCCAAGTCTTAACATGCTTAAGATTTGGTTTCCTCCCTTTCCACATCTCATATGGAGTCTTTGGGGCGGATTTGGTAGGTACCTTGTTAAGTAGGTATGCAGCCGTTTCTAGGGTATATCCCCAGAAGGAAATTGGAAGGTCGGTAAAACTCATCATGGATCGAACCATGTCCAACAGTGTTCGATTTCTCCTTTCAGATACTCCATTTAACTGTGGTGTACCTGGAGGAGTCCATTGTGAGATTATACCATTTTCTTTGAGGCAATTGAGAAACTCACTGCTTAAGTATTCTCCACCTCGATCTGATCGAAGTATCTTAATACTCTTGCCCGTTTGTTTCTCTACTTCACTTCTGAACTCTTTGAACTTTTCAAATGATTCTGATTTGTATTTCATTAAATACACATATCCAAATCTTGAGTGATCATCAGTGAAAGTAATAAAATAAAAATACCCACCCCGGGCACTTGTTGTCATAGGTCCACAAACGTCTGTGTGAATCAATGCCAACAACTCTGTAACTCTCTCTCCTTTTCCACTAAAAGGAGATTTAGTTATTTTACCCATGAGACAAGATTCACAAGTTGGATATGATTCATAATCAGATAGCTCGAGGAGCCCATCTTTATGCAACTTGGATAATCTTGTTTCATTGATATGACCGAGTCTACAGTGCCACATATAGGTATAATTAATATCATCTCTTTTCCTTTTCTTAATTTGTTCAATTTGAAATATATTTTCTTGTAAGTCAAGTGTATAAAGTCCATTTCGCAAATTTCCAATACCATATAAAACATCGTCTTTATAAATAGAACAACCATTGTTCTTTATAATAACATCAAAACCTTCCATATCCAATACAGAAATTGAAATAATGTTTTTAATAATATTCGGAACATAATAACAATTATTAAGATAAATGGATTTGCCCGAAGGCATTGCTAAACAATAAGTTCCTACAGCTAATGCAGCAACTTTTGCTCCATTTCCCACTCGTAGGATCACTTCATCTTTGTACAGCTTTCTACTTCTGACCAGTCCCTGCACAGTATTACATATGTGAGAACCACAGCCGGTATCCAATACCCAAGTAGAATTATGACTTTCAAAAAAATTAATTTCAATCATAAACAAACCTTGATTGGAAGTCGAAGCTTCTCCAAGCTTCTTCTCTGCTAGAAACTTCTTGCAGTTCCTCTTCCAATGTCCCGGCTCATTGCAATGAAAGTACATTCCTTTAGCTAGTTCAGGTTTCTTTTGCTCCTTTTCTTTCCCTTTTCCCTTAGCCTTCTTAGATTTCTTCTTTTCAGAAGACACCTTGGGCCTCTTCCTTTTATTGGAAGAATCCACCATCAAGACATGGTTCTTCTTGGATGAGAAGTGACCTTCTGCAGTTTTTAGCATGTTAAGCAGCTCAGGTAAGCTGACATCTAGCTTATTCATGTGAAAATTAACCACAAACTGCGAGAAGGTCTCAGGGAGTGACTGTAAGACCAAGTCTTGACTCAACTCCCCATCCATGACGAACCCAAGCTGTCCAAGGCGTTCAATCAAATTGATTACCTTCAGAACATGAGTCTCGACGGCAGTGCCCTCGGTCATCCGAGATCGGAAGATCTCCTTAGATATCTCATATCTAGCAGTCCTATTCTGTTCACCATACAACTCCTTGAGGTGAAGCAGCATAGCAGGAGCATCCATTTTTTCGTGCTAACGCTGAAGCTCGTTATTCATGGATGCGAGCATGATGCATTGAGCCACAGATGCATCATCTTGCCACTTATTGAAAGTAGCAATCTCTTCCTCAGAGGCTGTTTCTGAAACAGAATCAGGGATAGTGGAATTTAGGGCATAAGAAATCTTTTCAGCAGTGAGAACAATTCTCAGATTTCTTAGCCAGTCCTCATAATTCGGGCCGGTAAGCTTATTTGCATCAAGTATGCTTCGTAGTGAGATTAGTGATTTTGACATTTTTTAAAATTCTGCATGTGAAAAGACAACATTTTAGCAAACATTCATTTTATTAACTTTGCATACCAAAATAAATTTAGGTCTTTATTTTAAATTGGTATCTCCCACTATTTTCATCAAACTATATTACCCTCACTCATATAGTTCGGCAACATCTAATTAAAGATTTGCTAGTGAGATTAAGGATCCCATTTCAAATGTATATAACCTTATGGATAGCACAACAAGCGATATACAAATAAATAGGTAGACAATTCTTGTCAATTACATCACCATGTAACTCCTTTTATTTTGCCTCTTAAATCATAATGGTCATGTGTGTGCACATCCGAACTAAAATGATTTAAGTTAAGTCCAGCCTAGCACTTTCATAAATTCAAAAAAGAAAAATTTCCGTCCTTGTGGATAGCACAACAAGACTAGATCGTTCAATTTTCTTGATAAGCATCAAATGTGATTAATTAACATCTTAAATATTCAATACTCGCCTTGTGGATAGCACAACAAACTTATATTAAATATTTAATACTCTATTAACTAATCATGCTAGAAGGCGACGTTCGATATTCCAAATATCATTTGAATGCTTCAGACTTAATAATATTTCTTTGAGGGGTTTGTTATTATTTGTCTCATCTTTTAAGCGCGCATGCACATATATATATAAAATACGCGTCATTTTATTAAACATGAGAAGCATGTTTGTATAAAATATAATATATATAATATTTAGCATGCAATATAGAATACTATATTCTACCCGGATTGATTATGGACTTTTATTCTAGTTTGGTTCACTAGAGCCACCAAGTGAACCAAAAGGTCAAACCTAGGAGTGCAAGAATTTAAATTTAAATATAACTATTACATTTAAACCCTGGTTCCATACAAATGAGTCTTCACGCGTTCCTTGCTCCTTGGTCTCCAATTTCTTCAAAATAATTCTAACTATCTCTATTACATTAACTATTTAAAATTAAATAGAAACCTTGATCAGCAGTCAAGGGGAAGTACATAGAAAGGAGATAGAATTTACATCGAGAATAAAACTAGAGAAGACGAGGTACGCAGACCCCATTTTATAAAACCCATTCATTCAAGCATTCAACCAAAATAAAATCCAATCACATTGGTCATAGTCCATAATCAATCCTTTTTATTACCATACATATCATCATATGTATCAATAAAACTTATTCATCTCATGAAAATAAATTCATTCCATATATGTATTAATATCAGTTAATGGGCAAAAGTTTGCTAAACTTTGTTTTTGGAAAAATAAACTCCTTTATTTCATTCAAAAATAATTTCAAATTAAACTCTTTAATTTTAGCAACTCTGAAATCTCATTTCATATAAAATAAACATATTTATTTTAAACCTTTATTAATTAAATAAACCATTCATTTAATTAAATAAAACAAAAAAAAAATCAGTTCCTGTCCAGTGGCGCAGCTGCGCCAAGAATGTAAAGGGAACCGGCGCAGCTGCGCAGAATGAAAACCAGGAATAGCACCCGGCGTAGCTGCGCAGCAATATTGCCTTGTACCGAAGCAGCTGCGCAGCTTCGCAGAATCTGGAAAAAAAATTTGTTGCCCAGAACTCGATCCAATCGCATATCATACATGTATGGAATCACATAGACAGATAATTAGCACAAGATTGGCTCTGATACCACTGTTGGGTTTGTACGTAACGCAATCATGCAATCAAATCACATAAATAGGGCGAAAGCGTAAAAACTAGGTTTTCAAAAATTTATACAAACCCATTACCATGATCATTCTTGTGCATCAATTATCAGTGAATGAAGAAGGAGAAAAATAGAATTATACCTTTGAAGATCCAAGCTTCCTCAGGTACAAGTTCTACTCCTTTGATTCCTCTGTAGTGGCTCCTTCCCTTGATCAATGTCAGCCACCCAAATGTTTGGCCTCTAACGGTGATCCACCAAGGAAGATGAAGAACTAAGTAAGATGGGTTATTGGCTTAACCCTTGTTTCTATCTCTATAGAATATGTGTACTCCCAACTCTTGAAAAATTCACGTACCTTATTTCTGATATAAGACTCTCTTATATAGATATTAGGTTAACCCTCTTAATCCAATTAGAATAGGGTTTTATTTAATTAATTAATTAATTACTTTTAATTAATTTATATCCTAATCTTTATTAGGATTGAGAGAGAGTACTGATATTATATTAATTCCTAAACTCCTTTAGAATTAAAATAATAATAATAATAATAATAATAATATTAATAAGACTCCTCTTATTAATTTATATTTAATATTTCTAAAATATTAAATAATAAACATTAAGCTATTTAATTTATTCTATCATCATAGAATTAATTATACTTAATGCATTATTACTATCATGCCATTTTCTTCTTAAATAATTCTTCTTCCTTTTATGGTGTGACCCTTTAGGTTCTCCATATTAAACCGGTTGTGAATAAATCAATTAGAATAATTCTAATCTTATTTAAATAAACAAATTAAACTAATAATCTATTTAAATAAATAACATTTATTCTACAATAGGGATAAGCCTCCCTAGCGATCAAAGACTTTTCAGATAATATAGATTTCAACATTAATCATAAAAGAACCTGTGAGTTAATAGTTACCGTACAATTCAATCCTCCCACCATACAATGTCCCAATTAAATATAAGACATGGATTTACTGTCAAGTCCTAATTTATTTAATCATATGTATTTCGATTAGAAAATGCACAACTTCAAATAATGCAAATTAGAAACCTCTTTCTAATTTCATTCTTCCTTGGCCAAGGATTCCTAGGTTGTCATTTAACGAATCACATAGGACATATCTCTTCTTTTACTAGAGGTGGTAGATTCTTTATTGATCATTCATTATCTCTATATGTAGCTTATTATACTCAAGCATACCCTATATATGCCTTAAAAGGCCTTAAGGAATTAGTCAAAGTATAATTTGTTACATACAAGATACTATGATGATCTCAAGTCCAAGGATCACATGTACTACTATCACATTAGGAATTCCTATTGACAGGCGAGTAAAACTCCATTAGGTATTCCATAGCGAGTCACGTTCACTGAACTTATTCTCCAATAAGCACCTACATACTTGCTTTAGTGTCTCCACACAAATGACCATGAGATCAGTCATCCTCATCCAATGAGCAAGCAACATATGTACCAATCTATCCGGATTTACTAATCCCCATTTTAGTAATCCCACAATTGGGAACTATTTTAGTTTTTAAGCTTTCTAAGAATTTAGATCTCATTATCATGATCTCATCATGATTCTAAAAGCATTGCTTAAAACTATGGGTTATTTACATATTATGAAAACAGCACCATGTAGATAATTATATGCCTTTAATAAATGAATATTTTATTAATAAATAAATAAGATTGTTTACAAAGTATGTGCTTTATCATCATACATGATTGGCTTGTATGCACACTACTATCAGAATGTTACTTCCTCAAGCCAGAACTCGCATTTCTTCAGCTTGGCATATAGCTTGTTCTCACGAAGCTTTTGAAGTACCAGCTTCATGTGGTGCTCAAGATCTTCACGGCTTTTAGAATAGATGAGGATGTCATCAATAAAGACAACAACGAACGGATCCAAATATTCCTTAAATACACGGTTCATCATATCCAGGAAAGCAGCAGGAGCATTAGTCAATCCAAAAGACATGAATAAGAACTCATAATGCCCGTACCGAGTTCTGAAGGCAGTCTTTGGAATATCCTCAGTTTTAATCTTCAGCTGATGATATCCAGAACGAAGATCGATCTTTGAAAAGAATTGTGCTCTTTGCAACTGGTCGAACAGGTCATCAATACGAGGTAGCGGATACCTATTCTTGATGGTGACATGGTTCAACTCCCGATAGTCAATACAAAGTCGCATACTCCCGTCTTTCTTCTTTACGAATAAAACAGGAGCACCCCAAGGAGACGTACTAGGACGTATAAAACCGATGTCTAGCAACTCCTGTAGTTGGACCTTTAACTCCTGAAGTTCAATAGGAGCCATTCGATATGGGGTTTTAGAAATGAGTTTTGTACCGGGCTCAAGGTCAATAAAGAATTCAACTTCACGTTCTGGGGGTAGATCGGAAAGTTCTTCGGGAAATACATCAGGAAACTCATTAACAATGGAAATATTATTCAAATCTGACGTATTCTGGTTTAGATCAGTAACATGAGCTAAGAAAGCTTGACATTCATTTTTCAATAAACGAATAGCTTTGTGACTTGAAATGACATTGACAGATTTTAGTGGTTTGGTGGTTTCAATTCGCACAACAGGTTGGTTAGGAAAATAAAAACTAACAACCTTACGAAAATAATTAATTTTGGCATGGTAAGTGGTTAACCAGTCAATTCCTAAAATCACGTTAAATGCAAGTATTTTCAAAGATATAAGATCAACAGGTAAGGTAAGGGTACCAATCTGAATCAAGCAAGATTTGTAAACTGTAGATGTAACGAAAGTTTCTCCTAACGGAGTTTCAACAGATAAGTCGAAGTCTAACTTCTCAGGTGTCAAATTTAATCGTTGAGCATAAGCAGGTGAAATAAAAGAATGGGTAGCACCGGTATCTAACAAGGTGTAAACTTCGCAAGAGTTTATGATTAGCTTACCCGTAATCACCTCGTGTGGGTTCCTCGCGTTTTGGGTTGTCACGACAAATGCTCTTCCAGGAACCACCGACTTTGATTTGTCCGAAACCGCCTTTGGAATCACCACCCCCGCTAGACTTGGTTTCGCTACAGAATAATCTCGAGCTATATGTCCTTCTTTTCCACAGTTATAAAATGCTTTGAATTGTTGTGGGCAGTTTAGGCTGATATGTCCTTCTTTCCCGCATTTATAGCATACGACCGGTGGTCGTTCTCCCCTAGAAATAGTTGATGTTGGTGCTGATGTCGACGTCTTCACATTCTCATTGTTATACCTTCTATTCTTGAATCTCCTCATGATTCGCTTTTTCTACTATCATGGCCACGATTACCACCGGAGTGGTTACCGCTTCTGTCATGATACATTCCTCCTCGCTGGTTGTCATTGTTCTGATGACTGCTGCCACCATTACGACCCTGGTTGTTATCCCATGGTTGAACATAATCACTATCTCGTTCTAACAACTGGGCCCTGTTCACTACATCCGAATATAGAGAAAATTTGTGAGAAATGAGGTATTGACGAATTTCGGGTTTCAAACCTCTCAGAAACATCCGCGTCATACGTTCCTCATTCTCCACCAAATGAGGTGCAAACCTGGACAACTCCGCGAATTTAGCCTCGTACTGGGACACCGTCATGTTGTTTTGTTCTAGTCTGATAAACTCTACCTCCTTCATATGACGAATACTTTCAGGAAAGTACTTGTTATTGAACAGTTTCTAGAACGCTTCCCAAGACATCTTGAGTGCGGCAGTCTGGGTACGCTTCACAGAGTCCCACCAGTAATCTGCCTCTCCACGGAACATAAAGGTGGCAAATGGAACCTTCTGTTCCTCAGTGCATCCGAAGACAACAAATATCTTGGTAATTTGCTTAACCCACGTCTCCGCCTTGATCGGATCCGGCTTTCCCAAAAACTCTGGTGGTCCCAATTCTTTGAACTGCTTGGCAGTGACAATCTGCGTGTTGTTATTATTTCCACCTGTATTCTGCACACGAGTCTCCCTTGTCTGGTTTTGCATGAACTACAAAAAACTTCTAAATATTTCCTCATTCATCGTCTGGTTGGTAGGGTCATTTAAAGGAGGAATATTGCCTTCCTGTTGCACGTTCTCCTGGTTGGTGATTAAAGGTGTCTCCACAGTCTCATTCACTCCATTGTTAACATTCTCAGCTGCCATTTTCAAATATTGCCATAAAACAAGGGTTAATTAAACAAATTAACATATCATATATTAACCCTATGCTCCGATTAACAAATTAAATACCACATAAGCTTAGGTAGGACATACTAGTGAAAGATTTACTCGTCTCTCCCCTCCTAGTTCTATTCCCAGATCTCCACCGGAGACCATATCCCTAAGCTCTGATACCAACTGTGACGCCCCCAGAATAGGTCCAGTTAACCCAACCCATTCTGAGTCGTCAAATATATGGTACAGAATCCAAATACAATCTTTTATATCACACGGTCGTGCAAAATACGACCACACAATTGTGAGTGTTAATACAAATATGTAGAAAATATTAACATTCAAACTAAGTCCTCATTACAATTATTATCACACTATTTATGAAAAATAGTGAGGACTACTACTGCTCTAACTCAGACCATCACTCTGTCCCCCGACTAGTACCTGCGACATTTTCATTTCCTGAAGAGGATAATAAATGAAATGGGTGAGCTCAACTATCCCAGTAGAGAATATTATGACTAAGATAATGGAAAATAAATTATCGTTAGTCTTCAACAATTCAGATAAAATATTATTGACAACAAGTTTTAGATAAATATTCGCAGCGAAAATAACAATTCATTAGAAGAGTTAAGTAGAGAATGAAGTCTACTATCTTCTATGATTTAAAAGTCCATCATCAATATTTTATCCCTGTAACATCAATCAATATACATCTCGAATCAAATATTCATTTTTGCACTACGGGCCAAAGATATTCATTTGTATCATCAGTTGGTCATGTTCATCTCAACACCTGTTCATCTTTGCACTACGGGCCAAAGATATTCATCAGGTAATCATTCATCTTTGCTCTACAGGCCAAAGATATTCAGTTTTATCACCATTTAGGACTGAGGATGATGAAAAATAATATAAATAACGAATCCAATGAGATAAAGGACAAAGATTAAGGATTCGTAATTTAGTTTATCCAAGTTCAAGAATATTCCATAATAATATTTTGTGGAGCAAAATTTAAGAATGAAGATCAAAACTTGGATCCAATCAAAGATAGGAACCTTAACAAGCAACTTGGACAAATAGAAGAAAATTTAATTTTTCTGTGAATAGTGCCGTATATGTGAATACGTATACGTGAATAGTAATCCCGACGGAAAAAGTAAGAATTTCATAATAAAATTCATGCCAATATTTTGGTATAATGATATTAAAAAGATTAACATCATTTACAAAAGAAAATAACATCCCTTACCTTAACAAGAGAGTAGTTTTGACTGGAATATCGGATATTATGTGGACGAAAACTTGCACTGCTATCAACACTCAAAGTATCTAAATACTCATAAGAAATACGCTCGATATTATAGATAGAAAATTTTCTGATTCTGGTGTGATTTTTATTTCTAACTAAGCACCCTATTATAGGAAAAGCTTAGGATGCCATAGCTGACTTTTTATACGCAACGCCCGCCTGTTTTGAAAATTTCCTGGCCGCTTTCAATAGTCAAAAATCAGAATTTTTCAACAAAAAACAAAAGTGGGGCCCACCAAAGTTTTTAATAAAAATATTTATTTCTGAAACTTCAATAATTCATAATAAATAGCCCCTTTATCAGAAAAATACGAATTTTATGTTTTTTTTATAGGAAATTTAATTCTCTACAACTTTGTAGAAGGAAGTTTTCCCAAATTCCTAACCGAAAATAGCCGAAATTCACAAACGGATGATATTCTATACCAAACTACTGATAAAAACACCTCAGCACTAATTCCTTATTTTATATCCATAAAAATAAATATTTCCTTATCATATAAATTAATAATTAATTATTCAAAAATAATATTACAAAACTACAATATTGACAACCAGGTCGTTCCCAGGAAAGAGGAGGCATTCCGATAAGAATTTCTCCTTACTGGCGCGCAATTAAATAACCCATCCTAGACAGAACTTCCTTACACATTGTCAATAATGCTATCTAATAATAGTATTCAAATAATATGAATTATTGATTTGATAATGTGAAATACTGTGCAGTGACAATCATTGAATCAATAATACAAAATATCAACGGTAGCAATTATTAAATCAATCATATAAAATATCAACGTAGCAATTATTAAATCAATAAAATATTGAACAGTAATTACTGTAACAATAATTGAGTACGTAAGAATCAATAATTCGAAATACTGTGCAATACCGTATGCTACTATGCAACAACGCGTATTACTGTATTTTTATCACCGGGTATTTCAACAGTTTAACGGTAACAGTTTTACCATTATTTATAAAAAGGTTATTTATGTTGCTTTCTATATCCGACATGTCTTCCGTTGTGGGGCCCACAAATGGTTGCGCCGTCGTACGAATATTCCCCGACAACAAGAATATTCCACGACCAAACGAATATTCCCTGACAACAATGAATATTTTATAACCACTTGCTCATTTTGAAATATTTGCGCATTTTACCCACAACTTACTCCATTAATTAAATCAACCCCTTACTATTTCAAAATAATATATAAAAAAAATTAAATCTTTATTTATAAAATTCGGGGTCTTACAATGTATCCCTCGTTGTATAGGGGCAGTCTGGGAGACCTAACCATAGTCCCCCTATTTGGAAAAGGGAAAGTAATCTGCCATCACAATAGACCGCATTCAACAATTACCAGGAGAGAAAGAGAACATTCGAAAGAACTAAAAATCGGGAGTTCACTCCACTAGACGATTCTCTTGAAAATATATTGGTGATGTTAACAGATCACAAAAAGATTACCGAGCTAGCTCCACCTCTGGATCCAAAAAGCAAAAGATACAATCTGAGCCAGAGATGTGCTTACCATTCAGGATCTCCAAGACACGATACACAAGATTATTGGTCCTTAAAGCATAAAATCCAAAACCTGATCGAAAGCGGTGATCTTGTGATCCAACAACCCTACCATCCAAATGTCAACGCCAACCTTTTGATGCAGCATGATACAGAGGAAGTAAATATGATCGGGTCAGGAAGCGATGAAATGTATCCAAATCATAAATACATACGAAGGATAGAGGATTACCATCGAAAGAACAAGACAAATGTCCTCGAGTCAGGAAATTCAGAGGAGGTTATGATAATAATGCAAAAATTGGATGCGATCCAACATCAAGTAACTCTGCTGGTTAATCTGGTAGTGCGCCAACATCAAGGTACAAGGTAGCTTTTCATTCAAAGCCAAGAGAAAGAGGAGGTTATTCAGAATGAGAGCATATCTTCCTCCAAGATCCGCCGACTAAATGAAGAGGATCAAAGCATGATGAATGAACGAGAAGGGTGGAATGATAAAATTTCCCGAAGATCTCACCAAAGTAAAGATCGTCCGGAGGAATGCGAATTCCCAAATAGGAAATATCAAGAAACATTCCAAACACGAGCAAACCCTCGAAATCCTACGGCACCGAGAGTCGGGGAGAGTCGGCGAAGAAGGGTATTCACACCTGTGGAGGACTCATTGGAAAATATATTAGCACTGTTGGTTGCACAGAGAAAGATTACTGAGTTTCTGCCTCCTACCAAGCCCGAGACAAGATGTTATGATGCCACAAAGATATGTCGCTATCATTCTAACTCACCTGGACATGCAATGAGGAATGATGGTCTCTAAAGCACAAAATCCAGGACCTCATTAAAAATGGAGAACTGAAGAAAGAATCCCACATGACCAGAAAAGGCGAGAGGGAGATAAAGAGCTCAAGATGTCCACTCGAAGTGGGCTGTTCAAAGGATGTGACGACTATGAGCATCCATCCTGGCATAACACAAGGTGGACCGACCTTAATACTGGGAGTGACCGAAGAAACAAAAGAATCTCCCAATGAAGTTCATCCACCATCATCAAATATCTTGATGCCCAAAACCAATAACTAAATGCCTGACCTTATCCTTTTGGAAGATGAGGAGGAGATACTGATCCTTCCCCGTATGGAAAAAGCCCAAAAGGAAAGTTCCTTGCGAGAGATACAACATCAGTGCGAGGGGGATTTCATGCTCAAATCCTCTCAAGGCTATGAGAAAAGTGAAGGAGCAGACGAAGAAAAAGGTGGAAAAATTCTCAAGGAAGCCAACCCCTCGAGGAATCTGGAGTTCATACCTTTCTACCACGAGTCCAGTTTAAGCCTCCTTAAGGGATATGCTAATTCAGGAGGTGATCAATTTCTGGCAGGGATTGAAGATGTTCAGAGCCAAGAGGGAACCTCTATCACTAGCCTCGAAGGCAACATAACCACGGACGATTGGACTATCAGGCCTCAGCTAGCCAGTAGGACATAGATCTAGAGGAAAGTTGCGAGTTCCAGAAGATGTTGGGACGTTATCTTTTTCTTAGCCTTATGCCTTTCATTTTCCATGCATACAAAATCAAAAGACTAAAAAATCAAAAAAATCAAAAAAATCAAAAAAGGTAAAAATCAAAAGTCGAGCCTTTCACAAATAACGTGAACTACGAAAGACCTGATCTCCCTCAACCCGGGAGTACGTAGGCAACCATTTATGGTGTGGTCAAACCAAGCAAAAATCCAAAGAACTTGCAAATCCCAGCATCAAATTCTAAAGCTCATCGAACTAAATTCAAACCCCAGATAAACTCTTTGCAAACCTCTTCAATTAAACAAACAGAACTACGAATGACCTGATCTCCCTCAACCCGGGAGTACGTAGGCAACCATCTATGGTGCGGTCAAACCAAGCAAAAATCCAAAGAACTTGCAAATCCCAGCATCAAATTCCAAAGCTCATCAAACCAAATTTAAACCCCAGATAATCTCTTCTCAAGCCATCCTGGCAAACAGCATGAACTACGAATGACCTGATCTCCCTCAACCCGGGAGTACGTAGGCAACCATCTTGGAGCGGTCAAACTAAACAAAAAATTTAAAAACCCTCGAATCCAAACACAAAACAAATAAAAACTCAAAACCCAAGACAAACACTTTTCAAATCTCTCTTGTACACAACTTGAACTACGAATGACCTGATCTCCCTCAACCCGGGAGTACGTAGGCAGCCATCTACGGCGCGGTTTGACCTTCAAGAAAAAACAAAAAAAAAATGGAAGACCAGTCCCAAGACACCGAAGACAAATAAAAGCCAAATTTTATCAAACCACCTAGTCAACAGGCCTTGCTAAGGAAAATCAAAGCTAGTCTCTGAACCCGTGGATAAGCGGGATACCAGTGCCAACACGGCATCTCTCTAAAGATAGAGGAGCAGCTGCAAGCTCCTAACCCTCGGTCTCCATACGAGCCAGAACATCCATTGCCATCTGCATATTATAGCCTCATCCCTCTCAGTAAATGCGGCCTCCCGAGTAGTTCGAGCCTTGCCTCTATCAACAAGAAGTCGTATCTCTACTAGAATGGGCCGTCAACATCAACGCCCTGGTCTGATCTCTCTCGAAGGTCATCCGAGCTATCAAATCTGCCATAGCCAGATCTGTTCCGGCAGGGACACTCGGTAGGTCACCAACCAAAGTCGTGGTCAAATCCATCACCACCAACCATCACAAGCCTTTGAGTCCAATTCATTGGAGTCCGAAGGCATCTCGATATCAATCGTCAAAGTTGGAATAACAACACAGCGATATATCAAGCATAAACATCCGTAAGGACCGTTGAAGAGCTGAAGCCTCAATCTAAAACCTTCATCAAACCAGAAGAAAGGTCATCAAAGACAATTGGTCCTACAAATCAAAAATAATGACTGGGGCATCCAAGCATTAAAACCATAATCCACAACCTATTCACCATAGGGGTCATGCGATTAAAGACTCTTGCGATCTCGGCATCTTATCAGCCCATCGGTCAAATACAACTAAGCAATCCTCCCAGATGACAAGCAAGACTGGGGAAAGTTCAAAGTCAACGACAGCCCGACGTGGGGATCGTTACAACAAGACTAGACCAATTTTGGAAATTACGCAATTCAATACTGGGGCATTTATCAACCATCCAATCAATATGTACCAGTCGGCACCATCAGTATGGTCCATCATCATCCAAGCTTTCATCATTGGCGATACAGTATGACCAATCGACCTTTGCCAATCATAATTTTCTTAGAATACTGCGATCCGCTGATAAGGTATGACTCTTTTATCTCTTTATGTGCTTTTAAATTCCATACATTAGCGATAATACACATAAGTCCTGCATTAGGGTCTCAAAAAAAGAGAAAAAAAAGAAGAAAAAGAAAAAGAGATTTTTGCTTAACTTGTTATGAATTGGATTAATTCTGATAAGCGTCCGTGGAGCAAGAATCATGAAAGCGATTAGAGAATTAAGACTATTCAACCTTTTGATTAGGCACGATGTCCTAGTTCAAAGCACTTTTAGAGCAAACTTGACCTCATATGCATGTTTGCACTTTGCGATTAACCTGGCTCTTAGTTGCGGGATATAAAACTATGACTACAAGGATGACGATTTGTAGCCAATCTAATATCTCAAATTATGGTCTGGATTACTCGAGTAATTAAGTCCGAGGGGTGTCTTTACACCTGGTGCCCAAAAGCCATCTGGTTTGGGAGCCACCGGCCCAACGCTCGTTATATGGGTAACTCAGTACCTAAGAAAACGAGCATTGCAAGATATCAAAACCTGAGCATATCCAAAGCGTGGCCTAAGTTACTTGAGTAATTAAGCCCGAGGGGGGTCTTTACACCTGGTGCCCTAAAGCCGTCTGGTTTGGGAGTCCTCGGCCCAACACTCGCTATATAGATAATTTAGAGCCTAAGAAAACGAATCTTGTACAAGCTCAGGCAAAGATCAAAAAGAATAGACCGCCTGACTTGTCTCGAAGTGTGGCCTTTGTTATTCGAGCTAGTAAATTCAAAGGGGTGTCTTAACACCTAGTGCCTTAAAACCATCTGGTTTAGGAGTCAATGGTCCAAAACTCGTTACATGGGTAACTCTGAAAAGCCTAAGAAAACGAGACAAAGTTAAGCGAGAAAAGCAAAAAAAATTGGCAAGAAAAAATAAGGTCATCTAGAAGTCATAGAAGAGAAACCCCTGCTGTTGGCCGATTTATCGGTTAATATATTCGCGCAAGTATACGTGGCCAACGAGTAATAAAGTGTAAGTACAGATATCGTCCCACAGAGAATTAATGGATAAAAGACACCAAACCACTAGCACATAATCATCTCAGTCTTATTTAAACGGATGGTAAAAAGGATGAATTAAAACTAAGTTAAACTAGGCAAGTAATTAACTTAAACTAATTAATTCTAGAGTTAAAATCAGATAATGAAGACAAGAGATTCCAATTTCCCCTAATGATTCATCTAAATCGACATACTTCCAATTAGGTCAAATTAATAGTCAAGATAGTTAGCCGAGAACACGAACGTGAGAGAAGGCCATCTTTCGATGCACCTACTCCATATCACGTGCAATCTACAGATGATAGAACGCACGTGAACACCCACATTATCTAAACTCCTATATGTCTATGGTGTTTACAAATAAATAGGGTTTAAGGTCAAGTCCTCTATTGACTACGGACGGCGCTTTGGTATATGTCTATCCTAAGCACAAATCATACATCCAACGCCATGTAAATGCACAATCACCCGCTACTACGATTAGATTTAAACCTACACTTTGTCTTTCAAGTCCACATAGGTTATCACAGTAATTGGTCGAGAATCAATTAAGCAATGCAAGTACGAATCGTAATAGACAGTCATATAATAATCAAAGAGACAAGCACATATCAAAGTAAACTACTCAAAAGGTTCCATTGGAACCTCAAAATAAGCTTAAGCCATAAATAACTCAAGTATATTATCCACAAGATTCAATAACATCATCTAAATATACAATGTAATAGCAAAGAGAGATTAAGGATAGAGATTTCAAATCTTTCTCCAAGCTTGAACCCTTGATGTCAATCCTCTTGCTTCAATCTTCAGACACTAACAAAACCCTAGAATCTAACTAACTAACACTAAACTAGCACTAATCTACTCTCTAATCTACTCCTAATCTAGACTAAACAAGATGTAAAGGAAGAGAAGAGAGGAACTAAGGCTTAGAGCCAATATATCATCCCCTTTCTTGCCACAAACGAGCCCCCTTATATCCCAATCAAAAGCCAAGTCCCGTTCAATTGAAAAGTCAAGTCTGGCACAGCTGAAGACTGGCGCGGCCGCGCCCAAAATACCCTAGAAATCCGCGCGCCCGCGCCAAGGATTTTCTGCTACAGAGTCCTCTGGTAAAACGGCCATAACTTTGGATCCGGGAGGAGTTACGAGGCCTGCCACCTGTCAAATCGAAGATATCGAAGAGCTCTACAACTTTATTCTTTGAGAATTGAGAAATAATGGATGGATAAAAATTAAAATTGATCTCCAAGTGACAGTTGTGCATGAAAACTCAAAATCGTGAGGTTTGACGTCTGTTGGTATACGGGGCATAACTCTCGCCTCTGAACTCCGATTTGGATGATTCAAGATGTTCCGGAAAGTTTATAAGATGCAATCCAAGAACATGAAATGAACGTGAACCATCCAAACAATGTCCGAATTGCACTTCCTTTCCATTTTTGCTTCAAAGGCCACTCTTGCTCCTTTTGGCCTCTAGACTCGTGGCATCACCTTCATTGCTTTCTCACCGATGCTATCATCATGCTTTAAGCCCATTTTAGTGCTTTGTCCCATTTAAGCGTTCTTTTGCCCTTTTAAGCTCAATTTGCACCCGGAGAGTTTTTAAACCTGAAAATCACAAAACAAAGCAAAAACACATAAAATGCACAATGATACTTGAGTTTAAGCAACAGAATGAGTTGGTTACTATTCGAATAAGTGGTCATAAAAGCCACTTATCAAATACCCCCAAACTTAAATGTTGCTTTCCCTCGAGCAACTAAAATAAAACTAAACAAAAGATGCAATACAGTATCTACAATGTATGCAACCTACGCTATCATGAATGCGAATCCAAGTTCCTAGCCAGTATTGAACTTTCAAAGTAATGCCTCAGAAAACCACGAGATAGTCGAACAGATAAGCTACCCAAAATAAGACCATAAGGTATATTCTGCAAATCCAAAACTGTCAGCACTGATGTATTGTGCGTTGTGTGCCTAGCAACCATTAGATATGCATTTAGATAAATAACTCACATACTATGCTTCTTAGGGGAAAAACAAGCTTTAACTTAAGAAAAACAGTAAATCTTATAAGTTCTAACTAAGACCATGTATTACTAGAGTTAAGAGTCAACAGGGGGTTTTCATTAAGCTTTTATTACTCACGAGGGCGTATTCGTACTTTCCCGTGTACACATTTGACTGTGCAATGCCTAGTTCTCTTAGACTTTTCAATGATATCCATGTAGAGAGCTTTCGACCAACGACTCCCAGACCAGACGATCTTAGGGCGCTGGGTGTAGAGACACCCCGAGGGCTTACTTGCTCGAATATTAAAGGCCACAGAACTCGACGTAGCCGAAGTGTTTATTCTATTTTTTCTTTTTCAATGAATTTTCTTTTGTTTTCTTTTTCTTTTTCTTTTCCTGCAAGGGAGTGTGTCTTACGCTCCATCTCCCCGCATATATCATGCATGTCCCCTGTTTCCCCCAAACATAAGCTTTTAACAGTCTAGTTATTATTATATGCGAACTGAAACTCTTTTATTAAAATATAGTTTTTCCACCAGAAGACAAGTATGTAAACATTTAAACTTAGCATATCATGGTGTTTACTCTATCGTTCTTACTGGTTACACAGTATCTGACAGGTAAGGATTTACATAGATGACCATGAAATCAGGTTTAAGTCTCAAATCAATTCAACAATCAAGTGATTTCAATTTCTTCACAGGCAACATACATAACTAACCAACTAAAAACTGGATTCATGCAGTATGCTCTAACACAGAATGCAAAAACAAAAGAAAATTTTTAAAATTTTCACAAATTTTAACTATTTACAACCTACATGCACTAAATAAACAAACACAATATGCAATATGAATGCAACTACCCTATATGCAAAATAAAGCCAATACCCCCAAACTTAAACTATTCAATGTCCTCATTGAAGGCAAAGGTAAAAAGAAAGGAACTCCCCTATTCTACTCCGATGCTGCATAAAATGAAGTGGCGCCCTCTCAAAAGTTTCCCCCGTCTCTCTTTCTCTTAGTAAAATAAACCCCGCTCAACACTTTACTCAATGAACCAACCCAACTCCAAATCAATCTTATTCTGCTAGAGATCCCACACTCAATATCTCAATTGATCAGGTTGAGAGGATGAGGTGGATGAGAATTGGTACTTTGGATTGAGGAGGTAGGAGGTTTTCAAAACTAAGGCTTATAGTGGAGGGGATTGCATGAGATGGAAGAGATGGGGGATTGCATTAAGTAACTTGAGGGTTTGGGATGAGAGGGAATGAGGCTTGGGTGGGGCTGATAATTGACATGAAGCGGTGCCCCCAAAATCTGCAAGATTTTTCCCAAGTCAGGCTCAGTCTGCATGTGTGGCGCGGCCGCGCGTAGTAATGCCTTGGATTGAGCGCGGCCGCGCGGGTCATCAGATTTCTCTACTGCTGATTTTTGCTAGGCATTGAGGTTGGCTTTGAGCTTGCATTCTATCCAGCAACTTTGACCTGAGAGAAAGCATAACATCTTTATTAAGCCCTCTTATACTAACAAAAGTATATTAACTATTTACATCAAGAGAATTAAACATGAAAAGATATATGCATTCAAATTCCCAAAAAATTCTCTAAGTGCGTATACGCAATGTGCAAGTGTATCAAAAGTATGCTATAAGCTTCATGGTCCAAAAAAAATATGCACTAATGCCTAAGTTCAAAAATGTAGGCAATGAACTCTTAATTCCTACAGTATGCAAAAATTTAAACTAAATATTAACTAATAAGAATTAAACGAGGGGGAGGGAAATGTGATAGAAAGCATGTAAATGGAGAATTAAACAAAGAGATAGAGAGAGGGATGATGGGAAGTAGGTAATGGAGAATTAAACAAAGAGAGAAAGAAATGATGGGGTGCCTCCCATCTAACGCTTGATTTATAGTCCTCTAGCTCGACTGTGTCTGCCCACTGCTACCAAACTCCCCGACGATACTGGAGAACCCCTCCATCCATCAGAATAGCTGTATAACTTTGGTGGCTTCCCAGTAGGAGCGGATGCAGATTTAAACTACCTAGCATTGGATAAGTAAAAGAATTCCCCGTCCTGAAGGTTGGGGAGCTAGGCAAGGGTTCCGTTGTGTAGGTGAAATGATCGGGGCATGGAGGTATAGACCACACAACAGACTCTTCTTCTATTCTCTTCTCTTCTGACCACCATGGTTTGAAGCTCACGGACTCTCTCATGTCATCGAGATCCGTATCTGTAATGTGGCTTCCAAGGGGGCAAGGGTGTGCAAACTTGACTGGCTTGTTCCACTCAGGCGGAGGAGGCTCTTGGGGGAACTCCACAGCCCCAATTGGCTCCTCGATATCCATTACCTTTCGCTCATCCAGTTCCAAGTGCACCTCAGGCTCTTCATCAGTATCTGCATCCATCTCATAGCACCAATCTTTTTGAGGGTCATAACTCACGGCTTCAGTCATTGGAGGCACAAAATCTTGCACTGTTGTCTCTTGTTCACATACCTCCTCCTTCCATAATGCCGTGCTAATCTGCTCCACCCAAATCTGAAGATCCTCAATCGATTGCTCTTGCTCAATCAAGGTCTCCTCTGTCGATGCTATGGAATTCCCCCACATAATTTCCAATCCTTCCTTTTCTGTTTCAGCCTCGGGCTCCATGTACTGATGCTCATTGGTAAGAGTGTTATGGATTAGGGCCATCTAATTTTGGAAGTTTTGGCTTGATTGCTCTTGGCTCCTAAGCCTCTCCTCTTGGCTTTCTAAGCTCCTATACATGAATTCCATTGGAGACTGTTCTCCTTGTAAACATGGGGATTGATATGGGGGTTCTGGTGCATAAGTTGGACTTGGCTCATATTGTTCTTAATAGCTCACAGTATGGTTTTGCATCCCTTGTTCATCCTCTATCATCAAGGCCTTGCTAATCTGCTCTGCCCAGTTCTGAATATTCTTGAATGACTTATGTTGCTCATTAAAGATGTCCTTTAGTGATTCTATGCCACTTCCTTCCTCCAAGCTTGCATTTTCTGTGTCACCCTCAAAATTGTGTTGAGGCTCGTAAACTGGAGTCTGGAAGGTGCATTCTGGGGCGTATGCGGGATTTGGATCCCAGTGTTGGTCTTGATAGTAGCCTGATGAAGGGTTTGGGTGATACCCCCAATATTGTTGATAAGTGGGATAAGGTTCGGCGTAAGAATAACCACCCCCATACTGCTCCTGTCCATAATTGATAGGCTCCTGATGGCTCGCGTAGCTCCCAGCACCGTAGTCATAGGTCACTGCCGTCTCTCGATTCTGCTGAGCTGAGACAGTATCCAGCTTCCTCGAGAGAACCTCTAGCTGTGCTGAAAGTGTTGCAAATGGGTTGACGCCATCAGTGTATGCTTCCCTTGGTTGCTCTTGCCTTGTACCATTCCATGGATAGAAATTTAAGTCCATTGTATCTGAAAAGAGAATATGAGAAGAGAATTAAACAAAAATAAAAATAAAATGTTTAAAGTAAGACTAATTTGATTTAAACAAATGTTGGCAAACAGTTATACAAATAATTCCCCGGCAACGGCGCCAAAAACTTATTGGCCGATTTATCGGTCAATATATTCGCGCAAGTATACGTGGCCAACGAGTAATAAAGTGTAAGTACAGATATCGTCCCACAGAGAATTAATGGATAAAAGACTCCAAACCACTAGCACATAATCATCTCAGTCTTATTTAAACGGATGGTAAAGAGGATGAATTAAAACTAAGTTAAACTAGGCAAGCAATTAACTTAAACTAATTAATTCTAGAGTTAAAATCAGATAATGAAGACAAGAGATTCCAATTTCCCCTAATGATTCATCTAAATCGACATACTTCCAATTAGGTCAAATTAATAGTCAAGATAGTTAGCCGAGAACACGAACGTGAGAGAAGGCCATCTTTCGATGCACCTACTCCATATCACGTGCAATCTACAGATGATAGAACGCACGTGAACACCCACATTATCTAAACCCCTATATGCCTATGGTGTTTACAAATAAATAGGGTTTAAGGTCAAGTCCCCTATTGACTACGGACGGCGCTTCGGTATATGTCTATCCTAAGCACAAATCATACATCCAACGCCATGTGAATGCACAATCATCCGCTACTACGATTAGATTTAAACCTACGCTTTGTCTTTCAAGTCCACATAGGTTATCACAGTAATTGGTCGCGAATCAATTAAGCAATGCAAGCACGAATCGTAATAGACAGTCATATAATAATCAAAGAGACAAGCATGGAAGCATATCAAAGTAAACTACTCAAAAGGTTCCATTGGAACCTCAAAATAAGCTTAAGCCATAAATAACTCAAGTATATTATCCACAAGATTCAATAACATCATCTAAATATACAATGTAATAGCAAAGAGAGATTAAGGATAGAGATTTCAAATCTTTCTCCAAGCTTGGACACTTGATATCAATCCTCTTGCTTCAATCTTCACACACTAACAAAACCCTAGAATCTAACTAACTAACACTAAACTAGCACTAATCTACTCTCTAATCTACTCCTAATCTAGACTAAACAAGATGTAAAGGAAGAGAAGAGAGGAACTAGGGCTTAGGGCCAATATATCATCCCCTTTCTTGCCACAAACGAGCCCCCTTATATCCCAATCAAAAGCCAAGTCCCGTTCAATTGAAAAGTCAAGTCTGGCACAGCTGAAGACTGGCGCGGCCGCTCCCAAAATACCCTAAAAATCCGCGCCCCCGAGCCAAGGATTTTCTGCTGCAGAGTCCTCTGGTAAAATGGCCATAACTTTTGATCCGGGAGGAGTTACGAGGCCTGCCACCTGTCAAATCGAAGCTATCGAAGAGCTCTACAACTTTTATTCTTTGAGTATTGAGAAATAATGGATGGATGAAGGCTGAAATTGATCTCCAAGTGACAGCTGTGCATGAAAACTCAAAACCGTGAGGTTTGACGTCCGTTGGTATACGGGGCATAACTCTCGCCTCCGAACTCCGATTTAGATGATTCAAGATGTTCCGGAAAGCTTATAAGATGCTCTAAAATATGAACCAAGTTCCAATCCAAGAACATGAACTAAACGTGAACTACACAAACAATGTTCGGATTGCACTTCCTTTTCATTTTTGCTTCAAAGGCCATTCTTGCTCCTTTTGGCCTCTAGACTCGTGGCATCACCTTCATTGCTTCCTCACCGATGCTATCTTCATACTTTAAGCCCATTTCAGTGTTTTGTCCCATTTAAGCGTTCTTTTGCCCTTTTAAGCTCAATTTGCACCCGGAGAGTTTTTAAACCTGAAAATAACAAAACAAAGCAAAAACACATAAAATGCACAATGATAAATGAGTTTAAGCAACAGCATGAGTTGGTTACTATCCGAATAAGTGGTCATAAAAGCCACTTATCACCTGCTAAGGGTTGCTTCACTCATAGTGCACATGTCATATGATGTTAATTCTGTGAAGAGTAGTGTCTAGAGCGAAGATGAGGTGTCTCTGATACAGGGAGATGAGTCTTTTGAATCTGATCCTACCCATGAAAAATGACCATGGACGCTTAAAAGTTTTCTTGCGATTTCATAACTTGTCAAGCAAAAATTTTGATTTCCTTAGGAAAAATTCATTTTTATGCTCCCTTTCAAAATCTTTAGCGATAAGATAAGAGCTCGGTGAATACAAGCATTCAATTTCATGAACTTTAATTTCAAATGCCTCATTCACATGATCATACTAATCCCGACGGCCCTAGCCATCAAGCTGTCGGCACATATTGTTGTCTGTCTGAATGTGCAGGATATTGCTCACTGTGGACATGGTCAACAAAGCAAGTTTTTCTATGAACCCCAGTAACAACCTGCGAGAGGGCTGGGGCATTTCTCCATTCCAATAAATGGAAAGAATCTACGGCGGGACCAAGTTCCTCATCAAAAGAAAAGGGAAAAATCCTCAACAGAGTCCTTAACTCGGGAAGAACAGATGCCCGATGACAAAAAGATCTAGCAAAGGAAATCTACACCATCAAACATGACAACATGCGCCAAGCCCTCACAAGTCGAGGCCTCTAAACTGAAGTCCAAATCTAAGCAATAAAAGAACAGGCTACATCCTCCAGGACGTCAGCTTCATCCGGGTCATCAGTCAAGCTAGAGCTAAATTAGCAAGGTCACAAGTAAAAAGCTTGCCCTTTTCACATTCAATGATCAGCTGATGGCACAACCCCAGCGAAGCATCAGGAGATGATCTAGGAGCGAAAGTCATAATACTTCATCTTCATAAAGGACAGATGATGGAATATGTTATACACATCCTCAAAGGGATCACCGAGGTCAATCAAATCAAATCAACCCCGATCTCCAATCGGGTCGGCAGATCAACTCTGATCCATCCCCATCAGAGACGATATATAAAAGGGGAACATCCAAATCTGCTCAGCGAATGATAAAAGGAGCCATACGGGAGTTAGAGCTGCTAAGCCTATCAAAATCCATGCCTGAAAAAAACTCCAAATCACCTCAAAAAAGGGTGAGGTATGGTTCTACATCAATTCAATTAAGCATATGCATCAACCTAGGATAAATTAAGATCATCACATCATGTCTAGTCTGCACATGTGCAACAAGCGCTACATCAGCGCACATCTCCATCAAAGCATTAAGCATACATACCAAATAGAGTCAAATATGCATACACATTAAACACACAAGCTCGATGGAAAAGTCTACTACCATTCGAGTAGGCATCGGGACAATCCAATGATCAACCATTGTCCCTACCATCAGGGTAGGCACTTTTGCAAACTACCGGTGTAAGTTATCATCAGGATAAGCATCGGGAGCACCCACTGAGGTAACTCGGCGAATGAAATATATCCTCAGTAGAGGAGTCTTCAAAAATGTACAAACGGCATCAGAAAGTATGCCCCACGAAGAGTATCAGCAGATGTGAGAAACCATTGGGCTTAAACCAAGGTAGCACCAAGAGCCATCACAGACGACATCATCCCCAACAGAAATATGGGAAACATTTCAGTTTATCTTCATCAAACAAGCATCAGCAACACCAATGGAAATCAGACCGTTGGAGTCAACACCAGCATAGACATCAACAGCATTGATGAAAGCCAACCGTAGATATTGGCACCAACACAAACACCGGTAAAGGTAAAGCGATCTGCGATGCGATGCGATATACGATGCGATTTGCTATGCGATGCAATAGAGATGCGATAGAGATGTGATATACAAAGTGCGAAATGCGAAATGCTATTTGAGAAAACATGTTAACACTCATTGCATTGCGATTTGCATCATTAATATCTTGTCATATTTCAAGTGTCTAGCAATCTTTATCTTGTCCATTCCACTACATTGCATGGACATGATAAAGAGGGGCATCTGTAGACACTCAAAATTTTCCTTGCCCCAATACTAACACTGTAGGAGGGCAAAATCATCAATCAAGCCAATCTCGATCCCGACACCAGACATCCAATCTAAAATTTGGTCACCAATGCCGGTCCTTCAACCTAAATCTGATCCCCTATGTCGGTAAACCTAAATCTGATCCCCAATGTCAGTTAATTCTAGTCAAATCCGATCACCAATATCGGTACTCCAGCCAACTCCAATCGTCAATCTGACCGTCAATCCAACTCCGATCGTCAATCAGACCGTCAGATCATCCCCAATCTCAATATTGGGACCTCAACTCAAACAAGGTCATCGATATTGGGACAACTACAGCACCGATCAACCATATCGGGATGTCAACGCAGCCTCGGCAGCAACCCGAGAGGTACAAATCAGCCCCGGCAGCAACCCAGGAAGTACAGGTCATCCCCAGCATCTGTCTGGGAAGTCAGGTCTACTTCGAACATAAACCTGAAGCACCACAACACTTTCAGAAGAAAACCTAGAATGACCACGTCAGCCACAGACGCAACACTAGGGACAAACAGACTCGAATGGGATCCAAGTCTTGAAAACAGCTCTCAGAAGTCAACCAGAGGCCATGATGACACCAAGGGCTACCCCGGGAGAGGCAAAATGGTCATTTTACCAACTCTTATCTGATTCAGTCAAACTCAAGCCAAATTAATGCTGCCAAGGTCAGAAAGAACCACAACGGTGATTCCGATGAAAACAGCACCAGACGGCTCATCGGGCAAACTGTGGGGAAATGAAGACCTAGTCATGAACCCACCTTTGGGGACATAAAAAGGGTTAAAACCAATGTCATTGTGACACTCTCAGCGAGGGCTTTTCGGAAAGCTATAGCACGCCCCAAACGGACGCTCCGATCAAAAGTTATGAAGTTTCGAACCTGACATCTCGTCGCCCGATATGCACGCACCTCGAGATGACCAAATCGGGCATGTGGGCCCCACCTTGGGGAGACGCAGCTCTACCTGCGGCTGCCGCATGTAGAGTGGAGGCTCCCTGGCCTATAAATAAATGTGCCCCCCGTTCATTTTCAACAATTCTAGAACGCAGCGAAGCTCTGCCCGTCTAATTTTCCAACTTTTACACCTCTTTCAAACCCAAATATTTTCACTCCAACATGTAGATATACCCATATACTACCACATATCAAAAAATCACAGGTAGATTTGGACGTTTAAAGCCTACGATTTGGCAAAAAGCCCGTATTGCAGTCCATTGTAAGTATTTTTACGATCAGAAAGTCAATACTACTACTTTGCATTGCTTTACACTTACACATAAAGTTTTATCTTCTAAATATGCCCGGAACTTAGTTCCGTGGCTGTTTTTGTCAAAAATTGATATATTTTTGTACATAAACTCCGTTTTTAACATTTCTATAACTCGGATTGACGATCCATCAACTTCAGTAGTTTCAATGCACTAGCACGCACATTCTGGCAACTTCATCGGACTTGGTTATCTTCCCAGTCCGGGTTTGGCCCTTTTTTGTATATATTTAACTGCAAATGTACAAACATTTCAATTCTGTCAAGCTCGGATTTCAATTCCGAGGTAGTTTACCGCTTTTATATATATTTACGCATATATAAGTGACATTCACTATCACTGGTACTCACATCAGTCATGGTTGACTATATTTCTGTCAATATATATATATATATATATATATATATGTATATATTTTCAGTCCAGCCTGGAATACTTCGTGGCCATTTTACTGTTTTTGAACACTTTCCCATACTGGGTGCTCTCCCCAGTCACTGGGTGACTATTTTATGTCAATTTCAATTTCAGTACAGGCACCGGCGTGACCCATCGCCCTTTTCACTGTTTTCTATATATATTTCATTTCTATCACAGCCTGGATTATTTTGTGGCTATTTACAGTTATTTTATAAATATATATATTTCAATTCCAGTCCGAGCTTGCGAGTGAAAACCCATCGCCCTTTTTACAGCTTTTAATATATATATAATTATATATATTGCTTTATTCAATTTATTCAACTGCTGCATTTAACATTCATTTGTATATGAATTTGCACTGACATTTTTGCGGGCGAACTAGATTTATCCAAATCTCGCCAATTCTAGCTTTCAACGGTTCAAACAGGTCCCGACAGAACCTAGAAGCTATAATGGCTGAGATTTCTTTAAATCTAGTTATTTTCATAGTTTCAGCTTCAAAAGTAATCTCGCATCCCTTAGATTGATATCTAGTGGGAACAAGACGCTTTTGCCACGCGCAGCCAGGATTTACTGATGAATCCTTGGTTCCATTGCGACATGATGACACATACATTTATCTCTGTGCAAATTTGAACTGTGCAGATTTTCTAGCCACTCATATGTGAGCCTAGGAATCATGGGATTCATGATCAAACTGATCAGAATCTGATTCCCACGATGGACAAACTCCGATTTAAAGATGTACCCTGCCAGTTTTTCTGTAAAAATGTACATGCACAGAACTTAAAACGGTTATCCGAATTTAAGGTCTCAACATAGTGAAAATATGGATTGTTGTGTCAGCGTCCCTCCGATGGTTTTCATACCCATGAGGAGACCGACACTTAATATTTTTGTGGTCGAGGATGCTACGCAACCCGACAAATCACCATTTGCATGCAGCCTTAAGGCTATAAAGATAAAATTGAGAGTAGCGATATGCTTCAATTCCTATGTCAGCGTAAGGGTTTGATAAAACCAGCTTTCAAAACATCACTGTTAAGTCAATTCAAAAGCTTTTGCAAATCAAATTAAATGATGCTTTTTGCAAATCAAATCAAAGATTGATTTTAAAATCAAATCAAACCCTTCGTATATAGGTTCAATGAAGCCTTTCAAAACTTTTAATCAATCAAATCAATAGGCCCAATTTTCAAACAGCATTCACTCACGCATTCGCAGTTTTAAGGAAAATATTGAAAAGATGCGGTACCGTATTTACACAGGAGTCTTTGGGTGCCTAACACCTTTCCCACACTTAACCAAGCCCCCGAACTTAAAACTCCGATTTCAAAGATCAAGTTTCGACAGTGTCCAACAATTGGGCCTCTTTCAAATCAAACTCGGTTGAGTTGGTACAACCATTTTCAAATCTACCAACTGGCGACTCTGTAAAACGAACAAATCGTCGACATAAACACATGTTGGCCTCTTTCCTAAAAAAACCCTTCAAAACCTTTTTCGCAATAAAAAGAATAAGGGTAGAGAGAACTTAGGAAGATCAATTTGAGGAAAACCGGGTTACAAATCGACCCGAGGTATTTCTTAAATTTTCCAACGTCGACACCCGGGATGTGAACGAGGCTGACCTGTACCTCCCGGGATGTGACCGGGGCTGACCTGTACCTCCCGGGATGTGACCGAGGCTGACCTGTACCTCCCGGGATGTGATCGGGGCTGACCTATACCACCCGGGTTGTGACCGAGGCTGACCTGTACATCCCAGAATGTGATCGGGGCTGATCTTTACCTCCCGGGTTATGACCAGGGTTGACCTGTACCTCCCGGGTTGTGACCGGGGTTGACCTATACCTCCCAAGATGTGACCAGGGCTAACCTAGCATCCCGGTATTGAGACCGGGGTTGAACTGGCATCCCGGTATTGAGACCGGGATTGAATTGACATTCCGGTATTGAGACTGGGGTTGAACTGGCATCCCGGTATAGAGACCGGGATTGAGTTGACTGTTTTGCCCTCCTGTAGGGTTAGTAACAGGAATACAAAATCTCGATTGTCTACAACAGAACAGAAGAAAATTCTAAGTGTCTACAATTGTATTATTCAATTTGTGTTTTAAAATTACTTGGCATCATCAGCCTTGTGGATTATTTTCCCCTGT
This sequence comes from Panax stipuleanatus, assembly GCA_020205555.1. Lineage (NCBI taxonomy): Eukaryota > Viridiplantae > Streptophyta > Magnoliopsida > Apiales > Araliaceae > Panax > Panax stipuleanatus. The sequence goes on from CM035125.1 coordinate 76,229,915, forward strand.
TTCATGCATCCTTATTTAATTGCATGAGGTTGTTGACAACACATGAAAAGCTTAGTACATTTTCTCTTGCTTTTTTATTAGACAGAAGGATGATAATTTCTCTAAATTATACATAATTGAAAAATTAGCAAAGAGACACAAGTAGTACTAGTCAATAAATACTTACAAAGTGCTTGTTTGAACCTATCTGCCTCTCAAATACACGAAAGTAGTAAAGAAGATATGATCCAAACATCAACTCCGGTGTAGATGCAAAGGCAAAAACTGACACAACTAGCTTCCATAGTTGAAGCTTGTTAAAAATATCCTGTCATTAGAGAAAAAAATATCATCAAATTTTAAATTAAATGGAACTTTAAGGAACTCAATATTAGTAAGCAGCATTCGCAGTACAGAAAATATTCCTTAATTCCTGGTTGTGTTTTTATTCCAGTCCATTATCATCCTAGTTTTCATTTGGCTTCCTATATGTTGAAGGCTAATGTCCCCTTAAAGCTAGAGTTTCTTCTTAAGTTATATAAGAGTGATACTCCCTCCTTTACAAACCAAGTGACGGGACTTCCATTTTTCGGGATGCCCAAAATAAGTGAATAAGTTTTACATTCCATGTACATTTGACTATATATACCTTGCTGTTTAAAATTAAATGATCCCATCATTAGTTTTTATATTTGATATTTTGTTTGTTTCATAAGGCATAATGAGAAGTAAATCTATACTTTTTGGACAAATATTATGTTCCTTAAACTTTGTCAATCAAACCCATCACTTATTTTGGGACAGAGGGAGCAACAACGATAACTAAAATTATATTAAGTTACTTCCAGTTTTCTTTTGGCTTCTTAAACTTTAAGCCAAGTCCCCTCAAAGATTGATATTTTTGCCTGGTTTTCAAATCACAATTGGTTCAATCCTATATTTATACTCCATAAGTATATGCCTTATAAGATCTTTATGTGTACAAATGAAAAATCTCAAAGATACAAAGAGAATTATTTTACCTAGTTACCTTTGAAAAAGAGTTCATGGATTATTCCACACTGCTTCGGGGTTGCATTCACTTTAAAATGTTCATCACTGAACGCCATACCCATCTTGTACACTAGTCATACCCATCTTGTACACTAGTCATACAATGCTTTACCATCCTATAGGTTTTCTGCACAAAGCGAGCAAATGACATGTGTATTCACTTCCTTGTAGCCTTGTTTCTATGTGTATTCACTTACTTGTGGCCTTGTATATTTCAAGTGTATATCCTTTTTTTTGTTCATTTGATTTATTTTGATTATGTTGCATGCACCACATCCCCAACACCGGAAAGAGTCAACTTAAATGGCCGCAGTTAATCACTGTCATTGTCATCGCCCGGCTATGTTGATAACTTCTTGGACTGATTTGAATCCTGGTCGTCGATTCTATGGATGTCAAACTGCAAGAGTAAGTAATTTTTATTCAATTTCTTTTGATATTAAGTTTGTTATGAAAAAATTTTCTTTTTTGACAGCCTCATGGTTGCGGGTATTTCATGTGGTATGATCCTCCAATGCAGCCGAGAGTCATTCAAGTGATTCCTGATTTGTTGAGGAAGTTGAGGGCTCTTGAGAATGAAGCTCAAAATGTTAGACGCAAACAGAGGATTTACTTGATAATCTTATGGGTTTCTGTGATTTTGCTACTTTGAAATTTCTTTAGAACCATCTATGTGCAAGAAGATGCCAAAATAGGAAAAAATTAAAACTTGGAAGTTGGGAGATGGAACATTTAGGTTGTGTGAAGTTGGGAGATGGAACAGTTAGGGGAGAGAGAGAAGTTTTATAACTTAAATTATATGTAAGGTTCTGTACTATGTATTCAGGGTGTTAATCATATCCCTTTCATTCAAATTGATGCATGCTTATCATTTATATTTCAATTAACATAAACTTTGCCATGTAATGTTTCAAGAACTTGAATAGCTTCCGTAGAGGTGTAACCTTCATTAGCATATAAGATAAACAAGCAATCAGGGTGGGCCATGCGTATGGCTTAAGCACTTCTATGTCTGCATTCAGATTCTTACCCACCTTAAGCTTTAAGGTCATGAATCCTTGTTTACGATACTTTGAAGCCAACTGAGCAGCTTCGAAAGAGGAAACAATTGGAATCTACACATGATAATGTCTGATATTAATTTTAATACATATAGTCAACCATTTTCCTTGTTTTAGTTACAATTATTCATATTTACTAATATTAATATGAACATAGTTATTCAACCCCACTGGTACTTAAGTTAGTTTGAAAGAAAGATAAAGAAATTAGAAAATATGTACAAATTTTTTATGTATAGAAAAACTTTAAAAGTAACAGAACTTGGAAAGGAACTGAACTGTTATATCAGTGGTCCTTTAACTTGTCAAAGACTGGAAAGCAATTGTAAGTTCAACAACTTATGACAGAGAAAAAAAACATTGTAAGACCACTTTCCCTCCCATTAGTGGAGATCATCCCAAGGGAAAAAAGCTAAGAAAAAAGAAAGCTCCACCTTAAGAAGGAATCAAAAAAATATTGGACTAACTATTCCCTGTCAAAAATAGGCAGTAAAATATCCTTGCTGAATTCCATGACTTGGTCTTCAATTAATCTGCTGCCATAATTCCAAGATAAAAAAGCTAAAGAAAAATATGCAGATATTTGCCTCCTAATCCCAAGATACTCAGACTCAGATTAATTCAACAGGATGATTAATCTTAAAAAATCAACAAAATCCATTGCTGCCAGATCTATCAAAATAAACAAAATCAACTGTTTCAAAACCAGATCTCCCAAAATTAACAAAATATCTGAATCATGGCTTGGAAACATATTGTTCATAGTAATTCAATGTGATTCAGAATGACGGCTACCCTAGGTACTAAATGAAAATAAGAACTGAGAATATGAGAATAATATGCCATCCAAAAGGTTAATCCATCCTCCCCTTCAAGATCCTCTTGGTTACTTCAGTTGGTGTACTGCAACAAACCAAACAAAGATAATGTCACTATAAGAGAAAGCAAACGAATAAATACTTTCTGCAAGTGTTTTTTTTAGCACAGAAGAAGAATGCAAATTACAAAGCAAAAGAATATCATAACAATACTACTTAAAAACTTACAATTACCTGACTTGTAAGTGATACCATAAGTCACTCCCATGATTACTGTAATTCTAAAGGACACTCTATACAAAAAAAAATCCAAATTAATACAAAAATATAGATATACAAGTGTTGTTATAGCAATCTCAGTTCCACCTGTGGGTGAATCATTATCATCATCTATACTTGGATCCTGAGTAGCATCAACATTTGATTCTCCAATTCTACATTTAAACAAATAGCAAAGTCAAATTTAAACAAATAGCAAAGTCAATTTTAAACAAATAGCAAAGTCAAAATAAGTAAACTTGTTTACCGATTATTAAGCGTCGGGCAGTTTCTTTTGTCGTGTGACACCAACTTTGCTACATCCATAACGTCTCCCCTTGGGATTTTTTGTTTTCCCCAAAGCCCTTTCTTTGTTACCCTTCAGCCTTTTGCCACACCCTTTTGCACGCACTTGGTTCGACTAAATGTAATTATGTTCATAAGTCCCAGTCATGTTAACTAACTTGGATCCACTCATTCCACCAGACTCCATTTCATTGTTTTGTTTGGAACCAGTGAAGGAACTGAGACAAAAAGAGCCAATTCTGAAAATGAAGGAATAGGTTGACAGCACAATAAATTACCCCCAATTCTGCAACAAGTTATGTCAATATGAACATAAGGAGGTAATCTTTTTAAGACCAAAAAATTAAAAATACACTTAATAATTTAGACTTGAGACAAATGCTTAATTAAATAATTATAGCTGCATCAACTTGTTTCTACTCTTAGATATCAAGTGTCAAATAGCCCATTACCCATTACTTGAAGATCACCAGTAGCAAAGAAATATCATAAAGTGACTCAGATTCCAACAGTAGAAATATTTCTGTAATTAAATTGAGATTATAAACACCAGACAAGTAAATAAAAGAAGAGTTGGTCTGAGTACCTTGAGCGACAACAGATCACGAATCACGAGACGATAATCGACAGCAACTGCAATGAAGCAAGAATTTGGGGAGAAAGAACAGAGACCTGTTTGCTTATAAGCTTCTGTAAAACAGGGTACAATGGCAAAAAAGAGGCAAAAATAATCGAGAATCAAATTGTAAAACACAAGTTGAATAATACAAGAAACAAATGATAATAGACACGAGAAAAAGAAATGGATGAATTAATTACCGATTTGTGAAGAGTTCAAAGTCCGATTTCTTCCGTATTTCGATTCTAGGGCACGATTTCTTCTCCACTTGAGATCTGGACTTACGGAAGCTAGATTTGTGTTGTTTTTAGGGCTTCGTTCGAAGGTATTGTGCAGTTTCTTCTCCGTTCTACAATTTTGTGAAGATTTCTTTCGAAGGAAGATTTGATTTTGGAGAAGGAAGTCACTGATTTTGGAGAAGGAAGTCGCGGGATTTCCTTTGAGGAGAGAGAGTCTGAAGGGAGTCTTTGAGGAGAGAGAAAATTAAAAGAATAAAAACATAGAGGTTTTAAATAGTATTTCTCTTTTAAAGAGTAGTGTTCTTTAGGAGTATTGCTCCTGATCCCCACCGTGCTTATATTTATATTAAAGTTGAAAAGGTCACGGATTAGCAATTCAGTCCAAACGAGTTAGTATAAATAAATATATATATATATATATGAAAGCAGAAAAAGCCACATATTTATAATCCAAGCATGATTGAATTAAATGTAAATATATATATAATTAGTTTTATATATATTAAAGCTGAAAATACCACAAATTAACAATTCAGGCTAAATAAAACTTACAAATATATATATATATATTAAAGCGATAAAAGTCACAGATTTGAAATCGAAGCTGCAAAAGCACTTAAAAATGTGTATATATACTTATATATACGTAAATGTAAGCCAGAAAAGCCACAAATTTGAAATCGAGGCAAAACTAGAACCTATAAATATATATACGCTCATATATATATGATAAAGTAGTAAAAAGCTTCAGGTTCCAAGAAATCTTATAATATGTAGTGCTAGAGGCTTTAAACCACTTGAAGGGCTTGAAAACTCCGTTTTCACCGGTTAAAATTTTATATGTTAGTATATATACGTATACAAACATATTGGAAGAAGAAAATTAAAGTTTGGAACACTGTAGGTAGGGGTTAAGAGCTGAAATGAGCGGAATTTTCTCTCTCTTTTTCTTTTTTCTCTCCTTTTTTTGGCTGATGGTGGGTTTTATTTATAGACCCGATCAGTCGCGGGTCTACATGCGGCAGCTGCGGGTCTACCTGTGGCTGTTTTTGGTGGGTCCCGCCTAGTGGGCCCAGCTGTCTTGAAGTACGTGCACTCCGACCAATACGCAGTCTGCTGGAACCTTCATAACTTTTGATCCGGGAGTCCTATAAAGACGTGCCATATCATTCCGAAAAGCTCTTTCAGAGAGATACATAATGACATGGGACTTGACCTTTTCTGAATATGAGAATATTTGTCCATGACCGAATCTTCAAGTCTTCGTAGTCAGTCCGTTGAGCTGTCTGGCGCAGTTTTCACTCAGGATTTGTTGTGCTAGTTCTGTATGACCTTTTTCATGGTAATTTGATCTGATTCGATGTTGAGTTGGTAAAATTAATCTTTTGCCCTTCCGATTTGGTTCCGGGCTTGACGCAGTTGTAGTTGTCTTCTCTCAGGGTTATCTGCGAGGTTTAACTGATGTCGACTCTATTCTTCCTTATAGTTATCTCCGGGGATTGATTTGATTTTTTGGGGTTTGGTTTGATGATTTCTCCGGGCAGTGTCCGGGTTGAAAAAAAGATGTTTTTGCCCTCATGTATGGTCAGTAACAGGAAAACAAAATTTTTGAGTGCCTACACTTTAAATCCGAACAAAAATCCCTTCAGGATTATACTATGCCAAAAATGGATGGGATCAGGTCAAGCATTCAACGACCGGCAATTAATGCTGCAACTTTTGAGATTAAGCCAGGAACTATCCAAATGATTCAAAATTTGGTACAGTTTGGAGGCTTGGCTAATGATGATCCGAATGAGCACTTGGTGAGTTTTCTAGAGGTTTGTGACACATTCAAATACAACCAAGTCTCAGACGACGCAGTTAGACTTCGTTTGTTTTCGTTCACTCTCCAAGACAAAGCAAGAGGATGGTTACATTCACTTCCACCTGGATCCATTACCACCTGGGATGATCTGGCACAGAAGTTCCTAGCAAAGTTTTTTCCTCCTACCAAAACAGCAAAGTTGAGGAACGAGATAACCAATTTCACTCAATTTGATTCAGAGTCATTATATGACGCCTGGGAGAGATTTAAAGAGTACATGAGAAAATGTCCACACCATGGATTGCCCGATTGGCTAATAGTACAATCATTCTATAATGGGCTCATGGGTGGAATACGGGCTAGTGTTGACACGGCATCTGGAGGTGCCTTCATGACAAAGAATTTTAATGAGGCGTACAGTTTGCTAGAGGTGATGTCAGCTAACAACTACCAATGGCCAACTGCTAGAATGACACAACCAAAGGTTGCTGGGATATTAGAGGTAGATGCAGTTACAGCATTGTCAGCCCAAATTGCAGCTCTAACACAGAAAATTGAACAGACGGGGAATCAAAATAGGCAAATTATGGCGATGGTATGTGAATTGTGCGCAGGGAACCATTCAAGTGACAATGTGCAATAAGTCCTGAATCAGTGCAGTTTGTGTCTAATTATAATCGACAACAAGGTAATAATGCAAATAGTTATAACCCAGGATGGAGGAACCACCCAAATCTATCTTGGAGCAATAATCAGTCACAAGCACAAGCTCAAGCTCGAAGACAGTCAGATCCACCTGGATTTCAGCCTCAACACCCACAACCTCAACAACATCAGCAACCTCAACAACCTGACAAGTTATCTCAAATGGAGGAATTGCTTGCAAGAATGGCAACTCAGTTTGAAGCAACAACAAAGAACCAATCAGCAGCAATAAGGAATCTTGAAAATCAGATTGGGCAGATTGCAAGTGCTTTAAACAACCGACCTCAAGGTTCACTACCAAGTGATACTGAGAAGAATCCGAGGAAGGATGGGAATGAACAATGTAAAGCAGTTTCACTCAGAAGTGGGAAGGAGTTGACTACAGACTCTGATGAGAAGAAAAAAAATAGTAATGAGAAGGTGGATGGAAAAGAATCTGGAAATTCAGAAGGTAAATCTGAGAAAAGAATTATTGAAAAGCAGAAAGAAGAAAATCAGATGCCAGTTACACCACCTTTACCATTTCCACAGAGATTTCAGAAGCAGAAGTTAGACAGACAATTTTTAAAGTTTCTAGAAGTGTTTAAAAATCTGCAGATTAATATTCCATTCGTAGATGCTCTAGAACAAATGCCTAGCTATGTAAAATTCATGAAGGATATTCTATCAAGGAAGAGAAAGCTAGGAGAGTTCGAGACAGTAGCATTGACGGAGGACTGTAGTGCTATTCTACAGAGGAAGTTACCACTGAAGTTGAAGGATCCCGGTAGCTTCACCATCCCGTGCACAATAGGAACTCAGTTTTTCAGTAGATGTCTGTGTGATTTGGGAGCGAGCATCAATCTTATGCCATTATCAGTCTATTAAGAGCTTGGGTTGAAGGAAGCTACACCAACGAATGTCACTTTGCAGCTTGCTGATAGATCTCTCACCTACCCCAAGGGAATAGTGGAAGACGTACTAGTAAAGGTAGATAAGTTTATATTCCCTGTGGACTTCATAGTTCTTGACTTTGAGGAGGATAGCAATATACCGATTATTCTTGGGCGCCCGTTTTTAGCTACGGGTCGGACTTTAATTGATGTGCAAAAAGGAGAGTTAACAATGAGGGTCCAAGGAGAAGAGGTGACTTTTAATGTATTCAAAGCAATGAAGTTTCCAAAGGAAGAGGAAGAATGCTTCAGGGTTGATCTGATTGAGAGAGCGATTAGGGAAACAAGTATCAAATCAATAAATGAAGACCCTCTAGAAACAGCATTGGTAAGTGAGAATATGTCTGATGACTCAACTGCATTAGAATTGGCTCATATGTTAGATTCATTGCCGAAATTCACACAAGTCAGGCTAACATTTGAACCTTTTGACTACTGGGGAAAGCCATCAGAAAAGGTCAAATCATCAGTGGAAGAATCGCCAACCTTGGAACTTAAACCATTGCCTAACCATCTACGGTATGCATACATTGGTTCTTCTTCTACTCTACCAGTCATAATTTCTGCATCACTTGATGAGGTTCAAGAAGAAAAGCTACTAAGGGTACTTCGGCAATATAAGACTGCTCTTGGGTGGACTCTTGCGGACATCAAGGGGATAAGCCCATCAATTTGCATGCATAAGATTCTATTGGAAGATGAAGCAAAACCGACTATTGAACAACAACGAAGACTCAATCCCATAATGAAGGAGGCTATCAAAAAGGAAATTATTAAATGGTTGGATGAGGGAATTGTCTACCCTATCTCAGATAGCTCATGGGTAAGTCCGGTTCAATGTGTGCCAAAGAAAGGAGGAATGACAGTAGTTGCAAATGAGCATAATGAATTGATCCCGACTCGAACAGTTACGGGTTGGCGGGTGTGTATGGATTACAAAAAGTTGAACAAGGCCACTCGTAAGGACCATTTTCCTCTACCATTCATAGATCAGATGTTGGACAGGCTTGCAGGGCATGAGTATTATTGCCTCTTAGATGGATACTCAGGTTATAACCAGATTGCCATTGCACCAGAGGATCAGGAGAAGACGACATTCACATGCCCGTATGGTACTTTCGCTTTACGCAGAATGTCTTTTGGATTATGTAATGCGCCGGCGACATTTCAACGGTGTATGATGGATATTTTCTCCGATATGGTCGAACAAAATCTCGAGGTATTTATGGATGATTTTTCAGTTTTTGGGGATTCGTTCGATTATTGTTTGGAAAATCTCACTCTTGTGCTTAAACGGTTTATGGAAACGAATTTGGTTTTAAACTGGGAGAAATGTCATTTTATAGTGCAAGAGGGGATAATCTTGGGTCATCGAGTGTCATCAAAAGGAATTGAGGTTGATAGAGCTAAGATCGAAACCATTGAGAGCCTCCCGCCACCAGTTTCAGTAAAGGGTATTCGAAGTTTTTTGGGACATGCTGGTTTCTATAGAAGATTTATAAAAGACTTCTCCAAAATCACAAAACCACTTTGCAATCTTTTGGAGAAGGATGTCCCATTCAACTTTGATCAAGCATGCCGGGAAGCTTTTGATGTGTTGGAAAAAAAACTAGTTACCGCACCTGTAATCATAGCGCCAGAGTGGAGTATCCCATTCGAATTAATGTGTGATGCTAGCGACTTTGCGATTGGCGCAGTCCTTGGCCAACAAAAGGATAAAATTTTTCATGCTATATACTATGCTAGTAAGACGTTAACGGATGCCCAACTGAATTATACCACTACCGAGAAGGAGCTCATAGCAGTTGTTTATGCATTTGATAAATTTCGCTCATATTTGATTGGGACAAAGGTGATAGTGTTTACAGACCATTCGGCAATTAAGTACTTGATAGCAAAGAAGGATGCGAAGCCGAGATTGATTCGATGGGTATTATTGCTACAAGAGTTTAACTTGGAGATCCGGGACCGAAAAGGAACAGAAAATCAGGTTGCGGATCATTTATTACGGTTAGAGAATGCAGAACTAAAAAAAGATGACACAACAGTGATCAACGAATTTTTTCCAGATGAACAACTGTTTGCGGTAAGGATGGATACACCATGGTATGCAGATTATGTAAATTTCATTGTGAGTAAGGTGTTTCCGCCAGATTTGACGAGTCAGCAGAAGAAGAAATTTCTCTATGATGTGAAACAGTATTTATGGGATGAGCCGGTTTTATTTAAACAATGTGGAGATCAAGTAATAAGAAGGTGCGTTCCGAAAAGTGAAATGGAGAATATTCTGTACCAATGTCATGCATCTGACTATGGTGGTCATTTTGGGGGAGAAAGAACGGCAGCTAAGGTACTTCAATGTGGATTCTTCTGGCCAACACTCTTTAAGGATGCCCGTGTATTTTCATTGAAATGTGATAGATGCCAGAGAGTTCGTAATATATCAAAGCGACAAGAGATGCCACTAAATATGATCCTAGAAGTAGAATTGTTTGATGTTTGGGGCATTGACTTCATGGGACCATTTCCATTATCTTTTAGCAACTCCTAGATACTTCTAGCGGTGGACTACGTCTCAAAGTGGGTTGAAGCTATAGCATCTCCCACCAATGATGCTAAGGTTGTGGTGAAGTTCATCCGGAAGAATATTTTCTCTAGATTCGACACGCCTCGTGCAATCATTAGTGATGAAGGCACGCACTTCTGTAATAAGCAGTTCTCAGCTATTCTCGCTAAGTATGGAGTTACTCATAAGGTAGCTACTGCTTACCATCCACAAACAAGTGGTCAAGCCGAGGTATCCAACCGAGAAGTAAAACGAATCCTCGAGAAGGTAGTGAACCCTAGTCGGAAAGATTGGGCTAGTAAGTTGGATGATGCTCTGTGGGCGTATCGTACAGATTACAAGACACCGATAGGGATGTCACCATACAGGTTGGTTTATGGGAAAACATGCCATTTTCCAGTAGAGTTAGAACACAGTGCTTATTGGGCTATCCGGAAGTTGAACTTTGATATATCCGCTGCGGGAGAAAAATGCCTCTTACAATTAAACCAAATGGATGAATTCAGACTCCAATCATATGAAAATGCGAGGTTATACAAAGAAAAGGTTAAGCGGTGGCATGACGAGAAAATCCTAGAAAGAAAGTTTGAAGCAGGGCAAACAGTGTTGTTATACAACTCCAGGCTAAAACTTTTTCCAGGAAAGTTAAAATCACGTTGGTCAGGTCCATTCAGTACTACAAAGGAATTTCCTCACGGAGCCGTGGAAGTTGAGGAGCCAGATTCGAAATGCATTTTCAAAGTCAACAGTCAGAGGTTGAAACATTACTATGGGGGTCACATCGATCGTGAGAAAACATCTGTTAGTCTCACGGATTAGAACGGCGAAAACACAGTCGGGCTGAAGACTATAAACCAAGCGCTAACTGGGAGGCAACCCAGGAATTTTATTTATTTATTTGATTTTAATTTGCTTCACTGTTAGTTTATTTCAATAGTTATAACCTGTATGTTCTTTAACATGATCTTTAATTGATTTCAGGATGGGAAACAAGTTTATAGTTGGCGGCATCGACTAATGGCCACTACGACTACCCATTCGGGGGTCTCGCTCTCCGATGAGCGAGCGGCTGCCCAGCTCGTCGGTGAGCTGGCGGGGGTTGCAAGGGGGCAGCGCCCCCTAGAAGCCACGCACCTATGAATTTTTTTTTTTGCAGAATGTCCACTTGTCAAAATCTCAAATCTTTAATCAATTTTTTATATATAGTGTAGTTAGTTTAGTGTTGATTAAATTGGATTAGTTAGCTTAGTTAATTTAGAAGTATTAAGGTAATCTGCAAGGTGAAGTCTGAATTGAGTTCTATTTGATTGCAGGGACTAGGACGCAGGAATTTGGGACTCCTTGCCTCACAGCGCATGAAGCGCTCATTTTATGCACAAGCTGGCGCATAGTGCACTCATTCAGCCCCAAAGCCAGCCAACTCCCTGCCTAACAGCGCATCATGCGCCCCATTAAGCCTAAAGCGAGCGCCTAGTGCGCCCACATACGCCCAACCTTGGAAACCAGCGCCCAATGCCCCTCTCCTTCACAAATTTGAGCGCTTAGTGCGCCTCAACACATCCCATTCCCTGGTAGCCAGCGCATAGTGTGCCTAACCTGAACAAAAGCAAGCGCATAGTGCGCTTGGGAAATACATATGAGAAAAAAAAAATCTTTTACATAGCAGATGGGGTTTTAACACATACATGAGTCCAAATTAGCTTTAACTATTCAGCCTACTCTCCTCTTCCCATACGAAATCATCCCATTATTACCTCTCCTAAACCAAACCTAATATCCCACATAATTTCAACACAAAGCAAACTCTCCCCTTCACCAACACGGATCAGACTCAACAACTCCAATTCCTAAATACACGGATTTCCTATCTCTCACCTCCATCTCACACATGGATTGGATACCATCGACTCAAGCATTCAAAGTGACTTATCAGTTCAATTGGTACACAATCTAGGAACATAAACAAGTAAGCTTAACCAAGAATTATTTTTGATTATTTGGATTTGCTCGATTAGGGGTTACTCTAGTACATCCATTGAAGAAATATTGAATATTTTTGTTTGAGCACCCATTGAGTTTGTGTTGACTCAATTGGTTGGGTAATCTTACATTGTTGAGTGTATGGCATTAGAAGGACATTGTGCTTAGTTAATTGACAGATTTGGTGAAAATAAGTTTAGGGGAAGAGTTTTGCACAAGCTGTTTATAACATTGCACTCCAACTGTTTGATATTGTGCCTCAAAGATAAACGTTGGCTTTTGAGAGGTTTGAACTCCGATTTTTGTTTGGGCAAGACATGACACTCACATCTTTGGCTCGCAAGCGACAGAGAAGAGAGAGTTCGGGAGCTACAGGAAAATTTGATAAGAAGCGATTCCAAACCTATGAAGCATCTGAGCATTATAAAAATTGGTTAGCTGGAAAACCTTGAATACCTGAGCGGGGATTGCTCCCGGAAGCTCAAGACGGGGAACTTGCCTTGATGATAGCGAGCCGCAATTGGTTAGATTTTACTTCTCAACCAGAGCCGGCGGTAGTTAAGATTGCCAAAGAATTTTATGCCAACGCAACTGCGGCTGATGGCAATAATGTTATGGTTCGAGGACGAGCAGTCAACATGGGACGAAAAGCAATTAATGCATATTATAGGTTGTCCAAGATCAAAAACAGTGATTATAAGGAATATATGAAACATGATTTGGATTATAGTGAGGTGATTGCCACCCTATGTGAACCAGGGACGGAATGGGCATTAACAGATCAGCAAGAAGCACGTCATTTCCCTACAGCAAAGCTAAGCCGATATGGTAAAGCTTGGAATGCCTTCATTTGTGCAAAGTTGATGCCGTGTAGGCATATGAGTGAAGTGATGAGTCAAAGGGCAGTGTAGGCATATGAGTGAAGTGATGAGTCAAAGTTGATGCCGTGTAGGCATATGAGTGAAGTGATGAGTGAAGTGATGAGTCAAAGTCGATTTATAGATGTACCATGCCAATTTTTTCTGTAAAATGTACATGCACAGACCTTAAAACGGTTATCCGTATTTAAGGTCTCAACATAGTGAAGATATGGATTGTCGTGTCAGCGTCCCTCCGATGGTTTTCATACCCATGAGGAGACCAACACTTTATATTTTTGTGGTCGAGGATGCTTCGCAGCCCGACAAATCACCAGTTGCATGCAGCCTTAAGGCTATAAAGATAAAATTGAGAGTAGCGATATGCTTCAATTCCTATGTCAGCATAAGGGTTTGATAAAACCAGCTTTCAAAACATCACTGTCAATTCAATTCAAAAGCTTTTGCAAATCAAATTAAATGATGTTTTTGCAAATCAAATCAAAGACTGATTTACAAATCAAATCAAACCCTTCGTATATAGGCTCAATGAAGCCTGTCAAAGCTTTCAATCAATCAAAAGACCCAATTTTCAAACAGCATTCACTCACGCATTCGCAGTTTTAAGGGAAATATTGAAAAGATTGCGGTACCGTGTTTACAAGGGAGTCGTGGGGTGCCTAACACCTTCCCCACACTTAACCAAGTCCCCGAACTCAAAACTCAGATTTCAAAGATCAAGTTTCAACAGTGTCTAGCAATCGGGCCTCTTTTAAATCAAATTCGATTGAGTTGGTACAACCATTTTCAAAACTACCAATTGGCGACTCTGTTTAAATCAAATCAAATCGTCGGCATATACATATGTTGGCCTCTTTCCTAAAAACCCTTCAAAACCTTTTTTGTAATAAAAAGAATAAGGGTAGAGATAACTTAGGAAGATCGATTTGAGGAAAATCGGGTTATAAACCGACCCGCGATATTTTTTAAATTTTCTAACGTCGACAATATACATATATTAAAGCCAAAAAAGTCACGGATTTGCAATCCAGGCGAAACTAAAAGTTATAAATATATATATAAGCTTATATATATATATATATATTAAAGCAGTAAAAAACTTTAGATTTGAAGAAATCTCACAGTATACAGTGAGACGGGCTTTAAACTGCTTTTGTAGCTTGAAAACTCCGTTTCTACCTGTTAAAACTTGATATGTTAGTATATACGTATACAAGTGTTTAGAAAGAAAATATTGAAGTTTGGAACACTGTAGGTAGGGTTAAGAGCTGAAATGGGTAGAATTTTCTCTTTTTTTCTCCTTTTCTTTGCTGGTGGGGGTTTTAATTTGTGGCATTTTCGGCTTTAATATATATATAACTATATATATATATATATATTTACATTAACTCATTTATGCCTGGATTATAAATCTGTGGCTTTTTACTGCTTTAAATTTTATATATATATATATATATATATATATATGTCTGGCCTGGATTGCTAATCCGTAGCCTTTTCAGCTTCAATATATATATAAGCATATATATATATATATATTTATATTGATAAGTCACGCCTAGATTGGAAATTCGTGGCTCTTTCTAGTTTTAATATATATATATATATATAAGTAATATATATTATTTATTTAATTTGATTAAATATCTGTTTTAACTATTTATTTGATGTAAATCTGGGCTAATGTAAAGTTTATTGATTAGATTAATCTAAATCTAGTCATATCTCACTTTTAACCGGTTCAAAAGTTGTCAAACTGGAATCGTTCAGCTAGAATGCCAAAGATTTATTTAAATTTATTTTTCTTTCTATTTTTGTAAATATTAAAGCAACTACGCGACCCTAGATCCGTATCTAGAGGGAACGGGAAGCTTTGGCTACGCACATGCAAGGATTTAACTGATGAATCATTTGTCTCGCGACGTCTAGATTTTAATTTGCATTTTATTTCAATATATCTTTTGTACAGGCTTTTTGATAATATTCTGTGAGCTTAGAAATCACGGGATCTATGATTAATCACATGGATCTAGATCCGATTCCATGGATTGACGAATTTGCCATTGTATCTTGCTTCTCAAGTGCCTCTCGCGTTTCTTTAACCCACTTACGCAACTGTCTGAACCTTTTATCGATATCTTCTTCGTATGGTTCAAGCTCCGGCTGTTTCGATCTCGTTTGCATACACGAGAGAAGATAACCTGAGAGAAAAAAAATGAAAATAAAAGTCTAAATTAAGATTAACTATATCAAAATTAATAATAACGAAATATTAAACTAATTTCCCTGGCAACGACGCCAAAAACTTGTTGCCTAATATGTTAATAACACTTTAACACGCAAGTATACGCGTTCAATTGTAATATTCAGCAAGCAAGGATATCGTTCCCACGAGGAAATAGATTAACCTTTATCAATTATAAATTTTAATTCAATTAATCTTATTTTAAGCTACAAAATATTGGTCGTGATACGAAAATCTAACTTAGCAAAATTAATAACTAAGATCAAAGTTCACAAGATTAATGCAGATTTAACAGGTTAAGATTACAACTTCCCTTGGTATTTCATTTAAATCAATTTACTTCCCATTTAACTCAATTAATTAATACGAATCATTATCCAAGAATACTTTATAAAATTCACACAATTTTTCCCGAAACACGTGAACAAATCCTCCTAAATCTGATCCTTAAGACACAGAATTACCAGGAACACCCTACTTAATTAATTCACTATATTCCTATGTGAATTAAGTTAATTAGGGTTTTACGTACAAATTCTTTCAGTGGATACAAAAGACACATAGGTATATTCCTATCCTACATGCTAATCATATTAACCCTATTCAGATTATATGAACAGATGTTATTATATCCAGACCTTAATCTATACTCCATCTTCCAATTTTATATAGATTATCACAGTAATTGTTGGCCAAACAATTAATCAATAAGCAAAAGATATAATAAACAATTCAATAAAAACCAACTTTCATTCAATGGGAAGGTTCAATTTAAACTACATACCAAGTTTCATTGCAATCTTAGTTAAAGTTTAGTACATGATAATAATAAAGAAAAACATCATCCAGATTAATAATCCAAACAACCCAGGTAATTACAAAAGATAAAACTAGAGAAGAGAAGAAGAAACTCTGAATTTGCTCCAATACTCTCTCTTTGATCTTCAGCCCTTGTAATCCTCCTTCGTGTTTTCCTTCGTTGTTCTCTCTGCAAATCCTTGTCGTCCGAAAATTCCACGATCCCTCTTTTCTGAAGTCTTCTTTCTTTTTGTATTAGTCCAAACCCTCCTCTAGAGTCCTCCTTCTTTTCAAATCAATTTAGCAGCAAAAATAACCCACATTAGGCGTGGCCTAGCGCACTAGGCGCTAGGTTTAGTGCAATCCAAGCGCACTGTGCGCTAGACAAGGACCAGGGAATTACAAAAATGCCACTCAACTCCAATTTTAACGATTTTTAATTCTTTTCTTCTCCCAAATGACCAGTTTATCCCTCCAGCTCCATCCTACAAGAAATAAACACAAAAACTAATAAAAAGACACTAAAAACACTTAAGGATAACAATAATTAAGCTAAACAATATCTGATTCGTAAGTATAAAACTCACTCATCAGTTTGGTTTGATGAGCTTTTGAGTTTTTGTTTGTTTTGTGTTTGGATTCGAAGGTTTTTAAATTTTTTGTTTGGTTTGACAGCACCAAGATGGTTGCCTACGTACTCCCGGGTTGAGGGAGATCAGGTCTTTTGTAGTTCATGCTTTTGGCTTGAAAGGCTCGATTTTTGATTGATTTTTTTCTTTTTTCTTTTTTTTCTTTTTTGATTTTTTGGTCTTTTGATTTTGTATGAATGGAAAATGAAAGGCATAATACTAGGAAAAGGATAACGTCCCAACATCCTCTAGAACTCATAACTTTCCTCTAGATCTACATCCTCCTGGCTAGCTGAGGCCTGATAGTCCAGTCATCCGTGATTATATCGCCTTCGAGGCTTGTGATAGAGGTCCCCTCTTGGCTCTAAATATCTTCAATCCCTGCCATAAATTGATCACTTCCTGAATCAGTATATCCCTTAAGGAGGCTTAAACTTGACTCGTCGCAGAAAGGGATGAACTCCAGATTCCTCGAGGGGTTGTCTTCTTTAAGAATTTCGCCACCTTTTTCTTCATCTGCTCCTTCACCTTTCTCATAGCCTTGAGAGGATTTGAGTATGAAATCCCCCTCGCACTGATGTTGTATCTCTCGTAAGGAACTTTCCTTTTGGGCTTTTTCCATACGGGGAAGGATCAGTATCTCCTCCTCATCTTCCAGAAAGATAAGGTTAGGCATGTAGTTGTTGGCTTTGGGCAACAAGATATTTGATGATGGTGGATGAACTTCATTGGGAGATTCTTTTGTCTCCTCAGTCACTCCCAGTATTAGGATTGGTCCACATTGTGTTATGCCAAGATTGATGCTCATAGCCATCACATCCTTTGAACTGCCCGCTTCTAGTGGACATCTTGAGCTCTTTATCTCCCTCTCACCTTTTCTGGTCATGGGGAATTCTTTCTTCAGTTCTCCATTTTCAATGAGGTCCTGGATTTTGTGCTTTAGAGACCAGCATTCCTCATTTGCATGTCCGGGTGAGTTAGAATGGTAAGCACACCTCTTGTTGAGATCATATTGCCTTCGTTTGGGATCCATCGGTGGAGCGAGCTTAGTGATCTTTTCCTGCGCAATCAACAGGGCTAACATATTTTCCAATGAGTCCTCCAAAGGTGTAAATACCCTTCTCCGCCTACTTTCCCAGACTCTAGATGCCGTAGAATTTCGAGGGTCTGCTCGTATTTGGAATGTCTCTTGATATTTCCTATTTGGGAGTTCGCACTCCTCCGGAGGATTTTTCTTTTGGTGAGAACTTCGAGCAATTTGATCATTCCACCTTTCTCGTTTATTCAACATGCTCTGATCCTCTTCATTTAGTCGGCGGATCTTAGAGGGAGATATGCTCTCATTCTGAATAACCTCCTCTTTCTCTTGGCTTTCTGATATTTGAGTGAAATGCTACCTTGTATCCTAATGTTAGCGTACTACTAGATTAGCCAGTAGAGTTACTTGGTGTTGGATCGTATCCAATTTTTGCATTATTATCATACCCTCCTCTGTATTTTCCAACTTGAGGACATTTGTTATGCTCATCTTTCGTATGTATTTACGATTTGGATACATTTCATCGCTTCCTGACCCGATCATGTTTACTTCCTCTGTATCATGCTACATCAGAAGGTTGGGGTTGACATTTGGATGGTCAGGTTGTTGGATCACAAGATCACTGCTTTCGATCAGGTTTTGGATTTTATGCTTTAAGGACCAACAATCTTGTGTATCGTGTCCTGGAGATCCTGAATGGTAAACACATCTCTGGCTAGGATTGTATCTTTTACTTTTTGGATCCAGAGGTGGAGCCAGCTCGGTAATCTTTTTACGATCTATTAACATCACCAATATGTTTTCAAGGGAATCGCCTAGTGGTGTGAACACCCTATTTTCAGTTCTTTCGAATTTTCTCTTTTTCTCCTGGTAATTGTTGAATGCAGTCTGTTGTGATGGCAGATTGCTTTCCCTCTTCCAAATGGGGGGACTATGGTTAGATCTCCTAGACTGCCCCTGTACAATGAGGGATACATCTTCATCGCCTTTCTTGGGTATCCTCACGGGATCACTCGCATAGTTGCCAGACTGTATATCCTCGGTGACTATTTTCAAGGCTATGAGATCTTTGATCTTGCCTGCTTTCAGGCCCATCTCTGTCATTTCGCCATGTTTGATCATCTCTGAGAATAGCTTTCCTATTCCAGCTAAGATCCTTTCATAGTAGGGTGCCTCTTGGATGTCTATGAAAGTCATCACCATTTCAGCTTCTGTCATAGGTGGGCTGACTTGTGCTGCCAGACGTCTCCATCTTTGGGCATACTCTCGGAAAGACTCGGTGCTCTGCTTTTTGACTTTGGTCAATTGATATTGATCCGGAGCCATCTGAGACTGGAAGCTGTATTGAGTTAGGAAGGCGTGAGCTAGCTCTTCCCAACTGTGAATTTTTGCATTATCAAGTCGGGCATACCAAGTCTTAGCCTCTCCAGTGAGACTCTTTTGGAAAAGCTACATTCTGAGGTTTTCGTCTTCAGCATAAGACCCTAGCTCGCCAATGTATACTTTCAAGTGCGTATAAGGATCGCCTGCCCCATTGTACTTTTCAAACACTGGGACTTGGAATTTGTCAGGATATCTAGCCCCTGGGAATATGCAGAGATCTGAATAGGTAACACTTCCAAGGTTTCCTGTTCCTTTGATTGTCCGAATGGTTTCTTCCATTTGTCGGACTTTCCTTCGGAGATCGCCAGTTTCCCGATCTTCCCTGAGATTTATGATTTCAGGGGTTTTGTTGGTTCTTTTAGTGGATCGAGGTTCAGGGATCTGAATATCCCCTTTTTGTTAGCACTTTGATTACCACCCTGTGACGAGGACTTTGTTTGATTGAGTGTTGGCTGGCCCTGAGTGTTTTTGCTTTGTTATCATAGAAGGATAGCCAACTTTGCTATTTGATTCTTAAGTCCCTCAAACTCTTTTCGAGATACAGAACCTGACTCGCTTTGGCCACTTTTAGGCATGTCGGTGGATAGGCTTTGTGCCTTTTCAGATTGTGATCTAGTAGTGAGACCACTTTTTGTACCTACAACAAAATGTAAGCGTGTCAATTTCCTAAGGTAGGTAATGACTGGATGCATTTATGATGTGTGTTTTTAATTTTATCCTGCAAAACCAAGGTTAGTTGTTTTGATGGCAGGATGACAGGATATCTGACAAGAAAGTAAATCTTTCATTATTGTCATTTACATTGTGCTCCTCAGTAATTTGAGACTGGGCATGGAATTGAAAGAGGAAGGCATGAAGAAGCATCCCGTCGGATTCGGTTGATCAGAAGCTGACCTATCCTAGGTTACTCTTGCTGCTTTTGTTTCGGTATGAAGGTTCCCAGATCATCGCAATCTACTAGAAGGGAAGTTAATCCGATCGTTCAATTGGAGCGAATCTGGGTGGTGCATTTTCAGGAGACAGCCCCGGAGACTTAGTCGTCCCCAGAGTCCTTACTTATCACCGACCGGGTTAGCCTCCTGGTGGAGGGACACACAACATACATTCACATACATCGGCCTCACCGCTTATGCATGCAATGACAGTTCGTGTGAAGCACTAATATGGGTGCGAAGCACTAAAGCATTCATTCTCATTCATTCAATGTAAAGGCATAGCATTCATACATTCAATGAAAGACGCAGCATTCACTTATCTATTGACTGTGGAGACGCAGGATTTCACGCATTCAATAGTTTTGAAAGGAAAATGTTTGAAAAGATTGAAAGCGGCCTAAGCCCTCTACTGTCCCCAGCAGAGTCGCCACCTGTCGACGTTGAAAAATTTAAGAAATACCGCGGGTTGGTTTATAACCCGATTTTCCTCAAATCGATCTTCCTAAGTTATCTCTACCCTTATTCTTTTTATTACAAAAAAGGTTTTGAAAGGTTTTTAGGAAAAAGGCCAACATGTGTATATGTCGACAATTTGATTTGATTTAAACAGAGTCGCCAGTTGGTAGTTTTGAAAATGGTTGTACCAACTCAATCGAATTTGATTTAAAAGAGGCCCGATTACTGGACACTGTTGAAACTTGATCATTAAAATCGGAGTTTTGAGTTCGGGGGCTTGGTTAAGTGTGGGGAAGGTGTTAGGCACCCCACGACTCCAGTGTAAACACGGTACCACAATCTTTTCAATATTTCCCTTAAAACTGGAATGCGTGGCTGAATGCTGTTTGAAAATTGGGCCTTTTGATTGATTGAAAGCTTTGACAGGATTCGTTGAGCCTATATACGAAGGGTTTGATTTGATTTGAAAATCAGTCTTTGATTTGATTTGAAAATCAGTCTTTGATTTTATTTGCAAAAACATCATTTAATTGGATTTGCAAAAGCTTTTGAATTGAATTGACAGTGATGTTTTGAAAGCTGGTTTTATCAAACCCTTATGCTGACATAGTAATTGAAGCATATCGCTACTATCAATTTTATCTTTATAGCCTTAAGGCTGCATGCAACTGGTGATTTGTCGGGCTGCGAAGCATCCTCGACCACAGAAATATAAAGTGTCGGTCTCCTCATGGGTATGAAAACCATCGGAGGGACGCTGATCTTCACTATGTTGAGACCTTAAATACGGATAACCGTTTTAAGGTCTGTGCATGTACATTTTACAGAAAAAACTGGCAGGGTACATCTGTAAATCGGAGTTTGTCCATCATGGGAATCAGATTCTAATCAGTTTGATCATGAATCCCACGATTCCTAGGCTCACATATGAGTAGCTAGAAAACCTGCACAGTTCAAATTTGTACAAAAATAGATAAATATCCCAAAATTACTAGAACCGAGGATTCATTCAGTAAATCCTGGTCCGCACGGCCGAAGCGTCTCGTTCCCACTAGATAGCGATCTAAGGGACGCGAGGTTGCTTTTGAAGCTGAAACTAAAAAAATAAATAGATTTAAAGAAATCTCAGCCATTATAGCTTTTAGGTTCTGTCGGGACCTGTTTGAACCGTTGAAAGCTAGAAGTGGCGAGATTTTGATAAATCTAGTTCGCCCGCAGATTTGTCAATGCAAATTCATATACAAATGAATGTTAAATGCAGCAGTTGAATAAATTGAACAAAATAATATATATAGTTAAATATATATAAAAGCTGTAAAGGGCGATGGGTTTTCACTCGCAAGCCCGGACTGGAATTGAAATATATATGTAGATATATATATTGACAGAAACGTAGTCAATCAAGATTGAAAATATGACCAGTGATGATGAAGGCTGCTTGTATATGCATAAATATATATAAAAGCAATAAGGGCGATGGGTTTTCACACCTGTACTCGGACTAAATTAAGATATATATATATATATATATATTGACATAAATGTAGTCAACCAATACTGGTACGAAGACCAGTTATGGTGAGAGTCGCTTATATATGTGTAAATATATATAAAAGCGGTAAACTACCTCGAATTTGACATCTGGGCATGACAGAATTGAAATGTTAGTACATAAACAGTTAAATATGTACAAAAAAAGGCCAAACCAGGACTGGGAAGACAACCCAGTCCGGCGAAGTTGCCAAAACGGTGTGTGCTAGTGCATTGAAGCTACTTGAGCTGACGGATCGTCAATCTGAGTTGTAGAAATGTTGAAAACGGAGTTTATGTACAAAAATATATCAATTTTAGATGAAAACGGCCACGGAACTAAGTTTCGGGCATATTTAAAAATGAAACTTGATGTGCAGGTGTAAAACAGTGCAAAGTAGTAGTATTGACTTGCTGATCATAAAAATACTTACAATGGGATGCACTACGGGCTTTTTGCCACTTAGTGGGCTTCAAACGACCAAATCTACCAGTGGTTTTTTGATATGTGGTAGTATATGGGTTTGTCTACGTGTTGGAGTAAAAATATTTGGGTTTAGAAGAGGTGTAAAAGTCGAAAAATCAGACGGGCAGAGCTTCGTTGCGTTTCAGAATTGTTTAAAATGAACGGGGGTGCACCTCTATATATAGGCCAGGGAGCCTCCACTCCACTTGCGACAGCGGCAGGTAGAGCTGCGGCTCCCCTAGGTGGGGCCCACGTACCCATTTTGGTCGTCTCGAGATGCGTGCATGTTGGGCGACGCGATGTCAGGTTCGAAACTTCATAACTTTTGATCGGAGAGTCCGTTTGGGGCATGCTACAGCTTTTCGGAAAGCCCTCATTGAGAGTGTCGTAATGACATTGGTTTTAACCCTTTTTAAATCCCCAAAGATGGGTTAATAACCGGGTCTTTGTTTCCCCATAGTTTCCCCGATGAGTTGTCTGGTGCTGTTTTCACCCGGAATCACCGTTGTGGTTCTTTCTGACCTTGGCAGCATCAATTCGGCTTGAGTTTAACTGAATTGGATGAGAGTTGATAA
This sequence comes from Panax stipuleanatus, assembly GCA_020205555.1. Classification (NCBI taxonomy): domain Eukaryota; kingdom Viridiplantae; phylum Streptophyta; class Magnoliopsida; order Apiales; family Araliaceae; genus Panax; species Panax stipuleanatus. The sequence goes on from CM035125.1 coordinate 76,253,172, forward strand.
AATGACCATTTTTCCCCTCCCGGGGTTGTCCTTGGTGTCGGCATGGCCTCTGGTTGACTTCCGGGAGCTGTTTTCAAGACTTGGATCTCATTCGAGTCTGTTTGTCCCCAGTGTTGTCTCTGTGGCTGACGTGGTCATTCTAGGTTTTCTTCTGGAAGTGTTGTGGCGCTTCAGGTTTATGTCCGAAGTAGACCTGACTTCCTGAACTGATGTCGGGGCTGAGCTGTACTTCCCGGGTTGCTGTCGGGGCTGATTTGTATATCCCGGGTTGCTGCCGAGGCTACTTTGACATCCCGATATGGTTGATCGGTGATGTGGTTGTCCCGATATCGATGATTGGGTTTGAGCAGATGTCCCGATATTGAGATCGGGGATGATCTGACGGTCCGATTGACGATCGAAGTTGGATTGACGGTCAGATTGATGATCGAAATTGACTGGAGTACCGATATTGGTGATCGAATTTGACTGGAATTGATCGACATTGGGGATCGGATTTAGGCTGAAGGACCGGCATTGGTGGCCGGATGTAGATTGGATGTCTGGTGTCGGGACCGAGGTTAGCTTGATTGACGGTTCTGCCCTCCTACAGTGTTAGTATTGGGCAAGAAAATTTTCGAGTGTCTACATATATATAAGTATATATATATAAGTGCTATTTCGGCCTGGATTGCAAATCTGTGTCTTTTCTCGCATTAATATATATACAAGTATATATATATATATATATATATTTATAAGTGTTCACTTGGCCTGGATTCTAAATATGTGGCTTTTTACTGCTTTAATATAAATATAATCATATATATATATATATATATATATATTATACTGAGTCGTTTGACCTGGATTGCTAATCCGTGATTTTTTCAGCTTTAATATATATATATATATATATATATATATATATTGATTAGTCACGCCTGAATTGTGAATCCGTGGCTCTTTCCAGCTTTAATATATATATAATTAATATATATATATATATATATTATTTATTCAATGTGATTAAATATCAATTTTAACTGTTCATTTGATGTAAACTTGTTTTAATGTAAAGGTTGTGGACTATATTTATCTAAATCTAGTCATATCTAACTTTTAATCGGTTCAGAAGTTGTAAAATTGAAACCGTTGAGCTAGAATGGCTAAGATTTATTTAAATCTAGTTTTCTTTCTAGTTTTGTAAATATTAAGCAACTACGCGACCCTAGATCTGTATCTAAAGGGAACGAGAAGCTTGACTACGCGCATGAAAGAATTTAACTGATGAATCATTTGTTTTGCGACGTCTAGATTATAATTTGCATTTTTATTTCAATATATCTGCCGTGCAAGCATTTTGATGATATTGTGTGAGCCTAGGAATCACGGGATCTATGATTAATCACATGGATCTGGATCCGATTCCCAAAATGGACAAATTTCAACTGTATATACAACTTGCAAGCCCCTTTGTAAATGTAACCATGGGCCTTAAAGCGAGGATACAGATTTAAGGCCCTGACATAATTAAATTATGGTTTATGGTGCTCGAATCACTTCGATGACTTTCATGCCCATAAGAGGTCCAACACTTTTGAAGATATTTATTTATGCTTTGCATCTCCCATAAAATCCAAATTAAGTCGAATACAAAATGAAAATGGAAGTATCAAAAGGCTTCAATTCCTATGCGAGTAAAAGGGTTTGAAAACCACTTTTCAAAACATCACTTTCATATCTTGTCTAAAAAAGATTTTTTATTAAATCAAACCCTTCGTATATAGGTTCAACGAAGCACAACACTACTTTTAAATAAAGCACTTAGGCCCAATTACTGCAATTCACACACACACACACACGCAAATAATGATTAGGGAAATTGAAAAGATGCGGTAACCGTGTTTCATGGAAGTCGGGGGGTGCCTAACACCTTCCCTCCGCTTAATCAAGCCCCCGAACTCTATGAAATCTCGGTTTCCAAGACCAATTAAACAGAGTCCAGTAATTGGCCCATATTGCAAAAACTTTCAAAACTCAGTTGAGTTGGTACAACCATTTAAATCATACCAACTGGCGACTCTGTAAAATCAAGCTTTTCAAAATCGTTGACATCATATGTCGGTATTTTCCTGAAAATCTCACCCTCAGATCAAACAAATAAAAATAGAAAACATAAAGGGTAGAAAACACTTAGGAAAAGGAAATCAAAGATTTTTCCCGACGTCGACACTTTTCAAAGTCAGTCCCTTAAACAAATCCTAATCAGAATAGAAATCAACTTTATTTCCTTTGCAATCCACAAACCCGTCCAACTCTTTCTGCTGACCAGCGTCCTGACGCTCTAACTAGCGCCCCGACGCTGTGTACCTGATTGTATAAAATTTCTCCCTCTTTAATTTGACAGATGGCTCGTTCCGTAACTCTTCCCGGATATCAAGTTATGACCATTTTACCAAAAGACGTTCAAACAGGAATTCAACTCCAACTAATTGTACTTTGACACACTGTTTGGAGACCCAAACGAACTCGGATTTTTGACCACCATACCTTTCTGAAAATCTTGAGACGTCCTCTACAACATCATTAAGACCATTTTCACATTTCGAAACTCAAACACAATCCAAACCTTAATTGAAGCTCCGAAGGTCAACTTGCCTAAAAACTAAAAATTGCAACGCTTCTCCAATTTGACTAAAATGCAACCAAATAGCTCCAATTTAGTTAAAATACAATCAAATGGCTTCCAACTTCATTTCCTACATAAAAACACAAAATCACATAAATAGGAATATAAAATACTTGAAAACTCACAAATCATCAAGTCAAAAGTACTCAAATTATAGGTATAAAACCCACTCATCAGAAAGTTTGTCTTTAAAACTTTGTAAAGACTTCTCCGTTTATTAAAGGAGTATTTATTACTGGGAGTAATAAAATCTCAAGTCCTGAAGAGGAACTTGAGACTGGACGTAGCAACATACCTGGGGTGTATGTTGTAAACCAAACAAATCTATATACATTGTGTGATTGAATTTTTACTTTCTTGCATATTAATTCTAACATTTGAAATTAATTATCTAAAAATTCAAAAAGGCCTAAGATAAATTTTAATCTGTAATAATCTATTCAACATTCCTTCTAAATTATTATTGGACTTTCAATAAATTTAAGAATACACATTTAGTAATGTCGTTACCGTTATATTTCATAATTATCTTTATTAATATGTTTCCAAACTAAAAATTTAAAACTTCTCGTGCCTTGCACGAGTATTGGACTAGTTAAATTAAATAAACAAATTAAGCTTTAATTAAAATACATTAATTAAATTAAAATCATAAAACATTAGACAAAATAAATAAATAAATAAACTTAAAACAAAATAACTAACCCAATATGGTCATTTAATTATGTAACAAGTCGTTCTAATTTATTAACAAGCTAGTACTTGTGGTACACACTATATGTGTATAATTAAAGTAAATAAATAAATTTTAAATAAAAAGTAAAAAATATACATTATTTGTGATTAAATTAAATTAAATAAATTTTAAATAAAATTTTTAAATATAAATAAGAAAATATAAGAGGTTGTAAGAATGTGAAAGAAAAAAATAAGTTAGAATTTAAATGTGATACAACGAACAAGTTCAATTTAATTTTATTATTAATTTAATCAAGTAATAAGCACGCCCAAACTTTTAAGCATACGACTGATATGAATATATTTGTAATTTGCATAAACCAACGGCCCAAAGAAAAAAAATCACCTAGAGTTCGCAAAGAAGAGTCGGCCCCAAATCGGGAGGAGGAGAGAGGAAATTGATCGGGAATCGCAACTCGCAGGGGTAAAGAGAGAGGAAATTGATCGGAGCAGAGGAGTGGGTGCTCAAAACCCTTCAAGATTGGACAAAATCCATCAAACTGATTGTATATCTTCAATTATCGCCGGTGAGTACCGAGGTTTTCGGCTTTGAGGAAAATTTTCAGCAATTTTGCTGAAGTTAAGTTTTTTTTTTTTTTTCTGTTAGTTATTCCCTTTACAGTGGATTCGATCTGCTTTTTTTTTTTGGGTTTCACGCGTTACGCCGTGCTTTCTCCGTTACCGAGTCCGGCGCAATGGCCGAAACTTTGAACCCTGATACTGAAGATTCTTATAATATTGTGATTTTATCACATATTTCACCCTGTGAAACACTTAAACCGATCGATTGTTTTTTCTTCAGTTGGCATGTATTATATGCAGAGTACGTAAGCTATTTGCTTGTGCAAGGATGTTCTTCCTTTGATGCATATTCTTTAGCGTAAGGTTTGGAGTTTGCAAGAAGGCTTTGTCTCGGGAAGTATCATCCTAATGTGGACAAACGTTTTCAAAATTGTATGTTTATTTCCTTTACCGTATTTAACTATTGGAATTTCTTATTGAGAGTTAACTTTATTCTTAGTAATATTTTCACAAATTGCAGATATTTGCAATTAACTTTGATGGTTTATTGATGATTCCCTTTAATATTTCCTACTTATGTAGATTCCTTTATTAGTACTATTGTTATTTTGGTGTCTAATATAGACGTTATTATCTGGATCTCATTGGACTAATTGAGATGGAGAATCTTTAGTTGCTGTTTGTTAAAAGTATATGAGCCATTAGGATATGGTGTCCACATACCATTATTGTAGTTTTGAAATTTAAAGCCAAGAAAGTTCCTAACGTGAATGGCGGCTCGGTTATATATATATATATATATTTTTGGTTATTGATTAAGACAAACTCTATCTGAAATAACCCTTGCTTCGTGCCGTTGGTAAGATCTCAGACAAGGGACTGGCTAACTTATTCTATTAAAGAGCCTTAGATAGAAAAGATGGGTCGTGATCAGAGAAGAGCCTGCATTCTTTGTTTATAACTTTTCAGAGTAGCTCAGGAATAATGAGATTCTTTCTGTATTATTATTATTCATTTTAAAAATATTTACTTTCACATTATAATTAAGAGAGATGTATAAAAGGAAGCACCTCTTCAATTTTGTGTGTGTGTGTGTTTATACACATATATCCATAGCACCCGCTGGCTATGGACATTTCCCAGCTAGTGCAATTGTATGTGTAGTGCTGAAACGACCATGATTTAAAGAATATTTAGTCACTCTTAATAGTGGACAAGCTGGGCCAGATGCAAAGTCAATGCTGCCCGTAAAATGAAAATAAATTTAAGGCTCCGTTTCACAATTTTTAATAGCGGAATGTCCTTTTTCCTTTTTTTCTTTCTTTTTTTTTTTTGAAAAACCTAAACATTTCTTGATAAAGATGCTTACAAATTACAATTTTATGGTACGAATGAAGGAAAACTTATAGGAATGAAGGAAACCCTAGATTATACACTGTGTTTGTGAGTTCTAAAATGGAGAGAAAAGAAAAGAGAAGAAAGGAAATTTAGGGTATAGAATAAATTTTCATTGTTTGTGAATTTTTAGAGGAGAGAAACCAAAAATTTCCTTCCAGGAAAGATTTGGAAGGAAATTTGCTTAACACTTGGCTTACAAACTAAAGTACCAAAACTACCGTTATAATAATTTCTAAAATGTAATCTCACAAGAGTAAAATAGTATACTATTTTAAGTTAAAATTTTCTTTCAAAACTCACAAACACAAGGAAAGAAAGTAAATTTCCATATCCTTCACTTTCTTTTCTCTCCAAAATTTTAAATTCCTTTCTTTTCTTTTCTCCCCAAACTCACAAACACATTGATAGAGTGAATTAGGGTTTAAACCTATAAATCAGGTCAATTATAAATGTTTTACAGTTTGGGAATTCTATTTGGATTCAAACTTATATCCATTTGATAACTCAACAACTATAGATAAACTTCTGTTGTGTTATAATTCAATTGATTCATTACATATAATTCAATTAAGATATTCTATGAAAGTATGATTTCTTCTATTCTCTTTTTAGAATTGAGGGATTTTTGATTAGGTTCATTCAAAGAAAAAGAAGGATTTTTTGTCAACCGTACTTTAACTTCATTTTTATTTATATCAATAATTCAATCAAAATGCATACAAAATGTCTGTTATGTTTAATATCTATAGTTTGATCTGTATCTGTCTTAATTCTGCCCTTTATTCAAGTAGTCTTTTCTTCGCCAAACTGCCTGGGGCCTATGGTTTTTTTGAATCCAATCGTAGATCTTTACCCAACTGTAATAAGCTATTCTTATGTTTTTCCCATGTCATGGTTCAAAATTTCTGCGTATCCGAGCGGTTTTAACTCTTGCAGAACAACAACCTTTATACGAGTAAGAAATCTGCTATTATTCATGTAACGATTGTGTTTCGACGAACTTTCGTCCCCATTGGCGTAGCGAAATGGTTTCAGACCAAATAGCGAAGATATTTAGGCGTAAAAGGGGAAACACCATACACACAAAAAAATTGTATTTTATACATTTTAATTAGTACCTAAATTTGAATTAAAAAATTAATTAACATAAAATAAAACTAACAACTTATAAAATTATACTTAAACTACTTAACAAAAAAACAATTATACATATTATTTAGTACCTAAGTTAACTAGAATAAAAAATTGTAGCCATTGCCATTTTACTTGTAAATGAAAAAATACATATTAATTAAAAAAATGTAGCTATTTAGTTCCTAATCAAGTATAACTTGAAAATATCTTAAGAATTTACTACTCATTTTTTATACAATGTAGCAAGACACGTCTATGAGATGTCTGTTTATCATTTGGCTTGTGCTATGTGTACTAGATATTTTTTTTGTGAGCTTAATTGATCCATCTTGTTATTATTTAGAATTTATTCATAATTTTTAATTTTTTTTGAAGCACCTAACTAGCGTACCAGTGTGTATTGCCTGAAACTGATATTAAAATCGATACCAGTTCAAAAAATGATATTATGAAACATTGGCCGCTACCCGAATTTGAACCATGTTCCACGGTGGGAATTCAATTTCTTATTTGGTTCCAATTATTATGATTAAGATTAATATCTCAATTTATTATGATGATATTTATGATTATATGCGAGATAATTAATATTATTTTCTTAATCTTTGATTAATATTTATGATTATATGGGTGATGATAAATTTTTGATCTGATTGACCAATTTTGTATTAGATACATGAATTAATTATGTCAGAAAGATCATGGACTGTGACCCAATATTAGGATTATTCCTCAAATCTAACTATTTATTACAGAAACAGTATCAAGTGATTCTGCTTGATATTAAGTTTATAAACATTATTAATCCCTCCGTTCCAAAGTATAAGAATTTACATCGGATCTTATATTTTGGAGCAGAGGTAGTAAGTAGGTTCCATCGGATATTAATTTTAAGATAGAGATGGGACTTCTCAAATCTGACAATTTATTAATAAACGCCCGTTTGCTATTAAGCATAGTAGAGTGGAGACATAATTTATTTTTTGTAAGGGCGACATTGTGTCTTTTCACCTGGAAATGTTCATTTGCTACTCTAAATAGTGGAACAACTATATCTCCTTTAAATCGTGACAATTCCATCTCTTGATGGAAGGTTGCATATGCGTTGACTGAGACATGTCCATAACTCTCTGGCTATGAATCAAAACCCTATACACATACATATATTTATGGGTCTATGTGTGCGTTTGTGTATACACACACAGTACGCAAAATGGTCCTTGACAAAAAAATTAAATCTGCATAGGAACATACTCATTTGCGGTGATGCTGATACTGCTTGAATATCTTTTGATTCATGGTACAAGATTCTTCACGGTTGCGAACTTCTAAAAACAAAAGCTTTAAAATGAGAATTGGTTATAGATTTCATTTTATTTGCTAAATTTCTCCATTTTTTTATTTAATTTTTTATTATTGATGGGTATCTTATCACTGGTAAGACGCATATATTTCATTATCTTGTTGAGTTTTCCTTGGTTCAATAAAAGTAAGATGTTGCCCTGAATGGAAGGCCTAGGATTGCTCAAAGCAATAATGATGATTGCCTTGCAATTGAAAGCCAAAATTCTAAATAAGACTCCAAAGAGGTATATTTCATATACTTTGTTTCGGATAAAAGAAGATTAACTAGGAAGGAGAAAAACTACACAAGGCAAGGAGGAAAAAAATTCTCCAAATTTTAAAATCAAATGAGAAGTACAAGATTATACAACAAGGCTGACCTGGAATCTCTATGCAGAATGGCTGTATGGATACCAATAACAGTGCAAATGGCTAAAGCCCTTAGAAGACTCTAATGAATGGAAATGATGAACTAGAAAAGATATGAACAATCCTCTCTGCCCATATACTTGAAAGTATTGCAAAAATCAACATTGGCGTAGCATCTAGTTCATCCCCAAATTTTATGAAATCTCTCAAGAAGAAGATCCTCCACTAGCATGCACCCCAAACCCACATACTATAAAATAATCAAGAAATAAATAAGAACAAGACTCACAAGCCTTGCAACATGCTTACACACGCATTTGGAGACAAATATTTGTAAGTTTTGCACTGCTGAGCAAAATTCTTAGTATTTAGCCTATAGAGCATTAAAGACCAAACAAAAGCTGTGATCTTGGAATCATCCTTTCTAGGTGATATAAGAGGCTAAAAAGTAAATGCGTGCGATAGACAACTACCAACAACATAGGAAAAGAAATACTTACGTGAGAAGCTCTCTAAAGGCTTGTTAGAAGATATGACAGAGTATATACCATAATTTAGCTTCCTTAATCAGTGTGTACACATTACTGTAATTTAGGAATTACCATAAATGTATTTAGGAGGTTTATGTATATATATCAATCTATGTAATAGAAAAACTTAACTTCAATGAAATATGATCCTCAATTTCTATATGGTATCAATTCTATATGGTATCAAAGCCTGCTTCCTTCTCTTCCCGGAAGCTGTCTGGTTTTCCTCTATTTTCCGCCGCCGTTCATAGTTTCAATTAGAAACCTAGTTGAACGACTTGATATGGGGAAATTGAGATCATAATTGGGTTCGACAGTACCAGGCGACTCAACCGGAGGTTTCAATTCTCCGACCCGCCGTCGCACGCGCCCCCCACGCGCCGCCCACTTGTTGGACTGCCAACGTCAAGCGCCGGCGCATGAGCCCTATTTCGGCCATTTTTTCCGGCTCGGTTTCCTACCCATCTGGTTGGTTTCTCTTCCTCTTGCGACCTGTAGTGGTATTGAAGTGGTTGGCTTCGATCTACATGCTTGATCTTCATCAGTTTGGCTTCGGTTTGTTCGTTGGCTTCACAGTGTTGGCTTCACAGTTTTGGGCTTCATCAGTTTGGCTTCGGTTTGTTCGTTTGGCTTCACAGTGTTGGATTCATAGTTTTGGGCTTCATCAGTTTGGATTCACAGTGTTAGGTTCTTTTTCACAGAGTTTGGCTTATAGTTTGGCTTCACAGAGTTTGTCTTGGTTACTTATAGTTTGGCTTCACACAGTTTTTTTCTTGTTCACAGTGTTTGGTTCTTGTTTACTTATACTGCAAAATTTGTTTGCCATTCATTCACAGCATAATACACTTGTCTTTCGTATCCTTTTGGAAGGTTTATTCTCCTAGGATATATAGTTTTTTCTTGTTAAATGACATAACAAAGTGGTGTTAGCAGTAGGATTCATAAGGGTAACATGGAACAACAACAGGCTGTTAGAAGCCATACACTTAATTCAGCACTGGCTCTAAGTCCCTTCAAACTGGATGGAACCAACTATTTGGCATGGTCTCAAGTATGCCGTATGTCAATTGAGGCCAATCGTATGCAACACTTCATCAATCGAACAACCACGATGCCTGAGAAATCGGGTTTTATCCAAGAGGAATGGAAATCTGATAATTTCATGGTAAAAACATAGATTTTTAATTCCATGGAACCTAGTATGCGGAGTAGTTACATGTTCTTAGACACTGTCTATGAGCTTTGGGAGGCTATCTTTCAAACTTTCTCTGTTTCTAGTTATATGTCTAAGTCATATGATATTCGTAAGAAGATTCGCGAGCTAAGTCAAGGGGAGAAGACTGTGGATCAGTATTTTGCAGAAATTAATGCTCTTTGGCAGGACCTTGATCATTATCGGGTTTTTTCAGCCAAGTGTCTGGAAGATGCAACTACTTATCAAAAGTTTGTCAGTGCAGATAGAGTTGTGGAGTTCCTGGCAAGTTTGAATATAGAATTTGATCAAGTTCGAGCACAGTTGATTGGTCAGACACCTTTTCTATCGTTACGAGAGGCTCATGCTAGGGTCCAACAAGAGGAAAGTAGGCGTCGGGTGATGGTTCTAAATTCTGTTGACCGATCTGCCATGATTGCTTCGTATCCTAAGTTTGGCTCCACTACTCTGTCTCCTGTTGAGAAGGAATCTCGTGAATGTGATTACTGTGGAGGAAAGAACCATACTAGAGATCGTTGTTTCAAGCTTCATGGACGTCCTAAAGGGCGAGGGGGTAGGTTTGGTAGTGATCGTGGACGTGGATCTCAGGCCTATGTAACTACCACAACACCTCCTGCTGATACATTCAGTGCTTCAGACACTACTTCTGCACTCACTTCTGAGGAAATCTCAGCTTTTCGGAAACTCTATTCAAAGTCCACTTCTCATTATGCCCAGTCGTGTATACAATCTTGTGCTCTTAATGTTTCATCAACTTGCTCTAGTTGGATCATTAACACAGGTGCATCCGAGCATATGACCGGGTCTTCCACTCTCTTTACTTCATACACGTCTTGTTCTGGAAAAGACAAGGTTCGCGTAGCTGATGGTTCTCTCTCTCTTATCTCTGGGAGAGGCTCTATAGTTTGTACCCCTTCATTGATATTGTCATCGGTTCTTCATATTCATTCATTCACTGCAAATTTGTTATCTGTTCAACGTCTTTCTGAATCGTTAAACTGTTCAGTAACCTTTTTTCCATCTCATTGTGTTTTTCAGGACTTGGTGACGGGGCAGAAGATTGGCAGTGGTAGTGTAGTTGGTGGTCTCTATTACTTAGATGTTCCCTCGTCGAATATGTTCCCTACACAGGCTCTTCACTCTGCTTCTGACTCGAGTTTGACTTCTCTCCATCAGTGGCATCGACGTTTGGGACATCCTTCTTTTTCTATATTAGAGTTTTTATTTCCATCTTTAGTTAAACAATGTAATAAAACTCAGGTTTTGTGTGAACCATGTGAATTGAAAAAACACAAACGTTCTATTTATTCTGCTATTCACAGTCGACATTCAGAATCTTTTGCTGTTATACATTCTGATGTGTGGGGACCCTCTAGGGTTGTTTCCCGTTCTGGTTATAGATCATTTGTTAGCTTTATTGATTATCATTCTCGTGTCACTTGGATTTCTCTTCTTCGTTCCAAAGATGAGGTGTTTGATTGTTTTCAGGAATTTCATAAAATGATTCAAACCCAATTTGAAGCTAAAGTAAAGATCCTTCATAGTGATAATGGTCGTGAATATAGTAATAATAATGCTTTTGCATCTTATCTCTCTCAGCATGACATTATTCTTCAAACCTCTTGTGTCAAAACTCCAGAACAAAATGGAGTGTCAGAAAAAAAGAATCGCCACTTACTCGAGGTAGCACGCACTCTTATGTTCACTATGAACATCCCTAAATTTCTATGGGGAGATGCTGTTTTGATTGCTGCTGTTTTGATAAATCGACTTCCTTCTAGAATTCTTAGGAACAAAAGTCCAACCTCTTTGCTTCCACACACAACAAGTCCTTCTCCTTCTCCTCGAGTCTTTGGTTGTGTGTGCTATGTTCATGATTAGTCTCCCACTCGGGGAAAATTAGATCCCAAGTCTCTTCGATGTGTTTGCATTGATTACTCTCCAACCCAAAAAAGGTATAAATGTTATTATCCTCCTTCTCACAAACTATTTGTCACTCGGGATGTAACTTTTTGGGAGTTGGAACCTTTTTATTCTTTTTCACCTTCTCCTCAGGGGGAGGATGTTATTGATGAGGAGAAGCTTCCTCCTAAGGCTGACATTACAAGTTCTATTATACCCCTCTTTTCCTGTTCCATCTTCTCTTGTTCTTGATAATTTTACACAGGGGGAGTTACAGAATGAGCCTGAGTTGAGAACTTATGTTCGAAGAGGCAAGCATAAGGTCACCATTTCTGCACCACTACTCCAACCCTGCTCAGAACCTAGTCTTGATAATGCTAATGGTGAGAATCCTAATCCTACTTGTTCATCTGATGATACTGATATTCCTATTGCTCTTAGGAAAGGGATTAGAACTTGTACTCAACATCCAATCTCTAATTTCGTAGCCTATGATAAATTATCTACATCCTATCTCTCTTTTGGTTCTTCCTTGTCTTCAATATCTGTACCTCAGGGATGGAAAGAAGCAATGAGTGATGAGAATTGAAAACAGGCTGTGATAGAGGAGATGAATGCCCTGGAAAAGAATGATACATGGGAACTAGTCTCACTTCCTTACGGAAAAAGTCCAGTTGGTTACAAATGGGTATATACAGTCAAACAGAAGGCAGATGAGACAGTTGAGCGACTCAAAGCTAGGCTAGTTGCAAAAGGGTACACTCAAACTCATGGGATTGAATACCAAGAGACATTTGCTCCTGTGGCAAAGATGAACTCTGTTCGTACCATAATCTCATGTGCAGCAAACTTCGGTTGGGATATTCAACAGTTGGATGTGAAAAATGTATTCCTTCATGGTGACTTAGAGGAGGAAGTATATATGGAAATACCCTCAGGTTTTGCTTCATCTGCCACCAAGGGTAAGGTTTGCAAATTGCGGAAGGCGGTATATGGGTGAAGCAATCTCCCAGAGTTTCGTTTGGTAGATTCCACAAAGCAATGATAAGATTTGGGTACAAGCAGAGTAGAGCGGATCATACTCTATTTGTCAAATAGATAAACGGCAAGACTACCATTCTTATTGTTTATGTTGATGACATTGTGGTGACATGGGATAATATAAAAGAGATAGTTAATCTCAAAGCAAGTTTGGCCAAAGAATTTGAGATTAAAGATCTTGGTCCTTTGAAATATTTCCTTGGTATTGAAGTTGCAAGATCTACCAGTGAGATTTTTCTATCTCAAAGGAAGTATGTTCTTGATCTTTTAACTGAAACCGACATGTTGGGATGTAAGCCTGCTGATTCTCTTATTGAAGTTAATCATCATATAGTAGGTGGCACAGGACCTAAGGTTGATAAAGAAAGATATCAACGTTTGGTGGGACGATTGATATATCTTTCTCATACTAGACCTGATATATCTTATGCTGTGGGAATAGTGAGTCAGTATATGCATGATCCTCGACATTGTCACATGGAAACTGTCTACAGAATTTTGAGGTATCTCAAGTCTGCTCCCGGAAAAGGGTTATTGTTCGCATCACATGGTCATATGAGAGTTGAAGCTTTTTCCGACTCAGATTGGGCTGGCTCTATAGAAGATCGTCGTTCTACATCAGGTTACTGTTCATTTGTTGGAGGTAATCTTGTTACTTGGCGAAGTAAGAAACAATCCGTGGTAGTAAGATCTAGTGCTGAATCGGAATATCGAGCTATCGCCTTAGGTATATGTGAACTAATGTGGTTTCGAATTTTGTTAGAAGATTTGGGTGTTACAACTAATAGGCCTATTCAGTTATTTTGTGACAATAAGGAAGCCATTAGTATTGCGAACGACCCAGTACAACACGATAAAACGAAGCACATTGAGATCGACAGACACTTCATCAAAGAAAAATTAACTAGTGGTCTTATTTGCTTATCTTTTGTCAAAACAGAAAATCAGCTTGCTGATATTTTGACTAAATGTCTTAATAGTAAGATGTTTCATCCAATATGTTTTAAGTTGGGTATGCGAGACATCTATACACCAACTTGAGGGGGAGTGTTAGAAGATATGACATAATATATACCATGATTGTAGCTTCATTAATTAGTGTGTATACATTACTGTAATTTAGGAATTACCATAAATGTAGTTAGGAGGCTTATGTATATATATCAATCTATGTAATAGAAAAACTTAACTTCAATGAAATAAGATCTTCAATTTCTACAAGGCTCAATAGATCAAATTCGCTAATCAGTAGAAAGATCCATAGTAAGGAAAAGAAATAAGTCAAATCCTTGGTAAGGAAAAGAAATAAGTCAAATCCTTTGCCTCCTTGAGCAGCAAAAAAAGTTAAAGTTCCAAGAGATTACCTGTGCTAGAGACGGAAGTAGAAATGCGGGAGTTATGGTGACGAGAGATAAAATAGGTACGTGAAAGTATCGCACAAGGCAACATCTCTAACCAGACATCCTCGCCTAAAATGGTTATGACTCCCATCATTTAATTAATTACCAAGGAAATATTATGGAAATCTGTGTATTAAGTTGTAATCAATTGCTCACACACACCCGATAAGAAGATGATAATTGTGTGTTTTTGATTTTTCATTTAGTTAAAAGATCACAAAAGTATTTGGCTTTATTTAAGGATGTTTGCATGGATACTCTTGTTAGTTAAATTGTCCCTCTTTAGAGCACAGTTGCTAAATATTCTTGTTGAACTAGCGAACTGTATATTGGTACTTGCTTACTTAACATTGTATTTTACGTTCCAAACTCTAATTGTTTGTACCCAAATACGTCTTTGTTTGATTTTAGCTCTAGTTGCAAGAATATCAAGATGCTAACATCGTATTGGATGCTCAAACATCGCATTTGAACTAAAGTATTTCTATATCAGTCAACTTTTTAATGCATCCAAAAATCTTCTACAAAATTTACCATTTTTGTATTTAGATTTTAAGAGAATTCGTAACTAAAAACCATATAAAGCTAATCTTAGTGTACCACATTGAACGCGGTAACATTGTGCTAGCTGGTTCTAAATATGTAAAAGTTACTGCTCATGAGAGAGAGAGAGAGAGAGAGAGAGAGAGAGAGAGAGAGAGAGAGAGAGAGAGAGAGAGAGAGAGAGAGAGAGAGAGAGAGAGAGAGAGAGAGTACTGAACCCTGACCTATGCCTTGAAAGACTCTTATATCTAGATGATAGACTCACTACATACCACTTGAGCTAACTCCTTGGAGTTTCAGTGATAAGTGGTAGCTATAGTCATCCATAACCTAAATTTTTGACAGACCGATTAAATTTATGCACTTCATGTGTCATACAGAGATCAAATTTGAGCATCTAGCTGCCATATTTTTCTGGTATCTTTGGTTATTTTGTTGTTCTCTGGTGTGACTTCGTATTGTGTAGGTGCTATCTTGCTCTAGACTTGCTCTTTGATTTGACCATGTACTTATGATATGACTGTTTCTGTAGGGAGGTCTACATCACATATCATGGTTCCAGTTTCTTCCTAATGAAACTGATCTCAAGCCCCTGCCTGATAAAAGGTTTGATTTTTGTAAAGTTTATTATTTCTGATTCTTGTTAAAGTAAATGTTTACGCGAAGAATTGTAAAGTTAAATGCTGTTACATGTTAAAAGGTTTTGAAGATTGATTATTGTTTATGCTTTGATAGTTTGAAAGTGGACCAAAAAGATGCTGCTACACTAGTGGTTCTATCATCCCATCAGCAGTTGCAGAAGGAAGGATTTCTTAGCACGTGGACAAATTGTTTTGTTGGCCCTTGGGACCCCTCTCAGGGTTTACACAACCCTGGTATAGATTCTAAACGATTTTCTTATAGAGGACTCCTTGTCCTCCCTTTCTGTACTCTCTTCTCTATTACCCTGTATAATAAAACTTCTACTATCAAAAGTTCAGGCAAGCAAGATATCTGACTCTAACACTTTGTGCATATAAAATGTACAGATGAAAAGCTCAAGCTCTGGCTTTTTCTGCCGGGGCGTCACTCATCTGTTGTTGAGAAGGCTCAAGCTGCTGTATCTAGATTAAGAGGTATTTTATTATCATAGAAAGATTATGAATTGTAGACCACGTGAGATGTTTTTGACTTTGATAAATTGATTGTCGCAAGTTCAAACTATTTCCTTGGGAATGGCTGTGACGCCCCCAAATCCGAGTATCTTTAAATTTCGGATATGGTGCTTAACATCTATCCAAACATACATATTAACAAGAAAGTAATTACTAGTTATTACAGTCCTATTATTACATACCCAGGTTTTAAGACCTTTAAATCTTCTTAACATGATAATTAAAGCAGTAATTATTTACAATACATCTATTTATTACAAATAGGATTTATATCCTCTTATTCATTCATCTTCTTGTCTTTGCCCTTGTCCTTTCCAGAATTTTCTACACGCTTAGTTTTCGTTGAAAACATTTAATTTAAAGCAAGAATGAGCATTTACATGCCCAACAAGTATAACTGTTCCATATAAAACAAATGTTTTCGTACTTCTGAACCTTCAACATTTGAACAAAAGTTGTGAAAAGATCTCAAAAAAGAAATTACTTCTTTTGTTTTCAAAATATATTTTTGAAACGACATACTGACTTTAGTTGAGCGGTCATAAGACCTCGAACTTTCATTTTTATTCAAGAAGGGTTTGAACAATCATTCCGCTGTAAATCGTCATGGCTTATGGGCACGTTGGATGATTAGCTCTTTGTACCCTGTATTGATCAATACTACATGGCGAACGACTTATTTTACGTTCTTCCGTCACTTGACATTTGGAAGCTTTACTTATACTCAATAACAATTCAAAAGATCATATCTAGATCATTAACAGGTTTTAACATGTGTCTAGCCGATACAAATGGCATTGACATACTTTTTAAACAGTTCATGCATATCAGAACTTTGAAAATTTGAATAATTCATGCGTTATAGCAAAGCTTAAACAATTTATGCATTATAGAATAGCTGAACACTTATCCAACTAACAAAGAGTTTATATAAGTCTGAAGTTTACACAATCATTAAACATTGTGTTAACAGAAGCATACATAAGGATTATTCATAAGAATATGCATCCACATACTTTAAACTAACATTCAAATAAAGATTGAATGGAGTTAGAATACTTGCCTTAGCGGTCTTTAATACTTTAGCGTTAATCGCCCTTTGTAAGTCCTATACATTCACTGCATATAAACATACCAATTAGCCACGTATACACGTCACTCATGGTTTACAACAATTCTATTTCATGTTTTATAATGTCCGTTTCATAAGAATCGGAACACTATTTAAGTTCATTAATATTCGACTCGGCGTTTCGACGTTCGTTCTTCGCACGCCCAACTTGTCTAATCGAACGCCTAACTGACACGCCATTGCATATGATTAACACGTCCATTACATCTACCATACCTTAGTTTACATTCCTCTGGACTATATTTCCAAAGTCCAATGTTTTGAACTCGAAAATATTAGTCAAACATAGCTTGACGCCATGGCGGTCCGAAGAAACTACCACGGTTTGCCTTTGATTACACAACAGTCCTAAAAAGGCTCATTTTAGACTTTGATCCTGACCTTATCTCTCAATTCTTAAAGAATGAAAGTTGTAGGTCTACTTCTTAGCTTTCTGGATTATTTTGAATCACCTCAATCGGAGTTCATATGAAAGAGTTATGTTCAATTTACTAAAGGATGTTCAAACTGTCCAGCCTACTGCTGGTCCGGCGCGGGGCGCACCCACCATACAGAAACTCTTTTAAGCTTTGTCAAATTTTGGACTTCGAACAATTTCAACACACTTACTTTGAAACATCAGAACTTGCTTGTCCGATATCAGTATGTGATCGTTCTTATGTCTATTTCTTCCTTGTAACATTTTCTTTAAATCCCCTGAGCAGAATAATTTTCCCGCTTTCTAATTTATCAGGAAATCGGCTCAAAAACCTCTCGGGAGCCATTTTTCGCCGAAAGCCGTTTTAACGACAAATTTTTTAAACATCACAACTTACTCATCCTAAACCGGATTGAGTTCGTTTTTGAGCCTACGACTCACGTTTTTACCCAACTACACAACCCTTGGAAAGAAATAATTTTCTGGAAGCGTTAATGCTTGGTTGGGATAAAGTGTGTCATGCACCATGACTCACCATTAGTCCCCCCAAAGCCTCAAAAATCCGGTCACCCTTGGACACAATTGCCCTTATCTTGCTTTGGACAATGCTTAGTCATATCTTCATTATCCCACGTGGGATAATGACTAACACATTAGCCACCTTAAACCCTAGCTTAGCCAAGCGCTCCAAACCCTAGGCTTAAACCTTGACTCAACTCTAGCCAATTTCAAATTTCTTAGCGAAGTCTTAAAATTTTTAGGCTTAGTTAGTCTAACTAATTCTAGTCAGACATTTTCTTATCTAGTTAGGTTTTCTAACTTTTTCGGTTACATTTTTCGTAATCCGTTCGGTTAGCCGAAAAATCGACTTTCGATTTTCGAAAATCCGATTTCGCCACATCCCCTTTTCCGAAGAAACATTATGTCGTAATTTGAAAATTCGAAAAAACGAGCTTGCGTTTTTAGCGTGAATAATGTTTTTACGTCTTTTCTCGGGAAAAAATTATTTTTCACATTTATCCTTTAAACACTCAAAAACGCGCACATAACTCATAGCGCGATCATATAACGACCATAAGTCACATAAAACACAAATTATCAATAAAATCTCATTTTATTAAATAATTTCCTATAAATCTCATTGGCTGTTAGAGGCCCATACTTTTTCAAATTTCCAGTTTCCTGAGTATCTCAATTTTAGGAATTGAGTATTTATATTTATTTATTCTTGTAACTGTTTATAGTTCTTGCATCCGGACTATGGTTGGCTCCTGGGGACTCAGAAGAGGTTGCATCTGCGCTGTCTCAAGCTTTGAGGAATTGTATAGAAAGGTTGTATGGCTGGACTTTTCTTAGTTGTAATTGTTTTCAAGACTTTAATGGGTTTAAGTTGAAAATTTCTTTTTCCTCATTGACAGAGCACTAATAGGACTTTCATATGTGAGATTTGGAGATGTGTTTTCAAGATATCATCCATTTTCACAGAGTGAAGAACTTTTCAGGTTCAACTAATAGTATCTAAGGCTATAGATTTAATGGATTGGTGCATGATATATTTGAGTATTCAGAATTTATCACTTGTCCTGCTGTTACTAGTCATTATGACTTTTGTTTATAATATTTAGATAAAAGTAGAATTGATGTATAAGAAACATCAGAGGTGGACAAGTTATCAGCCAAAAGTAACAAAAAAGAAGTGGAAAACACATGCCCTTCCCCTTACTGAAGGACAGTCCCCAATCCCTGATACGCTAACCCCTGAGCAGAGCTCTCATTATCGATGCCCAAAGAGATGCCAAAAAGTCACCCTATCCTAAAGCAACGTAATACAGAGATATGTATAAGAGAAGAACTTAAGATTCCTCCAAAGAAAAGCAAACACCGATCACTGCCATAAAATTTCCACCCTATCTTCCCCCAAAACCTCTAAGCTTGGTTTGAAAAAAGTTTCAATAGTTGTTGAATAAGACCCAAACCTTGGAGGATTTCTTGTCTTCCTCTCTTGCTTGCATGATTAGTACTTCAAAAAGTTTTGATTTCTTGATCTTTTGAGTTGTTCGTTGCTGCCTTTTCTGCAACTTGTTGATATTTCATTTATATCCTGATTTTTGTTAGTTTCTTATCAACGTTTTTGTAGGAGAGGTCAGCCTGTGGTTGAGTTCGTTTTTGCTGCCAGCGAAGAGGCAGTTTTTGTGCATGTTGTAATATCTGCAAAGTTAGTCTTGCTCACATGTTTTGTCCTTTATTATCCAGTGTTGAAGCTATTAACACTATTTCGTTTAACATCCATTCATACCACGTACAGTGGATCTAATTTTCATATTTCACTTGCTTTCAGACATATTAGAGCCATTTCAAGTGGTGATGTGGAAACATTATTAGACCGTTCTTCTAGCCTTTCTGGTGATGGGCTTCCAGGTTGGTTACTGGCTTCGTACTGGCCATTCGGTCGACTATAGTATAGAAATTATGTTATACACATAATTTGATTATAGTTTGCACGTACTTTTTGCTTTTTGTGCATGTATGTTTTGAGATTTTTTACTCTGATAGTAATGTGATGGCTGATTCATGAAACATACTCTCTCCGTCCCATATTAAATGTTCTAATTTTTTTTAGGATGTTCCAAAATAAATTCCTATTTCTATATTAGTAACTATATTTATCATATTCTTCCTCTTATAACCTCATAATAATCTTTTTACTCAACTTTTATTGAAAATTGAATAAATGTGAAAATATTTATATTGGGAACTGGTGTTTAGTATACTATTTTCACTATAACATCTCATTTTATTTAATGTACTTATTGGGAATGTGAGAGTTACAAAAAAAATGAATGTAGAGAATTAAATGATGCGGGAAAGTAATTATTGGGGTCATAGAAAAGTAAAAAAATACTTCAATTAATAAGTAATTAAAAGGGTAATTTAGGTAAAAGAAAATTGAATAAATCAACGTGCCGAAACTAATTAGGATGTTTATTTCGGGACGGAGGGAGTATGTCGTTGCCGGTACATTGTATATATTGTGTGGTACTTTATCTCTCATGCGAGCTTTTTCTTTAGATGAAAGGTTATAAGAATATAGTGTATACAACAGAGAAGGAGCAGAAATCCTTCAAGACAACTAAAGTGGAAATTTAAAAAACTCTTAAAGCAGGGCAGCTGTCCAGTCTCTATGTTAATCTGAAATAGAAGCCCCACAAAAACACCCATTGCAGAACCACACCGATGCCAAATAAATGTCCCAAAGAAGATGGAAGGACAAAGTTTGTGAGTTGAATATTCGAGTTCGAGCATTCCTCGTACTCCAAAACCCGAAATGATAGCAAACAACTGCCACTGTCATGCATCTTTTCATCCTTTCTCTGATGAAAGGTTCAAACTTAGTCAGAGACAAATATCCAACTCCCAAAGGACAAACCCAAGCCATAGACATTGAGAAACAGATAAGAGTTATCCTCACTTTCCTGCCAACGCATTACACACAAATTCTGGGTACAAGGCTATGTAAGGCTTTTGTCGCTGCCGCAAATAATATTGAGCTATCAAGAACTGAAGACCAAAAGAAAATCTTATCTTTGAAGGAGTTTTCACCTTTTATAAAAAATTGGTCAAAGAGAACCACCACAACCACTTACCCACCAAGCATGTTTTCGTGGACACTGTGAATATTACAAGGTCAGGCATGCAAGGTTGGTGGTTAGCTTATTGATCAGTTGAGCAAGTGAATAACTTAGGCAGTTAGGCTTGATATCCTTCGCATCCTAATCCCTACTCATGAACATGCTTGTCAAGTCGTCGCCTAGGCGACGCTTAGGCGTCAGCGCTGTGCAATGGCAAGCCGTTGGGTTGACTTGGTGGAGGCGCAGAAAGGCGACTGCTCATATACGCAAGTCATTGCCGACGACTCGGAGACGACATTCACGACAAGCTGAGCGGGCGACTTATCGATAGCGGGTATGGCTCGACCCGAAAGCTAATGGGTTGAAAAAAAATCGCAATTCAAAATCCCTAAAATCTATTCGCGATTTAGAAATGGAAGAATCAAGAAAGACCGAAAGAGAGGCACATAGCAAGAAATTGAGACTTCTCTTCTCCTCTTCTAATATTATGATCTTCTAGTCTTCTGATCTTCTCCTTTTCTAGTTCTAATTAATCTTCATTCTTCAACTACTGACTTACGGGGTCAACGAGAGGACAAAGGCTGTATAATTTAATTTATTTATTTTTGTTTGGGAGCTGGGACTGGTTTAGGCTTGACAAGCATGATATATATATATATATATATAGTATTAATATATAAGTTATAATATAGTATAAATATATAAGTTATAATAGGATGCATTTTAATAATATATATTTAATGTGGTTAATGTAGTCTGCGTAGTGGTAAATGTAATAGCAATATGGCATATAAATTGAATTCACAATTTTTCTTTTTCCTATTTTTCCTATTGATTGCTGCGTTTTGAGAAGTGAATAATTTCACTTTTCTCATTAATTGGGTTTGTTGAATTTTGAATTGACATTAGTATATGGAGAACATTGTTGTGTGTTCGTCTATGGTTTCCTGTTTTTTGAGAATAATATTAAAACCCTTTTAGTAATAACTACTCTTTACCATTTATATAATTTGAAGTTTGTACAAGTTCAAAAAATTACAACTATAATAAAATTATCCATTTTGACTTGATCTTGTTCACTTCTTGTTGTGATTTGATATGCTATAACTTGCATTATGAATATGATAAATAATTAGAAAAATAAACATATCAATATTCATATAAGTATTAAATATATATAATTTTATTCGTATAAAATTTACATTGTTAACGACTTGTCGACTTATGGACGACTAGTCGGGCGCCTTGTCGCCTAAGCGCTTAAGCTTCTGGCTATCGCCTCTCCTCGACTTGTCGCCTTGATAACTATGGTCATGCATAGATGCAGAGTAATGTGTTGAATGAGTCGTCATCAAGAATTTATTACTTTTGATTGAAGAATATGATGTGATTGTGTCGGTGATGGGCGATATTAGGTGTAGCCTATTCTATAGCTACAAATTCATATTATATCTACCCCTTTCCTCTTCCTTTGCTTAGTACCCGAGTTGCACATACGTTATTCATGTTGAAAATCATATACACAGTACTTTCTTCCTCTGTATCTACGGTTGTTTCATATTCTGTTGTATGTTTCTGCAGTTGTTGTCTCACCTCATGGAATGCGTGGTAAACTAACTGGATGTTGTCCAGGTGATCTTGTGAAGCAAGTTTATTTCAGGTTCAATCATTTACTTCTCAGTCATGCTTATGTTTCCCTTGCTTTCATTCATCATCTTGCGGATGGACAAATTAATGTTTTAGAACCAATTTGTTATTGATCAATTTCCACCTCATTTATAATTATCTTCTCTCATTTATACTTGTCTGGACAGTTCTGGCAAGTTGAGGGCTTCAAATGGGATAATAGGTTTGCCGAACCAGGTTTCTCAAGGTTCTGGTTGCAAGCTGAGAGGGCAAAGTTGCTATCTTGAAGTTACCCTTGGCTGCTCTAGTGCTGAAAATGACAATAAGCTACAACCTAGCTCAAATAAGAACTTTCCTAGGCATCAAATTGCTGAATCTCCTTCAGTGGCAAGAGATGCTCAAAAAAGTTCAGCACGCCACTTCTCAGTTTGTGAAAGAACATTTATCTACCCAGCTGAGGCAGTGCTTGTCCCGGTTGTGCAAACATCATTTGCTAGATCTTCTTTGAAGAGGTAAATTTTAAAATTTATGTCAACTTTTAATAACTATTTGGACCTTCCCATTGATAAGAGGCAGTTGAGTATATCTCGTTGCGTTTGAGGTTCCGATTAGACCTGTCTAATGCTGTGTCAGTGCTGTATTCTTTTAGACAATCTACAGTTTAGAGTGTTCGGGTGGCTAGATAGGTGGGAAATCTAAGTGAGTTATAATCTCATTTAACTTTACCATCAGATCAGCTGGCATTTCCCAGAGGATTCATATGCAGGTTCTGAGAAGGTTCTAAGTGTTAGGGCCAAGGATGATGCCGTTGTTTTTATATCTTCATTTTGTGATTACTCCAAACCCCTCCTCCTTTTTCTAGGCCAATTTGGCACTTAGGGAGTGCCAGCAGGTTGAGTAAGTAGTACTCTTATAACTTGTGGTACCAAAGAAAGTTTAAGTAGATTGTTCAAGAATACTAACAAGGGTCTGCTAGTGAAACTACCTGTATTTTTCAGGTTTGAAACTTTTTCTTTATTTATAATGAGCTAATGTTAATTATGAATTTGCAGGTTTTGGCTACAAAATTGGATGGGGCCATCATTATCTGGTTCATCTTTCCTTGTCTGGTGTGTCCATTTGTTAAACTACTTTTCATTCACTGCTTTTTTATTTATTTATTTAGAAATGAGTCCTATATATTGCGACAAAAGCATGTCAACTCTTGATGCGAATAGGCACAATGGTATAATCTGTAAATTAATACAAATACATGTGTCTATGATTGATGTGTCTATTCGCAACAAAAGTCAACATGTTTTTATCACAATATAAATCTTTTCCGCTTAGAAATTGTTAGTAATAGGTGCTTCCTTCATGTTTTCCTATCTTACTGTAGTTTCAATTTCAGCAGTAATGACATGGTTGACAATCTGGATGGGTCTTGGTTTGAATCCAAAGATATTCGGTCTCAACGAGGTTATCGTAGTAGTAGCAATAGTAACAGTAGTAGCATTAGCAGCATTAGTACCTCTAGTGATAGCGATTACAAGATGACCACGGGATCTGGAGATCTTGACGCAGATGCTGATTCTTTAACATGCGGACAGTCTGGCTTGTCTTCTGCTGCTGATCAGTTGAACAATGATGGTTTGAGATTGGTATACATTTAAACCTTCATAAGTGAGCTTTCAACATAATTATAGGTTTTTCTTATGTATGTAGAATGTTAAAATGTATTTCAGTATGTGACATATTTGAATCTACAATGGGTTGAAGATTTTTATCATTTGTACGATGCCATCTTACATTCTTACTTAACATAGAATTGGATATTTGGATAAGCTAATTTTTGGCATTTGATCCTAATAACGATTTGATGTTATATAAACATAACTTGTAGTTTCTTACTTTACTGTAACCCTATCGTAGCAGGAGCTGCTTTGTTGGTTTTGTTCATTTCTTATTTTTAAGTAGGGGATATTAAGTATATGTACTGAATCATGTTTAATTGCGGATTACATTTATTCCTTTTCGGTCTATGCTGTTCCAAAATTTGAATTATTTTGATCATTGTTTTGGGGGTTACAACACTTAGTGGAATTGCTTATAATATATTAGTGTATCTCTTGCCTAAACTTCAGATTTCTGAAGAGTTGTAATTGCATTTATATATATTCAATAGAAGTATTCTTCACGTGTCAGACAAAAGTTACTCCCTTTTAGCTCATACATAGTCCTTAAAGACTTCAAGTTCACTATTATTTTGGGTTGGTTGTTTGCACAAATTGGTCTTCTTCGGTGACTTGTTATGCTCCTTGTATCTGTTTTGATGCTTAATTCTGCTTCTTCATGTGAAGTCGCCATGAAGTTTATGTGGAAACTTGTAAAGAAACTAACATTTTAGCAGCAGAATCACTACACATCATAAGTAATTTATGCATCATATTTTTCTTGAATGAATCAATGCCAGGATTATTATATACATTGCTAATAAGATACAAACTAATCCAGCAGTTCCGTGGCACTTACCGAAGAATTTTATCAAAAGAGAGTAACCAATGTTGAATATGTACACCCTTATATATGGTTGCCATATTTTGATTCTTTAGTTATGGTCTTTATTTGTGATAATTTTGCGAAAATCAGCTAATGTGGTGTTCAGATACATATGCAGGGTTATAAACGACCTCGGCCGGTGATGACAGAATCATTTAGTCAGGCGGGGGCAGTAAGTAACACTGCCACACAAGTTGGATACAAGAATGATTTAGGTTCTATCGAAGTTAATAACTCAGTCAGTACTGGAGTAGCAAGTGAACAGCTTGGATGGGATTGGGGCGATGATGATAGAGGTGTGGGCATGGATATCCAAGCACTTCTCTCGGAATTCGGAGATTTCGGTGACTTCTTTGAGAATGATGTTTTACCATTTGGGGAGGTAATCTCTTGATGTTCTTTTTGTTTTTGGAATGAACTGATGGCATGTTTCATTTTCTTCTAATTTGTATGTATGAGTTTATGTTGTGTAATCCTGTAGTTCGTGGGCTGTTACTTTCAAACCAAAAAAGAGAAATTCTTGGCCGTTGAAGTTTATCAACATGGATTTTGCTTTCTGTTAGTGATGGTTATTTAACAATATCATGCTACGTCCTTGTCAGTGGTGGATTGATTTAAAACTATTTGTCTTCAAATATTTTTTAAGTTTCCATATGCAATTCAATCATAAAAAGAAAATTGGCATTTTCTTCCTTATACTGGAACACAAGAGTTGAGATGGTTCCATTATTGTTGAGGCTTAAGTTAATATGATTCCTGTGGTAATAGCGGGTAATCCTCCAATGTAAATTATGTTGGAAAATATATTATTCCTTAAATTCCTTGATAAACATTTAACATATCTACCTATAGTACTCTAGGCATGGCCTCAATCTTGGTCCTCGATATTTTTCCTTGAATCCCGTAAACATTTTTGGTTGAAGTGTACATATCTTATATGTTGGATTAACATGTTCTTTTTTTTATTGGTACAAATGAATAAACATATTTAAGACACTTGAATAAACATATTTAAGACACTTGAATAACCATATTTAGGATGAAGCTAATCTTCCTTCATTTTATGGTGAAGCCCCCAGGAACTACAGAGTCACAGGATCTTGTGTTTCCTGCATCAGATTCTGGAGACATGGGTAGCAGCAATCCATACACGGGGATAATGGATGTTCCAAATGATCATATGATTTTGCCTGTAGGTTTTTCATCCTTTGAGAGCTTTAATCCACCTCCAGCAGTGATGGAGGAGTCACTGAGCAAAAATCAAGTAGTGTCACAAGATGCTCCATCTTCTGATCCTATGAACTACACTCCTGCAGCTTCTACTGGTGAGTTCGATTATTTAATAAAAGCTGAAGCATTGATGACATTCGCTCCCGAGTATGGGGCAGTTGAAACAACCACAAGTGAAATTTCATCATCGATTTTCGGAAGCCCATACATTCCAAAATCAAGAAAGGTGGAGAGTGAAAATTCAAGCTCGAACAATTATGTATATTCTGCGACACCACCTTCTCCTTGCTTAGATGGATCTGATGAGAAGTCTTGCATGTCTTTAAATATGAAAGGATGTTCTGGCAGACATGACGCCATTGTCACTTCTCACCCAAAGAAATATTACACCCATGTTGATAATGGGAAAGAGCAGCATGATAAGAGATTATTGAATTGCAAAAATAGCATTTCTTCACGTGAAGGGGCGTCGCCATTTTCATTCTCTAATTTCAAGTCTACAAACTCTGTCGAATCTATCCAGAGGAAAACCACTGAAAGTACATCAGGAGCTGAAAATTTCCTGTTACCCGTAAAAACAGTGCTTGCAAATGAAGTTGAATGCATTATGTTCCAAGCTTATATGTGCAAAATACGACACACACTTTTATCTTCCAGCAGCTTTCAGTCTGCTGGATTGAGTAGGTTATCTGGAAGTACTGTTCTGAATCAGCTGCATAATAACCAAAGTATCATGGTGGACAATATGTCTGGAAAATATGAGCTGAAAAAGAAAGAATCTATACCAGTTAGAATAGCTGGTGACATAGATGGAGGCATGCTAGATGGACCCCTTAATGCTGCTGTTGGTGTTTGGCGCTCTGTTGGAGTTTCTAAAGGTTCAAAACCTACTACATCTAGTATGGAAGTTTGTGCACCTTCGCCTCATAATTCATATAATGAGGAAAGCATGCTTTCTTATGGGCAAAGGCAGCCGCTTCAGGAGCTTCTTAATGGCATGTCTCTACTTATTCAGCAAGCTACGTCATTTGTTGATGTGGCACTAGACGCTGATTCAAATGATGGTCCTTATGGTTGGCTTGCATTGCAAGAGCAGTGGAGGCGTGGGTTCTCCTGTGGGCCGTCTATGGTGCATGCAGGCTGTGGAGGGGTTTTGGCATCTTCGCATTCCCTGGACATTGCCGGAGTGGAGCTAGTAGATCCACTGGCAGCTGATGTAAGCTTTTTTCATTTAGCTGTTCAATGCTTCCCCTTTTCTTTTTGAGTTGGGCCAGTGAAAAGTAATTTCAGTTTAATTTACTTTGTGGAAACAGGTGGTTACACATCTGTGTGTGTGTGTGTGTGTGACAGCAGTTGAATTGTATTATGAACCTGCCCCACGCTTTTGAATGCTTTTCTGGTATTATAGGTTGCAAAAACTCATATAAAGAGGGACAGCGATAATTTTGTTTTCTCTCTTTTTCTTTTATTTTAAAAAAACCTATAACAGAAAATGAGTAATTTAATATCTTGCCTCATGCTATATTGGGAATTACAATAACTGGATTTTGGGTTATTTGATACCCCATTCAAAGAGAGATTGTGAAATGAGTGTGGAATTGGAGCATGGACATGGAATCTTGGAAAACAACATTTTTTTATTCATGGTAAACAAATAATATATTGGATGCGTGGACATCTTATGCATCTGCATGCAAGAACTTACTTGGTTGCACTGCAGGAAGCTACTTCCTCGACGGTCTTCAATCTATGACTATATGCAGTTATGCACAAAGATGATTGAGAGTAACTTGTGGTATATAACTTCAAAATATTCTCTAAGAGGAAGATAAAAAAAGTTTTTTTTTTTAAAATTACATAGTTTAACTTTCTAGCATTATTTTTCACTTGTTGCTCTGGGATGAAGTTTTCTCTGTCTTATGATTGTTGAGAATTGAGATGTCAATTATATCTCTTTCTCAGATTTTTTACCCGGTCATCATTATTTGGAAATTTCTTGTGTAAGAATGGTGATAGATTATTATTTATTTTTTAACAATGTCAACTTATGAAATAAATGCATGTCAAGTATAGTAAATAGTAATTTTAAACACAACAATTCTTATAGAGAAGTATTCCGAATTTCAGGTTCAGGCATCATCTGCTATTAGTTTGATCCAGTCTGACATCAAAGCAGCCTTAAGATCTGCCTTTGGCACTTTTGATGGTCCATTGCCCGTCACTGATTGGTGCAGAGGTCGTAGTCAATTTGGTGATGTGGGTGATGGTTTTTCAGCTGAATCGTCTGCAAGTGTAAGTGAATGTAGAGATTCTTCTAGTACTGTAACACTGTCAGCTGTAGAACCAATAAGTCCATTGCAGTCCTCTGCTTGTGGATCTTCTTGCCTCAAAGGTATTGTTATGCTTATATATTTATTAAATTCTAGATTGTAAGTGTACCAATGCTTGGCCTTTGACACTGTCTAGTGGGACAGATGGAACTAGGGCGGATGAAACAAGCGAAAGGAGATCAAACCAAGATACCAGTATATCTGAGTCCGAGCAGCAACTGGGTTCGAGGCTAGGGCCTACATTGCTTGTACTTCCGTTTCCTGCTATACTTGTTGGGTATGAATGTCTGTTACACAACTTTTCCACTTACAATGTTAAAAATTTAAGCATATTGTATTTTATCAGATTTGTTTAATGCGTATGTTACCAGATGGATACAAAATGGATATATCTGGTGTTATACATTCTTTGATGCTAGTAACAAACTAACAAAAAGCAATAATAACTAGTTATCCATACGCATGGGGTGGTCTACATCTATTTCTACAATTAGTATAATTTATATCGCAAGCATTTATCTGCTCTGACCAGCTGCTTGTGCAGTTACTGTAGAAGACTTTGCAAATCAAACTAAAGTCGCAGTCTAGTACAACAAATTCTGTATGAACTAGGAGGGTCTTTGAAATGCAAAAGCGGTTGCTAACTAGTTTAGAAAATGACGCATAAAGTAAAATCATTTTTTGAAACAATTACCTAGTGGAATGTTTCATTGTCTACTGCTTAGTAGAAAATATACAGGGTCCAGTGACCAGTCCACTTTCTCCGTCCTCTGTAAAATTAAGTTTCATGCTTTTTATTGAGCAGTAGTAGGCTTGCTTATTAGTCAGCAAGCTCCGATAGCATTTGGGCCACCCAAACAAGTCTAAAGGATCCTCGGCTCAACCTAGCTGAAATTCACAAGGGTCTACTTGGTCTCAGGAATTGCTGTTATGAATGCTGGTTTCTTATCATTTGTTTTTTCTTGCTATGGTCTAGTTTAAGTGCACATCTTATATACCAGTAAACGTGGGGCTGGTATTAAAAGGTATCATTGACTAGATTTCAATATACTCTTAAAAGTTTATATAAGCTAATCTAGGCTGCTATGTAAATCACTTTCTGTACAACTGTGTGCTCTCTAGCCATTATTGACTACTCTATGTGATGCGACTCTTGCTATTTCTGATTTCTTTCTCAGGCTCACAATTCATCAGTGAGCTACTTTTGTTGATTAGTTGTGGAGCTTCTAATGTAAGTGCTTAGCTACAATCTTGCTGATTATGAAAAACATGACCCCACTTGCCACCATCACTGTTGTCAAAGGAATGTTGTTGCTGCTACTACAGCCAACATTACATTTCTGTAGCTTCTGCCTCCACCACCACCATCACCATTTTTTCTTACCTTGCCTATGCTATAAAAGCCGCTATCCTGTTACCACTTTTACTGTCATTACCACCACAATTTTAGTCACCATGAAGGTACTATCTTGACTGCCATCTCAAAATTTGCTACCACCACTACCCTCACAAAATTACCCACTTTTTTGGAACATGATTGCTTATCCTAAATAAATGAAAGAGTTTACTTTTCATTCATCTGGGTTTCCCTGGGGAATGTTCTTTGCATCTTTCTCTTGTAAAAATATTCTTTCAAGCATTTCCTTCCCTCTAAAGCTATTAGGAAAATAGTAGTGATGTAAATGTTGTTATTTGTTAAAGTGATCCGCTGTTCTATAGATTATTGCATCACGTGAGAAAAATACAGTTAAAGTAGTACTATTTAGGTCATGATATTCAATTGAGAAAAAAAGTACAAATAGATTGGCTTTCTTCTGTAGGATAAACTTGTTGTAATTGTGTCTGTGATAAAAGATAATTCTGATTTATACTATAGGTACCAGGATGATTGGCTTAAGACGTCAGCAAGCTCTCTACAGCTCTGGGAAAAGGCTCCCCTTGAACCTTATGCTATGCAAAAACATGTAAGATTTGCAACTCCACTTGGTGCAAATATTTTCGTTAAGCTGCTGTTTTTTATTGTCCTGTAATATTATCTGACGATTTTATAATGGTTTTTGTTCACTTTCTATTGGCGAAGGATTATGAGTGCCTTTTTCCCCTTATTGTTTACTTAATGTTGCAGATGACTTATTATGTTGTATGTCCAGACATTGATCCCCTTACTACCGCTGCTGCTGATTTTTTCCAACAACTTGGAACAGGTGAGCGTCATGAGAGAGTCATATCCGTGGTTTGGTCATATGCATTGGGTACTATTAAACATGAAGAGCTGGTGTAGTATTGTAAAATACTACTTGAGGTCATGAGGAAAATATAGAGCTCATGATATGCACATTTTAATTCTTCATACTAGTTTTGGCATATTGATTAGAGGTCTTTATTTTACGAATTAGAATACTTTCTTCATAAGTAAAATAATAGGGAGTGAAGAAGCTTCTTCGTTTTGCTGAGTTCAGATGTCTTTACCATGGACTTACCAGAATTCTCTTCGATATAGTTGAAAAGGGAAAACTAGAAGCTTCTTCTTGCATGATGAAATATGAAATGTCCTTTTGAGTTCTGTCATTTGTATTTGCTTCACTTTCATTTTAGATTATACTGGTCAGTTTTATGCTTCTGTTTCTGAAATACTTCTTAGATTCATGCTTCGATGCTTTATGTTTGCTGATAAAATTTGTTTCCTATATTCTTGCTGTTAATTATTGAGGTATTTAAACATCCATGCATGGGCACTTGGTGTGTTACAATACGGGAATATATGATAAAATTTATGCCTCCTTGTTATATAGCATATGCATAACACATTATTGTTTTAGGTTGTTATACCTGTACTCTAAAATTATGGATATGGATTTTGCCTTGAGCTATATGGTGTTTTGTTCTTTCAGTATATGAGACTTGCAGACTGGGGACTCATTCACCTCAAATTTTGGGAAACCATATGGAGGTAGACTCAGGGAAATTGTCTGGTTTCGTACTTCTTGATTGCCCTCAATCAATGAAGATAGAAAGCAGTAGTGCTTCTTTGGTGGGATCAATCAGTGATTACTTTCTATCTCTGTCCAATGGTTGGGATTTAACAAGTTTTCTTAAGTCCCTTTTAAATGTTCTCAAGACTTTAAATTATGGTTCATGCTTGACCACTAATTCTAAGGAAGGAATTAGTGGCCCTTGTATGGTGAGTGTATTTTGTCTCACTGTTCTTGTAGTAAATATTGTCAATTCTTGTGCATAGCTAATATTTTTGTTCTTACTTGAACCCAGTCATTGTTATCTAAATTGTCATTGTTGTTTCTCTCACTCTTTCCTTTCCTTTATCTTGTTTTGAGTTTTAGGTTTAGTTTGCATTATGTAGAAATTGAGAAACGTATTTCATTCAAGTTAAGTTTTTCTATTACATCAATTGATATATATATACAAAACATCTTAATCACAGTTATGGTAATTCCTAAATTATAGTAATGTGTACACACTAATTAGGAATCTACAATTATGGTCTAACAATCTATCATATCTTCTAACACTCCCCCTCAAGTTGGTGTATAGATGTCTCGCATACCCAACTTGAAACATAGTGAATGAAATATCTTACTACTAAGACCCTTAGTCAAAATATCAGCAAGTTGATTTTCTGTTTTGACAAAAGGTAAGCAAATAAAACCACTAGTTAATTTTTCTTTGATGAAGTGTCTGTCGAAGCCACATTAGTTTACATATACCCAAGGCGATAGCTCGGTATTCCGCTTCAGCACTAGATCTCGCTACCACAGATTGTTTCTTACTACGCCAAGTAACAAGGTTACCTCCAACAAATGAACAGTAACCTGATGTAGAATGACGATCTTCTATAGAGCCAGCCCAATTTGAGTCGGAAAAAGTTTTAACTCTCATATGACCATATGATGCGAACAATAACCCTTTTCCAAGAGCAGACTTGAGATACACCTCAGAATTCTGTAAACAGTTTCCATGTGACAATGTCGAGGATCATGCATATACTGACTCACTATTCCCACAGCATAAGATATATATCAGGTCTAGTATGAGAAAGATATATCAATCGTCTCACCAAACGTTGATATCTTTCTTTATCCACCGTAGGTCCTGTGCCACCTACTATATGATGATTAACTTCAATAGGAGAATCAGCATGCTTACATCCCAACATGCCAGTTTCTGTTAAAAGATCGAGGACATACTTCCTTTGAGATAGAAAAATCCCACTTGTAGATCTTGCAACTTCAATACCAAGGAAATATTTCAAAGGACCAAGATCTTTAATCTCAAATTCTTTGGCCAAACTTGTTTTGAGATTAACTATCTATTTTATATTATTCCCTGTCACCACAATGTCATCAACATAAACAATAAGAATAGTAGTCTTGCCGTTTATCTGTTTGACAAATAGAATATGATCCGCTCTACTTTGCTTGTACCCAAATCTTACCATTGCTTTGTGGAATCTACCAAATCAAGCTCTGGGAGATTGCTTCAACCTATATAAAGCCTTTCGCAGTTTGCAAACCTTATCCTTGGTGGCAGATGAAGCAAAACCTGAGAGTATTTCCATATATACTTTCTCCTCTAAGTCACCATGAAGAAATGCATTTTTCACATCCAACTGTTGAATATCCCAGCTGAAGTTTGCTGCACATGAGATTATGGTACGAACAGAGTTCATATTTGTCACAGGAGTAAATGTCTCCTGGTAATCAATCCTATGAGTTTGAGTGTACCCTTATGCAACTAGCCTGACTTTGAGTGACTCAACTGTCCCAGCTGCCTTCTGTTTGACTGTATATACCCATTTGCAACTAACTGGTATTTTTCCGTAAGGAAGTGAGACTAGTTCCCATGTATCATTCTTTTTCAGGGCATTCATCTCCTCTATCATAGTCTGTTTTCAATTCTCATCACTCATTGCTTCTTTTCATCCCTGAGGTACAGATATTGAAGACAAGGATGAAACAAAAGAGAGATAGGATGCAGATAATTTATCATAGGCTACGAAATCAGAGATCGGATGTTGAGTACAAGTTCTAGCTCTTTTCTAAAAGCAATAGGAATATCAGTATCATCAGATGAACAAGTAGGATTAGGATTCTCACCATTAGCATTATCAAGACTAGGTTCTGAGCATGGTTGGAGTAGTGGTGCAGAAATGGTGACCTTATGCTTGTCTTTTCGAACATAGGTTCTCAACTCCGGCTCATTCTGTAACTTCTCCTGTGTAGAATTATCAGGAACAAGAGAAGATGGAACAGGAAAAGAGGGATATAATAGTGCCAGCCTTAGGAGGAAGCTTTTTCTCATCAATAATATCCTCCCCCTATGGAGAAGGTGAAGAAGAATAAAAAGGTTCTAACTCCCAAAAGGTTATATCCCGAGTGACAAATAGTTTGTGTGAAGGAGGATGATAACATTTATATCATTTTTGGGTTGGAGAATAACCAATGAAAACACACCGAAGAGACTTAGGATCTAATTTTTCCCGAGTGGGAGACTTATCATGAACATAGTACACACAACCAAAGACTCGAGGCGAAGGAGAAGGACTTGTGTGTGGAAGCAAAGAGGTTGGACTTTTGTTCCTAAGAATTCTAGAACGAAGTCGATTTATCAAAAAAGCAGCAGTCTAAACAGCATCTCCCCATAGAAATTTAGGTGTGTTTATAGTGAACATAAGAGTGCGTGCTACCTCTAGTAAGTGACGATTCTTTCGTTCCGCCACTCCATTTTGTTCTGGAGTTTTAGCACAAGAGGTTTGAAGAATAATGCCATGCTGGGAGAGATAAGATGCAAAAACATTATTATTACTATATTCACGACCATTATCACTATGGAGAATCTTTACTTTAGCTTCAAATTGAGTTTGAATCATTTTATGAAAGTCCTGAAAACAATCAAACACCTAATCTTTGGAACGAAGAAGATAAATCCAAGTGACACGAGATGACAATCAATAAAGCTAACAAACCATCTATGACCAGAGCAAACAACCCGAGAGAGTCCCCACACATCAGAATGTATAACAGCAAAAGATTCTGAATGTCGACTGTGAATAGCAGAATAAATAGAACGTTTGTGTTTTTCCAATTCACATGGTTCACACAAAACCTGAGTTTTATTACATTGTTTAACTAAAGATGGAAATAAAGACTATAATATAGAAAAAGAAGGATGTCCCAAACGTCGATGCCACTGATGGAGAGAAGTCAAACTCGAGTCAGAAGTAGAGTGAAGAGCCTGAGTAGAGAACATATTCGACGAGGGAACATCTAAGTAATAGAGACCATCAACTGCACTACCAGTGTCAATCTTCTGCCCCGTCACCAAGTCCTGAAAAACACAATGAGATGGGAAAAAGGTTACTGAACAGTTTAACGATTCAGAAAGACGTTGAATAGATAACAAATTTGCAGTGAATGAAGGAATATGAGGAACCGATGACAATATCAATGAAGGGGTACAAACTACAGAGCCTCTCCCAGAGATAGGAGAGAGGGAACCATCAGCTACGCCAACCTTGTCTTTTCCAGAACAAGGCGTGTATGAAGTAAAGAGAGTGGAGGACCCGGTCATATGCTCGGATGCACCTGTGTCAATGATCCAACTAGAGCAAGTTGATGAAACATTAAGAGCACAAGATTGTATACCTGACTGGACATAATGAGAAGAAGTGGACTTGGAATAAAGTTTTCGAGAGGCTGAGATTTCCTCAGGAGTGAGTGCAGAAGTAGTGTCTGAAGCACTGAAGGTATCAACAGGAGGTGTTGTGTTAGTCACATAGGCCTGAGATCCACTACCACTACCAAACCTACCCCCTCGCCCTTTAGGACGTCCATGAAGCTTGAAACAACGATCTGTAGTATGGTTCTTTCCTCCACAGTAATCACATTCACAAGATTCCTTCTCAACAGGAGACTGAGTAGTGGAGCCAAACTTAGGATACGAAGCAATCATAGCAGATCGATCAACAGAATTTAGAACCATCACCCGACGCCTACTTTCCTCTTGTTGGACCCTAGCATGAGCCTCTCGTAACGATGGAAAAGGCGTCTGACCAATCAACTGTGCTCGAACTTGATCAAACTCTATATTCAAACCTGTCAGGAAATCCACAACTCTATCTGCACTAACAAATCTTTGATAAGCAGCTGCATCTTCCGGACATTTGGCTGAAAAAATCAGGTAATGATCAAGTTCCTGCCAAAGAGCATTAATTTCTACAAAATACTGAGCCACAGTCTTCTCCCCTTGACTTAGCTCGCGAATCTTCTTACGAATATCATATGCCTTAGACATATCACTAGAAACAGAGAAAGTTTGAGAGATAGCCTCCCAAAGCTCATAGGCAGTGTCTAAGAATATATAACTACTCCGCATACTAGGTTCCATAGAATTAAAAACATGTCTTTACCATGGAATTATCAGATTTTCATTCCTCTTGGATCAAACCCGGTTTCTCAGGCATAGTGGTTGTTCCATTGATGAAGTGTTGCATACGATTGGCCTCAATTGACATGCGGCATGCTTGAGACCATGCCAAATAGTTGGTTCCATCCAGTTTGAAGGGACTTAGAACAAGGGATGAATTAAGTGTATGGCTTCTAGCAGCATATTGTTTTTCCATGTTACCCTTATGAATTCCACTGCTAACACCACTGTGTTCTGCCATTTAACAAAAAAAAATTATATATCCTAGGAGAATAAACCTTCCGAAAGGATACTATTATACTGTGAATGAAACCAAACCAAACATTGTAGACAAACCAAACCAAAGATAAGTGTATTTGCAGTGTAAGGAAACAAGGAACCAAACCAACTGAAGAGAGAAACATTGCGAGTAAAAAAAACCTCTGTGACCAGCCAAACCGAAGCACCGAAGCCACGCGAACATCGTGACCACGCCACGCGAACACTGTGAGTAAAAAAAACAGCACCAAAGCCAAATCGACCACACGAATCGAAGCCAAACACTGTGAAGCCAAAACTGTGAATCGAAGCCTGTAGGATCAAGCCTGAAGATTGAAGTCAACTGACCAGATAGTCGTGCTGGAAAACCGATCAGACTGGACGAAGAAAATGCCGGAAAAAATGGCCGGAAGAGGGCTTATGCGCCGGCGCGTGGGGTCGGCAGTCCGGCGAGTGGGCGGCATGCGGTGGCAAGTCGGAAAATTGAAACCTCCGGTTGAGTCGTCTGGTACTTTAGAACCCAATTATGTTCTCAATTTCTCCATATCAAGTCGTTCAACTAGTTTTCTAATTGAAAGTGTTGGACGGCAGCGGAAACTAGAAGAAAAACGACGTCTTCTGGGAAAAGAAAGAAGCAGGCTCTGATACCATATAGAAATTGAGAAACGTATTTCATTCAAGTTAAGTTTTTCTATTACATCAATTGATATATATATATATACAAAACATCCTAATTACAGTTATGGTAATTCCTAAATTATAGTAATGTGTACACACTAATTAAGAATCTACAATTATGGTCTAACAATCTATCATATCTTCTAACATATTATCTTAATTTCTTGTTTAGAACACTGTTTTCTCGATCTGCTTGTGGTGCATAATTATTCTTCCAAGCTTTTAAGTTTATACCATGAAACTACAGTTAAAAAGTTAGCATCTAAACTGAAATCCTTATGCTTTTCCCTTTCTTCTTGTAGGCTCAAATCAGTAATGACCGTGTGCATATCCTTGCCCAACATCAATCTTTTTATTAACCATATGATAATTCTATGATGTTATTTTCCTTCCCTCTTTTAAAGATTTTGCATTCAAATTATACACCTTTGACAGATATGGATTGTTTAAGCGCTCACACACAATGTTAGGAATAGTGAAATAGATTGGTCACCTCCCTGCTTATTGTTCCCAAAATTAATCAAATAAAGGTAGGAAAGGAACATCAAGTATATAACTTTCAGTTTATCAGGCAACCCAACTAGTGAGAAAGTCAGGTTGCCTAACTAGTGAGGAAGTCACTTGAACAGATGGGGATGAGATTACCGTCCTAAATTATGAGGCACTATAAAGGGGAAAAAATTAAAATTAAATTTCGCAATCAGTGCTGTAAGCTTTCACCCTTATACATAATCATATTTGAATCAAAAGATTTTATTGCTAAAAATCTTTTGCATTGTGCATCTCAATGAATTTCCTAAAAAATGCTGAATTCATATCACATACATTGTTGGCTATTGGAATCAGGTAATCTATGTGGTGTGCCCCTTCCCCGAGCCTTTTGCAGTTCTAAAGACTGTCATCGAGTCCTCAGCTGCTGTTGGATCCGTTGTTCTTTCGTCAGACAAGGAAAGGAGAAATATTATGCACAATCAAGTCGGCAAGGCATTAAGCTGCTCAACTGCCGTAGATGAAGCATCAATATCAAATGTTGTTACACTCTCAGGGTTTAGCATTCCTAAGTTGGTATTGCAGATTGTAACTGTTGATGCTATATTTAGGGTTACAAGTCCAGCGCTTAATGAGCTTGTCATTCTCAAGGAGGTAGCTTTCACTGTTTACAATAAAGCTCGAAGAGTTTCACGAGGATCCTCTTCAGATTTGGTTCCATCATCAACCATATCAGGTAGATCACATTCAGCCTTAATGCAAATGAATTCTATCCCAGGGATGTGGAAGGATTGTGTTGGTCCTCGAATGACTGGGCCTTCTATACAGAGAGAGGGCGAACTTGATGCTAGCTTGAGGGCTGGTACTTGGGATAATTCTTGGCAAATGTCAAGGACTGGAGGACTTGGA
The DNA here is from genome assembly GCA_020205555.1 of Panax stipuleanatus. Classification (NCBI taxonomy): domain Eukaryota; kingdom Viridiplantae; phylum Streptophyta; class Magnoliopsida; order Apiales; family Araliaceae; genus Panax; species Panax stipuleanatus. The sequence goes on from CM035125.1 coordinate 76,291,808, forward strand.
TGTGATTCTAATAGAACAGGGGATTTACTTCTTCAGGAGGAAATCCGTTATATGTTTGAGCCGCTTTTCATTCTTGCTGAACCTGGTTCCCCAGATCGTGGCGTGTCACCTCCAGTGTTTGGGAATCTTGCATATGAATCTTCAAAGCTGTTGGCAGATGATGGTACTAGTGGAGATACTGGACCAAGCTCACAGTTTGATGGACCAGAGACAGACAGCTATGGATCTGGCCATCAAAAGATTCTGCCAAGCCTTCACTGTTGTTATGGATGGACTGAAGATTGGCGTTGGCTGGTATCCATATGGACAGATTCAAGGGGGGAATTGCTTGACAACTATATATTCCCCTTTGGTGGGATCAGTAGTAGACAGGATACAAAGGGTCTACAATTACTTTTTGTCCAAATTCTTCAGCAAGGCTGCCAGATACTTCAGGCGTGTTCTCCTGATACTGGGATTGCCAAGCCTGGAGATTTCGTGATTACACGTATTGGATGCTTCTTTGAGCTAGAGTGCCAGGGTATACTAATTATTTATTTCAGCTTATATTACCAGCTTTACATATTTGTTACTATTACTTATAGTGTTTTTTTTAATGTTTCAGAAGTAAGTCCTAAATATTTGTTGTGTTTTGAGTAGTTTCTATGTGGAAAGTTTGGTTGTTGGGAGTGGCTGCCTAATTTGTTGCACAATTGATCAATACGTTCACCAGCTGCACCCTTGAGATAATTTTTCCAACCTTTTGCCCAAAAAGTAATTGGTGAAAATGACTTGCAAACCGAGGAGGCTATATCAATTTATATAAAATTAGATTGTCATTAAGCTTATTGGTCATAGAACCTGCTGGTGCCTAGTGAGCTAGTGTAAATTATGTAGCCACTTGTAATTGTCGTCCCTTTTGCCAAAAAAATGTGGTGACAAATGTTAACTTCGTGTCACTTTATTTTCTTTTTTATTGTGGAAATTCCTGTATTTTCCAATCTGATAGCCATATAATTGTAAACAGAATGGCAAAAAGCCCTATATTCCATTGGGGGTTCTGAGGTGAAGAAGTGGCCCGTCCAGCTACGACGATCTACACCTGACGGGATGCCTCCAAACAGCAATGGAAATTCTTTGCAGCAACAAGAGATAAGTATAATTCAAGATAGAACCATGCCTTCATCACCTAGTCCTTTGTACAGTTCTCATTCGAAAGCTTCTAGCTACATGAAAGGGGGTATGGGGCAACCCTCTGCTAGAAAGCAGCAGCTTATGGGTGGTCATACTGCAGTTGACAATTCCAGGGGCTTGCTTCAATGGGTGCAAAGCATCAGTTTCATCTCAGTATCAGTCAACCATTCCTTGCAACTAGTTTTTCAAGCAGATTCTGTATCGCCTGGTAGTTACCTATCCTCCCTTTACTTATATTTCTTATGATTCCTTTAGAATTCATGGCATTTCAAATTCAATTTGATTGGCATCTTCTGCTTCTAGGTAAACCAATTGTTAAATATCTTAAATTTTGTTGAGCTTGAAGAGCATAAGCATAGTGACACCTTAAATGTTACTTTGCATGGACATATTGTTAAAAGTTATGGTTTGTCCCTAATGACGTGTTATACTTGTGGCCTTATATGGACTATGTTTTTCAAGGTTGTTGGCAAATAAAAGTCTTGAGTAGATAGACGATATCGACACATGTATCTAGTAATGTTGAACTTGCTATTTGATCAACATTTGAATTTAGTCAATCCCTTACATAGTTTCTACTTGGTGTTGAAGTGTGCTATTTCTATATGTAAATTAGAATTAATTTTTGTCATCATCTTCGTAGTCATACCATGCATCATAGGCTCTCAAGTCCTAATGACAAATTTAGTATACTCCATCTCCAATTTGTTTGTCGACTTTGAAAGGGTTTGTTTCACTCAGATGTACAGATAAGCAAATTATGTATCAAGAAATTATAGTTTTTAGTGTAGTTTTATTATTATTTAAAATCTAAATTGTAATTTTGAAGAAAATAGTATACATATATTTCCTCTCTCCCCTTTTAATTGACCTCCTCTCCTTTTGGGTTGATCCATAATTGAATTCCGCTCCATGTGTTGGTGCACCTTTTGTTTCAACTGGCTAATTCTCCCTTGTGTTTAGTAGATTAAAAGAGGACTTCAAATTTTTGTGGACCCCATTTCATATATCAATTCATTATTTTATGGGCTTATTGGAAAACACATTTATGGCTTTTTCAAGTCTCCTTTTCTTAAATTGTGTTCCACATTAAGAGAATCAATTAAAATGGGAGGTGGGAGTAAAATCTGTGTCAATTGTAAATTTTGGAAGTGCAAACAAGTTGGGATGGAGAGAGTAGCATTGAATGGGCAAGAGGATTTTAACACTACCCAAATATATTCTTTTGGATCAATTCACATTCTTTCTGGGGAGTATTTTCAAAATAACCAATTGCCACCAAAAAGTAAACAAATTTATTTGGGTAGTGTTAATGTGCTGAGTGGTAAGGAAAAGTTGCAGTTATGTAGAAAATTGTGTAGACTGTTTTCTTTCTTATTTGGGTGCAATCTTATACATCCATAAGTAAATAAGTTGCTTTTGTATTATCAAATCCAGTTTTAACTGTTAGCAATCTTGTAGGAGCAACTCAAGGAAGCAGTGTGATGGGCCAGTCAGGTTATCTTGAAGGATTCACTCCTGTAAAGTCTCTTGGGTCAACATCAGCATCTTATATTCTAATTCCATCACCTAGCATGCGCTTTCTCCCTCCAACTCCTCTCCAGCTCCCTACATGCCTTACCTCTGAATCCCCACCGCTTGCCCATCTCCTCCACAGCAAGGGATCTGCGATACCCCTTTCTACGGGTTTCGTGGTTTCAAAAGCTGTACCTTCTATGAGGAAAGACTCGGGGAGTAGCACAAAAGAAGAGTGGCCTTCAGTTCTTTCTGTCAGTCTTGTTGATTATTATGGAGGCAATAATAACATCACCCAGGAAAAAATCGTCAAAGGCGTTGCCAAGACCGGAGGAAGGGGCTTAAGCTTGGACGCTAGAGACTTTGAAATAGAGACCCATTTGATTCTCGAGTCCGTAGCAGCAGAACTTCATGCTTTGTCATGGATGACAGTGAGCCCAGCATACTTGGAAAGGCGAACCGCACTACCCTTTCACTGTGACATGCTTTTGAGACTGCAAAGGCTGTTTCATTTTGCTGATAAGGAACTCTCTCGGATGGCGGAGAAAGCAGAAGGTTAGGATGAATGAAATCTATAACATATCGAGGAATAGGTCCCGGAACAACTCATTTTATAGACTGTCCTCTGCATGACACCTGTGCAGTGTTAAATTAGTTTATATTTTCCTATTTTTTTTGCAAAATTAGTTGCGCTATGCTAGTCACATATTTAATTAAGTCCTGCTGACTAGAAGCAATGTTGTTGTGCTTGCTGGGAGACAAAGTGAACAATCATATAGAAGTACATGGGGTTGTACTGTAGGCATTGGGAGATCGGATCTGAAGTTTATGTATATAGAAACTAATGGTTCTTAGTCATTGTGGAACATTTTCACTCCCGGCAAAATAGTCTTGGAACTGGGTTTTTGTACCCTTCTCTTTTCGAGGCCAGTAGAGCAGATTTTAGATGGAAAATATGGCTGGTTCCTTGTAGCTTAAAAGTAATTTTTGAGTAACTTGCTGTAAATTAATTTTTCTTAGTGGTCATAAAGTACATTTTGATATGATTTTTAAGTCCTAAGAAAATGGTTTTCTTTCAAGTAATGTCTGCTGCCTTTGTGCTTATTACAATTTTTCAAGGAAACCGGTTTCCAAAAGACAGGTGGATGGAGATGCTGCAGTTTCTCATTTATAAAATCTCAGTTGGTGTACCTTGGCTAGCGTAACTTCTATCTCATGTATTAAAGATCAATGTTAGTTCTATCCGGCCAGAGGAGACATTTCATTGTATTTTGATATCTGGCTCAACTTCACGTACAATATATATATATGAGTTTCGTTTCACAGCTTACGTCAGTTGGGAGCACTATTTTAGCTAACAGATCTTCAGTCGTTTATTCAATTAATCCACGGCTTAGATTAATTTTGATTTGGGCTTGGCTGTAAATCGTTCATGCATCCGGTGCAAGTCCTTACTACCACGGTATTATCCTAATTTAGAAATTGAATTCACCTTGGCCGCGCCTTCTTGCGGCCAGGCAAAGCGTTGTTGTTTTGCCTGGTCGCAGAAAGGAGGTGCAACCACTTCTAGGTTCATTTTGACTTCCTTTTTAAAACGTACATAATTAGGGCATACATTTTACTTCATACACATCAATTGTCTAAACAACTATTCAATTTGGATTTGGAGAGAAATTGCTTTGCCAAAATTTGTAGAAATCAGTTGTGAAGGAGAGTAATTTTTGGTAAGTGTTCATCAATGGCTTTCATACATGCTACAAAGATATTTATGGCTAATTCTTCTGAATCTCTTGCTAGTATAGATTGTATAAATGCATCCAAGTATGTTAATGATGTTGAAAGTAGTAAAGAGGTAATGGTCCCTTATGTTGGTTAATTGTTCTTTAAGTTGGAAGAAGTTGATTTTTTTTAAAAATCGTATGTCCATAAATATGGATTTGAGATTAGGATTAGTACGAGTTGTAGACATGCTGGCAATAATGATTTGTCGTCCAGGTTATGCGTGTTAGGTTTGTATGAAATCACGGCTCAATCAAATTGCAAAATTAGCGGAAGCATGGTAAAATAAGAGTTTAAATTTTTTCTACAAATTAATTACCCGGATCATCCTTTATGCAAATTATTAATTTAAAACGATAAATAAGAAGTTATGGAATCATACCCTTGTAGAACTAAACTTCCACAGGTACGAGTTCAACACCTTGTTCTTCGCGATCTCCTTGAATATCCGAAATAGATTCCTTCTTTTGATCTACGTTAGCCACCCAAGTGTATGGCCTCTAGAGGTGATCCACCAAAGAAGAGTAATTGTTCAAGAAGGAGGGTGGTTGGCTAAACCCTAGTTTTCTATTCTCTATGGAAAAAAAGTACTCTCCAACAATTGGAATTGCATCAACTGATATCTAACATAAGACTCCTCTTATATAGATATTGGTCAACCCTTCTAATCCAATTAGAAATAGGGTTTTATTTAATTAATTAGGCTTCCTAACCCATTGGGAATAATTAATTAAACTCTTTTAATTAATTTGCCTCTTAATCTTATTAGGAATAAATGAGAGTACTAATATTAAATTAATTCCTAAATTCCTTTAGAAATTAAAATAATAATAATAATAATTGTAATAATAATAATAAGACTCCTCTTATTAATTTATATTTAATATTTTTAAAATATTAAATAATAAACATTAAGCTATTTAATTTATTTTATCACCATAGATTAAATTAATTACACTTAACATATTATTACGATTATGCTATTACCTTCTTAAATAATCATTCTTCCTTTTATGGTGTGACATTTAGGTTCTCCATATTAAACCGGTTGTGAATAAATCAATTAGAACAATACTAATCTTATTTAAATAAATAAATTAAACTAATAATCTATTTAAATAAATACTATTTATTCTAAAATAGGGATAAGCCTCCTTAGCGATCAACGACTTTCCAGATAATATAGATTTCAACATTAATCATAAAAGAACATGTGAGTAAATAGTTACCGTATAATTCAATCCTTTCACCATACAATATTTTAATTAAATATAAGACATGAAATTACTGTCAAGTCTTATTTTATTTAATTATATGTATTTCGATTAGAAAATGCACAACTCCAAATAATGTAAATTAGAAACTCATTTCTAATTTTATTATGCCTTGGCCAAGGACTACTGGGTTGTCATTTAACGAATCATATAGAACATATCTCTTTTTTTACTAGAAGCGGTAGATTCTTTATTGATCATTTATTATCTCCATATATAACTTATTACACCCAAGCATACCCTTTGATATGCCCTAATGGTCTTAAGGAATAAGTCAAAGTATAATTCATTATACACAAGATACTATGATGATCTCAAGTCTGAGGATCATTTGTACTACTATCATATTAGGAATTTCTATTGACAGGCGAGTAAAACTCTATTAGGTATTCCTTAGCGAGTCACGTTCAGTGTATTTATTCTCCAATAAGCACCTACATACTTGCTTTAGTGTCTCCACACAAATTATCATGAGATCAATCATCCTCATCCAATGAGCAAACAACATATGTACCAATCTATTCGGATTTACTAATCCCCTTTTTAGTAATCAATCGATTGGAAACTTTTTTAGTTTTAAGCTATCTAAGAATTTATATCTCATTAGCATGATCAACATCATGATTCTAAAAGCATTTCTTAAAACTATGAGTTATTTATATATTATAAAAACAGCATCACGTAGATAATTAAATGCTTTTAATAAATAAATACTTTTATTAATAAATAAATAAGATCGTTTTCAAAGTATATGTTTTATCATTATACATGATTGACTCGTATGCATACTAATTTCAATCTCCCACTTGCACTAAAGCCAATTGTCATGGTATCTCATACCCATCTTCTCTAAGTGACGATCAAACTGCTGTTGTGTTAAAATTTTAGTAAATAGATCTGCAATGTTGTCTTGAGAGTCAACACGCTTCAAGGTGACGTCTCCTCTTTCAATGATCTCCCTAATCAAGTGAAATCACCGCAACAAGTGTTTGGATTTTTGATGAGACCTGGGTTCCTTAGCCTGTGCAACAACTCCGGTGTTGTCATAGTACAAGAGGACTGCTCCTCTAATGCTAGGAACCACACCAAGTTCGGTTATGAACTTCTTCATCCAAACAGCCTCCTTTGCAGCTTCACTTACAGCTATGTACTCTGCCTCTGTCACTGAATCAACAACTGTTTGCTGTTTGGAACTCTTCCAACTCACTACGCCACCGTTTAAGGTAAACACATATCCCGAAACGGATTTACTGTCATCTTGGCCCATTTGAAAACTTGAGTCTGTGAAGCCCTCGAGTTTTAATTCAGACCCACCATAGACAAGAAATACATCCTTAGTCCTTCATAAGTACTTTAGGATATTTTTCACTACCTTCTAGTGCTCTTTTCCTGGATTCGACTGATATCTGCTTGTTACACTAAGTGCATGAGCGACATCCGGTTTAGTACATATCATACCGTACATGATAGATCCTATTGTTGAAGCATAAAGAATCTTACTCATACGGTCTTTCTCCTCTGGTGTCTTTGGGGACTATTTCTTGGAGAGCTGTAATCCATGGCTCATCGGCATGAGACCTCTTTTGGAATCTTCCATGCTAAACCTCTTCAGCATCGAGTCAATGTACGTTCCTTGGGATAAGCCAAGCATCCTTTTATATCTATCTTTATAGATCTTTATCCCCAAAATATAAGATGTTTCTCCCAAGTCCTTCATGAAGAAGTGTTTAGATAACCAGATTTTAATTGATTGTAGCATAGAAATATCATTCTCTATCAGTAATATATCATCAACATATAGTACAACGAATGAAACAGCGCTCCCACTAACCTTCTTGTACACACATGGTTCATCCTCATTTTTGATAAAATTAAACTCTTTGATTGTCTCATCAAAACAGATGTTCCATCTACGAGAAGCTTGCTTTAATCCATAAATGGATCGTTGCAGCTTACATACTTGATTTGTTCCAACCTTTGAAACAAATCCCTCTGGCTGTGTCATATACACATCCTCCTCAAGTTTTCCATTGAGGAAGGCTGTTTCACATCCATCTGCCAAATCTCATAGTCGTAATAAGCTGCAATCGCAAGCAAAATTCGAATGGACTTGAGCATAGCTACTGGTGAGAAGGTTTCATCATAGTCAACTCCTTATCTTTGTTTGAAACCTTTTGCATCCATTCTGGCCTTATAGGTCTCTGCCTTGCCGTCCGCTCCAGTCTTTCTTTTAAAGATCCATTTACACCCAATAGGCTTAATGCCTTCAGGTGGTGAAACCAAAGTCCATACTTGGTTCTCATCCATGGAGTCCATCTCGAATTTCATGGCTTTTAGCCATTTTCCTGAGTCTTTATTACTCATAGCCTGTTCGTAATTCAATGGATCATCATCATTCATGATGTGTACCTCATCGTCATCCTCTATGACGAATCCATACCTATCAGGTATCTTTGGTACTCTTCCAGATTTACGAATAGGGTGTTGTACAGTAGGTTCATCCACTTGGTCAGGTACCTGACTTTGATCAATAGTAATTTGTGGTTCTTGAATTTCTTCAACATATATCTTACTCCCACTGACCCCTTCATGAATAAACTCTTTTTCCAAGAAGGCAACATGTTTCGCAACAAACACCTTTTGATCAGTTGGATGATAGAAATAATACCCTCGTGTTTCTTTAGGTTATCCCACAAATCTACACTTGTCGAATTTAGTCTGTAGCTTATTATTTTCAAACTTTTTGATATAATCTGGACAACCCCAAGTCTTAACATGCTTAAGATTTGGTTTCCTCCCTTTCCACATCTCATATGGGGTCTTTGGGACGGATTTGGTAGGCACCTTGTTAAGTAGGTATGCAACCATTTTTAGGGTATAACCCCAGAAGGAAATTGGAAGATCGGTAAAACTCATCATGAAACGAACCATGTCCAACAATGTTCGATTTCTCCTTTCAGATACTCCATTTAACTGTGGTGTACCTGGTGGAGTCCATTGAAAGATTATACCATTATCTTTGAGACAATTGAGAAACTCACCGCTTAAGTATTCTCCACCTCGATCTGATCGAAGAATGTTAATACTTTTGCCAATTTATTTCTCTACTTCACTTCTGAACTCTTTGAACTTTTCAAATGATTCAGATTTGTATTTCATTAAATACACATATCCAAATCTTGATCATCAGTGAAAGTAATAAAATAATAATACCCTGCCCGTGCATTCGTTGTCATAGGTCCACAAACGTCTGTGTGAACCAACACTAACAATTCTATAACTCTTTCTCCTTTTCCACTAAAAGGAGATTTAGTTATTTTACCCATGAGACAAGATTCACAAGTTAGATATGATTTATAATCAGATAGCTCTAAAAGTCCATCCTTATGCAACTTGGATAATCTTGTTTTATTGATATGACCGAGTCTACAGTGCCACATATAGGTATAATTAACATCATCTCTTTTTTTTTTCTTGGTTTGTTCAATTTGAAATATATTTTCATGTAAGTCAAGTATGTAAAGTCCATTTCACAAATTACCAACACCATATAAAACATTGTTATTATAAATATAACAACTGTTGTTCTTTATTATAATGTCATATCCATCCATATCTAATACGAAAATAGAAATAATGTTTTTAATGATATTCAGAACAAAATAACAATTATTCAAATTAATGGACTTTCCCGTAGGCAGTGCTAAACAATAAGTGCCTAGAGCTAATGTAGCAACCTTTGCTCCATTTACCACTCGTAGGACGACCTCATCCTTGTTCAGTTTTCTACTTTTGACCAGTCCCTGCATAGTATTACATATGTGAGAACCACAGCCGGTATCCAGTACCCAAGTAGAATTTTGACTTTCCAAAAAATTAATTTCAATCATAAACAAACCTTGATTAGGATTTGAAACTTCTCTAAGCTTCTTCTGCTTTTGTTCTGCAAAGAAATCCTTGCAGTTCCTGCTCCAGTGACCCCACTTATTGCAATGGAAGCACATTCATTTGCTATCTAGATCAGGTTTTTTATTATCCTTTATATTTGCCTTGCCCCTTAATCTTCTTAGATTTCTTCTTTTGAGAAGATACCTTGGGCCTCTTCCTTTTCTTGGAAGAATCATCCACCATTAAGACATGATTCTTCTTGGATGGGAAGTGACCTGCAGTTTTCAACATGTTAAGTAATTCAGGCAAGCTGACATCTAACTTATTCATGTGAAAATTCACAACAAATTGAGAAGGTCTCAGGGAGTGACTGCAAGACTAAGTCTTGACTCAACTCCCCATCCATGACGAACCCAAGCTGTCTAAGGCGTTCAATCAGATTGATCACCCTTAGGACATGAGTCTCAACGGCAGTGCCCTCGGTCATCCGAGATCGGAAGAGCTCCTTATATATGTTGGACAGTTCAAAAGCTTAATATAAGCAATATCTAAATCTGTGTCTAGCCGATTCAAATGGCATTGACACCTCTTTAATTATTAAAATACTGAAAATCATTTTATGAAACATATATAGTACCGCACTGTTTTAACAGTACGTTGAGAATGTCGTCATTTTATGACTTTGTCATGCTACATCATACCATAGTGGGCTGACGATCCATAGATCAGATCCAACAATAGGTTAAGCTGCATTGATGACTCCATCATTTGTCATGTCGACATCATATTAATGATAGATTGATGACTATATAAAATATATTTTGATATTTTAAAATTTGGCTAGCCGAAACAATCATTGTAGACTCTTCTTTAAATGATTCAAAACCATTGAAAATCATTTTTGGTGTTATTATGCCGCAACAGATAACGATGTGTTAGTGGCTCGAAGTCCACATCCATACCCTTGTCACCGTGTGTTGCTGATAACAAAAATTCATTTGTATTTTTAAAGGTACATTAGTGCGAATTTATCTTGATTTCAAAAATTTCAAGATCTAGCATAGCTAGAAGATTTGGAATATCTATTTCTCCTTTGTCAACTTCAATTTCTTCCATTGTCTCACCATAAAACAATTCTATCTATCTCTAGCACCATCAATACTCAATCTACTATAATTAATTATCTCTTATTCTATAATATTCTTATTCCTTAGTACAGCTCATCAAACTTACCACACATTACGTGTTTAGAAACTTGCCATAAAAATATGAGTTTAGGAACTTGTTCTAGAAATACGTAGTCCAAGGACAAATCAGGGACTGTCCATACGCTTAGGAGCTCCAAAAACACACCATATGATTATGAGTCACAAACTCACCAAAAGTATGAGTTTTAAGAACTCGCACCTACTCTTATATTCTCTAATTATCGAATATACATATGAGAAAAGAATCACCTTCTCACCATATATACACCGATAACGCGACACCGACATTTCAACGATTATCAGTGTGATAAACTAAGTGGTTGTTAAACCAAACACAAAACTCCAGCCCATACAAAAATTTGTACAACTCAGCTACCACATGAGTCTTTAATTGAAATTCCACTTAATCCCATCAAATCTTATCTTTTTCTTTACTCAATACAATTTTTTTTTTAATTTGTATTTAATCATCTACCACTTTTTCCAAGTTTTATTCTTGTACTAATACATAGTACCATTTCCATATAGTCATTTTGCTATATGTTTTCAATCATTCGATTGATTAACTATCATTCTTTGACTTGATCAGACTTATCTTATAATCGTGTTATATTATGATTCTTTCTCATTCTATGATCGTTTCATTTTTATGATCTTATTTTCTTTCCTCTTTAATCATATTATTTATGATTATCTGAATCAGGTGTCCCCTGATCCTCCACTTCTTGCCTTTTAAGATTCTTCTTAGAATTATTGCGTATTATCTAAACGCATTCTTTATGAATTTTTAAATTCATTTTAAGATCGTTTAAACCTCATTCGATTTTAAACTTAGCATTCTATATTCTTTTTCTTTACCATGCTTACGGTTATAGCTCTGATACCAAAATTGAGACCAACTTAATCCAAAATCAGGACTAACTCAATCCCCACCTTGTGCGTTAACGACTATCTTGTTCTGGTTATCAAAAATATAATTGATAAAATTGCGGACAATTTAAAATTTTTCTATTTTTCTTATCTTTCTTCCATTCCCTGAATCGCAACCCTTACGATCACATATTTCAGAATAATATTTATTTAATGATTCCTTTTATTAGAGTGATATGAGTATGTATAACTCATTTCTTAACTCGTATTCTTTCTTATACAGTATCATTTCTATAAGATATTACTTTCTAAAGTAATTACAAGACTGCATTTCAATCTTAACACAAACATCCTTTATTTATCGAATAATTCAATATTTACACAATTCTCATTTACATACATCAAAATCTTCATTGTGATGTAATATAATTCCTATTTAAAGGAAACAGTTTTCCTGCACACATGCTTCTATTCTTTATCATCCGGATAGCAAAAAAATCGCGTTGCATATCATACCTGCAAAGATTATATTTTTGCAAGACTGAACTCGATAGCCCAGCAAATCTAACAGTTTTCATGCATCACATATCATATAGTTTCATACTCATCATATATTTCATAATTATTCTAGTCACTACTACAAAACAGTAAAAAGATGACACTTAATAGACAATATTTTTATAAAAAATGTTGTGGTATTTTTTGTTTACAACATTTTTTGACAAAATATTGAAGTTAACTATGTAAAAACGTTGTGTATTCATAAGGGACAATTTTTTTTAAGCTTACAACGTTTTCTTAAAGAAAACGTTATCTATGTAAGAAAACATGGAGCATGAAAAACACAAACAAAACACGGTGAGAGAAACGCGAAGCAGAAGAAGAAGTTGAAGAGAGAGAAACACGAGATCAACTAAGATCTAAGACCTTCTCCTCTTTCGTTTAATCCATGGCTTCTTACATAGCTACTGCTGCTACAACCACCCTTCTCACAAACCCTAAATCCTATATTTCCCCCAAATTGAAGCCCTGCTTCTCCCATACCCTAACTGAATACATCAGGTACGGTGTTATGAACCTCGATCTTCTGCTTCTTTTAATATCATCTTCCATAATCTCTATCTCTAACAATAAGGTAATCTCCATTCAGCCGTTTAAGATGAAAATTGGTTGGCTCAACTCGAAAACCAACAGTGAATTTGGTCCAATGGAGTGGGTAGGTTCTGGTTTCTCCAAAACCTGTGGAGAATTTAAAGTCATGAAGTTTGAGATCAACAAGTCTTTAAATTCATTCTCGCACCAGGTTAAGTGGGCGAAGGGCGCACGTGGGATCCTACACATAGTTCCAGAAAATGGAGACATATGGGCTCTCTACAGAAATTGGTCCCTCGAATGGAATGAGCATACCCCTGGTGAAGCAATTCACAAATATGACATGGTACAAGTGGTCGACGACTACAGTGAGGAACGAGGTGCGTCCGTAACTCCTCTTATCAAAGTTGATGGCTTCAAGACGGTGTTTCATCCGCATTGGAAGGAATGTTGTCTTACAACTTGTTAGCACCGAAATTGATTCAAGTAAGCCATTTTCTCTCTCTGGTTATTTACAATTTGCTGCTAATTTTACTTTCGACCAACTGTTTAAGACAAATTGAGGTTTGAACAAATTTCTTTGTGTTTTCGGATGTTGCCTACAAAGTGTTTGTTTAAATGTCTAAGAGTATTCTATTAGGCTAGTTTTTGCAATAAATATACAGAGTACCTGGTATGATGTTGCCTACAAATTGATGTTGCTGTCTGTAAAGGTAAAGCTTATTATTTAATTATTCTTGGTCAAACAAGGACATGTATTTATTCCAAGTGCTGTCATTCTTGCAGCTGAAAGACAAATTGGGAGACCTAAGACCTCATTGGCTCATTATCACCCTTGAAATGGTTTCACTCGAGTGATGAACTAGTTTTTCAGATACTTTTTGGAATAGATTGATTTATTTGAATGAAATGGTTTATTGGCAACAATTTTTCGTTTGCTTGCTCAAATTTAACCACTTGCAGTAGGGACCTAACTGAAGTTAGTTTTTCTCTTTTATTTTTTATTTTTTAGATTTTTGTCTTTGGAAATAAATTATGCTACCATGATATGCTGGTCTTATATTTATGAAGATTAAATAGACAAAACCTTAGAGAAAGATAAAACTTTACCAGTTTGTAAACATCGTACAGGAAATGACATACTGATATTTAAGTTTTATTCGTGTTTAATTTTGAATCAAATACATGCTGCAGTGGGTATAATTTACTGAGGGATCCACACCATAACAAGGGTCTGGCGTTTACGGAGAATGAGAGAGATGCATATTATTTGCGTGGTCTTCTACCCCCAGCAATTATCAGCCAGCAGCTTCAGGTTTACCTTAGTTTATTAACATGAACTTGAAGTCCAAAGACATTTCTTCTTATAATAACAGAGTTCATTTTTGATGCAATGCTAAAAAGTTCTATAAACTAGAAGTGCATTAAATCCATATATTTTAACATACAATTTGATAGATTTGTAAACTTGGGCATGTTGACGTTGGGAAAAATCCACGGGTCGGGTCACAACCTGGATCTTTCTCTCTTCCTAAGTTGTCTCTACCCTTACTTTTTTTATTTGTGAAAAAGGTTTTGAAGGGTTTTTTTAGGAAAAGGCCAACATGTATCATGTCGACGATTTGAACGTTTTACAGAGTCGCCAGTTGGTAGATTTGAAATGGTCGTACCACTCAACCGAGTTTTATTTGAAAAGAGGCCCAATTGCTGGACACTGTCGAAACTTGATCTTTGAAAATAAAGTTTTGAGTTCGGGGGCTTGGTTAAGTGTGGGAAGGTGTTAGGCACCCCACAACTCCCGTGTAAACACAGTACAACATCTTTTCAATATTTTCCTTTAAAATCTGCAATGTGTGTGTGAATGCTGGAAGAAAATTGGGCCTTTGTTTGATTGGAAGCATGCCTTTGCATTGTTGAACCTATATACGAAGGGTTTGATTTGATTTTGCAAAAAGTCTTTGATTTGATTTGCAAAAATTTAATTTGATTTGCAAAAGCTTCTTTTTTTAGAAAATATTATTGAAATGATATTTTGAAAGAAGGTTTTCAAACCCTTACGCTAACATAGGAATTGAAGCATATCGATACTTCAGTTTTATCTTTTCAGCCTTTTGGCTCAATTTGAATGGTGATTGTCGGGTTGCGAAGCATCCTCGACCACAACGTATATACAAGTGTCGGTCTCCTCATGGGCATGATAGCCATCGGAGGGACTCTGACACGACAAACTATATTTTCACTATGTTGAGACCTTAAATCCGGATAACAGTTTTAAGGTCTTTTGTATATACATTTTTACAGAAAAACTGACAGGGTACATTTGTAAGGTGGAGTTTGTCCATCGTGGGAATCAGATTCTGATCAGTTTGATCATGAATTCCACGATTCCTAGGCTCACATAGGGAGGCCAATAAACTTGCACAGCTCAAATTTGTATAGAAATATATCCAAATATCGCCAAAACCAAGGATTCATCAGTAAATCCTGGCTCGCACATGGCCGAAGCATCTCGTTCCCACTAGATAGCGATCTAAGAGCCGCGAGGTAGCTTTTATAACTAAAACTAGAAAAAATGCTAGATTTAAATAAATCTCAGTCATTTTAGCCTCCCAGTTCTGTTTGAAAATATTTTGAACCGTTTGAAAGCTAGAGTTGGCGAGATTTAAATAAATCTAGTTCGCCCGTAGAAATGTCAGTGCCGATTCATATAAAATGAATATTTAAAGTAACAATTTAATAAAAAATGAGTAAAGCAATATATATATATATATATATATAATTATATATATGAAAGTTGTAAAGGGCGATGAGTTTTCACACCAGTGCCCGGACTGAAATTGAAAATATGTATATATATATATATATATATATATATATATATTTATAAAAGTTGTATAAAAGCCACAAAATAATCCAGGCTGGACAAAACTGAAATATATATAAAAATAGAAAAAAGGGCGATGGGTTTTCACGCCTGTGCCTGGACTGAAATATAAATATATATACAAAAACGTAGTTAACCAGGACTGGGAAGATTACCCAATATGGTGAATGGTGCAAAAATAGTAAAAAGGCCAGAGAATGATCCAGGCCGAACAAGAATGTATATATATATATAGACAGAAAGGTAGTCAACTAAGACTGGGAAGATAACCTAGTGTGGTGAATGTTGCTTATATATACATATATATATATATATATATGTATAAACAATAAAAAGGCCACATAATGATCCAGGTCGCACTAGAATGTAAATATAAAAGCAGTAAACTACCGCAGATTTGACATCCGGGCTTGACAGAATTGAAAAGTTAGTATATATATAGTTAAATATATACAAAAAAAATCTAAACCCGGACTGGGAAGATAACCCAGTCTGGCGAAGTTGCTTAATACGAAGATGCCAGTATATAAAAGCTGCTGAAAGCGACGGATCGTCAATCCGAGTAGTAGAAATGCCAGAAAATGCGTTTAGGTACTAAAATGTACCAAAAGTTAACAAAAACGGCCACAGAACTGAGTTCTGGGCATATTTAGAAAACGAAACTTGATATGCAAGTGTATAAAAGTGCGAAGAAGTAATAATAACTTTCTAATCGTAAAAATACTCACAATGGACTGCTACACGGGCTTTTTGCCAAATCGTAGGCTTTAAACGTCCAAATGTACCAGTTATTTTCTGATATGTGGTAGTATGTGTGACGCCCCCAAATCCGAATTCCTCTCTTTCCTCGGATTCGGTGCAGTCACGATACTACTATCGTCGAACTATTACATCTTTTAATCCTTAGTAAAAGAATACAACTTTGCTTATTACAATTTAGAATATAAATTCTATTTATATTCAAGATCTCGTCTTTACATCATATTCGATATTACTAAAATGCGGAATAATTTAAAACTTTTTCAATCCTCTTGAATAAAATCTTCTTATTGATTTCATAACTTTGAATCAATTACAAATTCCTGAATCAACTTTATAATATGATTCATTCTATTTGAGTTATCGTATAACGTTTACAACTCGACTTGATATCCTCTATGTATCAACTAATACATCTTTACAGTACGATAAGTTTTAAACAACGTAAGTATATATCAAGCACACTCCTAGAACCTAAACGTGGTTCAAGCAATAATCTAAACAGTATTCTTCATTGCGATACTATCTATCTTTATCAATCAAGAAGCACGAAGTCTTTATCGTAAGTCCTTAACCTGTAAAAATAGTTATTTGCAAGAGTAAGCTCGACAGCTCAGCAATTCTAACAGTTTTCATGCATCACATAGCATACAACATCATACTCAGTTCATGCATTTATAAACAATTTATATTTACTACGCATGTTACTTCTCACATAACAAGTATATCATCAAAGATCAACTTTCAATCTCATTTATATCTCATATACAGTTCATATATAGTTCACATTATCACAGCATAATATAATTCAACTAACAGTTATTGAATTCATATATCAAATAGGAACTGAAAGACTTGCCTGATGCATAGTTTAACAACTACGACTTAACTGCTTAAGAATATCTGCACTTCGTGTAATCCTACACAGTTATATTAATCATAGAGATCACACTCATCAGTTATATACATCCATATATCCTCAATATAATAATAAGTATTATATTGTTTTCTAACTCGGTTTTTTTAGAACCTTCGTTTTACTGTCTCATCGTATTCTTAGAATAACCATGTACGTATAGGTATACTTTAACCATACATACTAACTATCATCTTTCATATACATTTATCACACACTTAACTTTACGTGTTCGTCATATAATTATATACCAGTAGGGGTCAGACCATGATTTGTTGCTTAAGTAACAATACAAGTCTACTACAAAATCAAGAACAAGAAGACTGCACAACTCTTGCAAACAGGCTGGCGCAGCTGCGCATGTATTGGCCTTAAGAGTGGCGCAGCTGCGCCACTCACTGGTCAAACCAGAAATGACATTTCATGCTGCTGGACAACCCGAGGTCATTCACTAGCATTCAGATTACTGATATCCATTACGTACATATGTCTATAGGGTCATTAACTCAAGTTTGAAACCTAGCATGCACATTCAAATCCAATTCAAAGTCATATGGTTTTCATGTCGGACTTTCATATACTTCAAGTAAATCAAGTTCATGCCTCAAGGGACAACTACTAACGTCATATTACCACATAAAGAGGCTAAACAATACTAAGTAGGCATGCTCGTGCTTATACTACACATGTATACTTAATCACATAGTCTATGCTTTAGAAATTCATTTTCTTAAATATGTGTGCATAGGTGAAATCCATATTTCATCACATGATGCTTATGTCAACATGTCTATAGGCATAATGAGATCCTAATATACATGCTTGCATGTTCGTAATGTAAGTTCACTTAGTACTTGATGATATTAGCTTTCACATTCTAAGTTTTCATAAAAATCGCACTAAGTCAACAAAGGTCACTAAGTATATGCAAGGTTCCATGTAGTCATGACTCTCTCGTATTAGAACACATATATAAGCTACTTATACATGCTCAAATGATCAGAATGTGGACATCCTATATATATGTCCAAAAACTCTAAGTTTGTCTTTTGAAATCAATGTAGTCTTTAATCATGTATGCTAGTGTGTGCTTAACACTTTAAGTATGCCTTTCATGTCAATATAGGCCACATGACCACGTTCACAAAATCAGAATATATACATGCTATGTATGCGTCAAGGTTCAAATCCAAGACCATAAGTTTTATTTTAAAATCATACGTTTTCCTTCCATAATACGGACTAATATGGCCATGAAAGTGCATGAACACATACTATAAGTTAATACCAACTCTCATGCATGTCTAAGTCATACAAATGCGCTTACAAGGTCAGAACACACATGTTACACATGTATCAAGGTTTATATCGAAAACTATAAGTTCTTCATCAATAATGTATACTATCATGCTTATGTCATGTCATGATACTCATATATACATGTTATTTATGTGTGCATGCTTGTTCCAATGATATACTACATGCTAGCACATAGCAGCACTTAACAGAAATCAAGAAACCAGAATCTGGGACCGGCGCAGCTGCGCCGCTGGCCAGTACAAAACTGGCGCAGCTGCGCAGGTGGCCGGCCAGAGACAGAAATGTCTTCTGTTCGGCAGTTCACAGACCCAAACTCAGAAATCTTCACTGCAATTCAATTCTGAGCAGCTACATAATGGTTCTAACATTTTATAAGCTACCATAGCAACTAATAAACATTCTCTAATTAACTATCATGAATTCAAGCATAATTAAGCATGTAAGAAATTTACAAAAAATGGGAATTATACCTCTGTCACTATGAATTGAGCTGCTAAAGCAATTTCTCCCTCACTGATATCTCTCTCAAATCAAATAGAAAACTCAGTATACTAGCCCTACTCATTAATATCTCAGCAATTCAAAATGAGAAGGAGAAGGGTGCATTATATAGATAATTCATTATCTAGTCCATGAATTTACTCACCAATTCAAACTAATGGAAGAAACAAGAATCTAATGGTTCATGGAGATTAGGTAGAGGGTTGGTAAATTCCATCATGATGGCCACTCCCCCATGATCATTAGCTATACATTGATGAGTTTGAGAAAAAATATAGAGTAATAGCCATGTGGTGTTCACGTGAAGGAGAAGAAGAGGAGTGACTCTAATATTGGGACAACCAAATGAATCTCAGCAACTTGGAACATGTAATACAACACTTGGTTTATATATACATTCCATATACATTTAAGTTGTACACATTCCATTTCATATAACTTAAGTTATAACTTAATGTGTCACAATGTAGTCCCGATAAACAATTACTATTACCAAGTAGTAAATTTAATTGCACATATATAGTCCATGTACATTTTATTAATACCGAATATAATTCTTTCGGGTACCATCACAGTGTATTGTCTCCTCTATTATTAAATTTTATTAATTCAATGATTGTTTACAATATATCCATGATATATTATTTTATTGTATACTCAATATACACATCGTCACACACACATCTCATGTAACTCAATAAACTTTACTATATAGTTTATACACCTAAATAACATAGTCACATCGCACTTTACACTTTGTATAATATATAGCTAACTACCATACGTTATATTTTTAATATCGCATGCTTGCACATAAGAATTAACAAATTACTTATCTTATCAATTAATTAATAATAATATTAATAAATCTCTTCCTCGTAAATCAATTATTAACCTCTATAACAATTGATTAGCGTTTATAAATCTTATTATATTTACAAATCTTTTACTCGTTAATCAACATATTATCAAATAATTACTTGATAATATTATATTATCCATAATAATAATATAATAGGATAATATACCTCATTCCTTATCAATACAATTTTCGATCATATTCATAATCAATCTCTTTATTATTATATTACCACTAGCCATAATAATAAAGCAATATACTATTATAATAACAATTAATATAGATTAATTGTTTAATTAAAAATTCTTCCATCCTTGAATTAATTAATTCATCAACGAATCTATTATCGTGCCACACAGGACATCTCCCACAAGCTTAATCTTAAGCTTATTATTATTCTCATCACTTACTCATCTCTCACCACATTACTACTTATAACATGTTCAATTAAATTAGAACTATTAAGTCCAAGGTCCACATATAAATATATTACGAATAGAATATTGAAATATTATTTAGAACACTTACGGTACTATAGCAACTCAAGTTATTAAAATAACTTAGTTTTCTTTTATAAATTAAACTTCTTTTGAAAATACATTAGAAATTATGTATTTAGCCATAACATAAAATATTATGTTTTCTCCAAATAAGATTATTCATTATTAGAAAATAATTTATTTATTGTCTCAAGATATTATAATTAATATAATATCTATTAGAAATAATCACATGTACGGCACATGTACATTATATATAGAAAATAGGTAATAAGTTTATTTTTTATTATAATAAATTATTTTCATCAATTTATTTACATATAGCAAATATGTAATATATCTATCATATTAATCAATCACACCTTATACAAAATATATAAGGTAATATTACTAATCAAAAATAATATTTCCTCCATTTATTAAAATAATTCAATATTAAAAATTATTTTAATATCCTTTATTAGAAATATATAATATTTATTTCTCTTTCCTTTTTATAAATTATTCCCAAAATAATTTTTTCAAATATTCATTTAAAGATATAATAATTTCCATTTCTCTTTAATAATGTATATATATTTATTAACGTTATTCGTACATTAGACTTTCTCACATATTACTATTCTAAGTAATATATAGAAGGTACTAATTATAATCATATATTCAATATATATATTCATTCACTTCTTTACTTAAGTAAATTTAAATACTGTACTATATCATTATAGTTAATTAAGGTTCAATACTCACATTATATTATTCTCTAATATAACTCCCAACTTAAATTAACTAATATTTATTCTTATTAGTTAATTTCTTAACTAACTCATGCTTCACTATCCAAACCTATTCACGGATAGCTTAAGTGCTATTAATAACCTATATTATAAACATACTAGTTATTAATATACATACACAAGAATATGGTGATACATTAAGGATATTTAATGTCACCAACTTACTATGATAAAATAATTCTATAAATTATTTAATATCGATAGGAATTTATCCACTTTCTTTATCTCAACTGAATCGTCTCTACGCTAAGTAATAAATATATATTAATAGTATATTTATAAATCACAAAAACACATATTACATAGTCCATATTACCCTATGTAATATAATACCACATATCTCATATCACATATATATATTTCTATTCGAACCTATCTCATGCCTTAAGAATTTTATTTATTAAATTCTTATTATTAATAATTTCTGAAAATTTGGGTTCTTACAGTATGTGGATATATCTACGTGTTAGAGTGAAATTTTTTTGGTTTGGAAGATAAGAAAACAGCTGGAAAACCAAATGAATAGAGGTTCGAAGCGTTTCTGAAATTTTCAAATGAGCTGTGGGTCACCTCATATATATAGACCCAGGAGCCTCCACTCTATATGTTGCTGCCGCAGGTAAAGGTGCGGCTACACATGGCAGGACCCACGTGGCGGGTCCCATTGCATTGAAGTACGTGCATTCTGAGTAATGCGATGACAAGTTCAAAACTTTCTAACTTTTGATCGGAGTGTCCGTTTGAGGCGTGCTGTACCTTTCCGGAAAGTCCTCGCCGAGAGTGTCACAATGACATGGGATAAAATATTTTATGGGTCCAAAAAGACAGGTTCATAACCAGGTCTTTGATTCCCCGCAGTCTATCCGTTGAGATATCTTGCGCTGTTTTCAGTCGGGATCATTGTCATGGTTCGTTCTGACTTTGGTGGCATCAATTCGGCTTGACTTTGACCAAATCGGCTTAGAGTTGATAAAATGACCGTTTTGCCCCTCTCGGGGTTGCCTTTAGTGTCAGCATGGCCTTTGGCTGACTTCCTGGGGTTGTTTCCAAGGCTTGGATCTTATTCGAGTCTGTTTGTCCTCAGTGTTTTATCTGAGGTTGACTTGGTCATTCCAGATTTTCCTCTAGAGATGTTATGATACATCAGGATTGTTTTTGAAGTTAACCTGTCCTCCTGGGTTGATACCGGGGCTGACTTGTACCTCCCGGGTTAAGACCGGGGCTGACCTGTACTTCCCGGGTTGAGACCGAGGCTGACCTGTACTTCCCGGGTTGAGACCGGGGGCTGATTTGTACTTCTCGGGTTAAGATCGGGGGTTGACCTATACTTTATAAGTTGAGACCGGGGTTGAACTGTACCTCCTGGGTTGAGACTGGGGCTGACCTGTACTTCCCGGGTTGAGACCGGGGCTGACCTATAGTTCTCGGGTTGAGATTGGGGCTGACCTGTACCTCTCGGGCTGAGACCGGGGCTGAGTTGATGGCCCAATATTGAGATCGGGATTGAGTTGATGACCCGGTATTGAGACTAGGGTTGAGTTGATGACCCGATATTGAGACCGGGGTTGAGTTGACTGCCCGGTATTGAGACTGGGGTTAAGTTGATGACCTAGTATTGAGACCAGGGTTGAATTGACTGCCCTATATTGAGATCGGGGTTGAGTTGATGACCCAGTATTGAGACTGGGGTTGAGTTGATGACTCGGTATTGAGACCGGGGTTGAGTAGACTGCCCGGTATTGAGATCGGGGTTGAGTTAACGGCCCGGTATTAAGACCGGGGTTGAGTTGACTGCCCGGTATTAAGACTGGGGTTGAGTTGACGGCCCAGTATTGAGACCGGGGTTGAGTTGATGACCCGGTATTGAGACCGGGGTTGAATTGACGACCCGATATTGAGACCGGGATTGAGTTGATGACCCGGTATTGAGACCGGGGTTGAGTTGACTGCCCGGTATTGAGATCGGGGTGGAGTTGATGGCCCTGTACTGAGACTGGGGTTGAGTTGACTACACGGTATTGAGACCGGGGTTGAGTTGACAGCCCGGTATTGAGATTGGGGTTGAGTTGATGACCCAGTATTGAGACCGAGGTTGAATTGACGGCCCGGTATTGAGACCGGGGTTGATTCAAAA
This sequence comes from Panax stipuleanatus, assembly GCA_020205555.1. Classification (NCBI taxonomy): domain Eukaryota; kingdom Viridiplantae; phylum Streptophyta; class Magnoliopsida; order Apiales; family Araliaceae; genus Panax; species Panax stipuleanatus. The sequence continues at coordinate 76,315,277 of CM035125.1, forward strand.
GATAATTTTGTCCTCCTACAGTGTTTGTAACAGGGAAAGAAAATTTTGAGTGTCTACAGATGCCCCTCTTTATCATGTTCATGTAATGTAGTGGAATGAACATGATAAAGATTATTGGACACTCAAAATTCACATGCAAAGGGGAGGCAATACATGGTATGATATGTGATGAATGTTATATACCTTCAAGGGGGTAGGGTTATCACTGATTAATTACGATATTTCTGCTGGGGATGTCACTAATAGGCTATTGAGAACTGTTTACGTCACTTTCTACTAGGGATGACATCATTCGTGATAGCCTTGGTGAATTCTTGGTTTGATACCAAGGGTTTTCCCTTATCCGTCGATATTCTTTGTTGGAGCATACTTCCTTTCGGCTGATGCCATTGTATACTTCTGAAGGCCTTCTGTTGGGGATATATTTTTGTTGTAAATTTACGTCGTTGGGCGTTTCTGATGTTTATCCTGACTATAATTTACACCGGTAGCTGGCAACAGGGGTTTGAATCACCAATCCTTCTTGGTGCTCCCTCTGAGGATGTGTATAATAGATCCACTCATCGGGGATGGATTATTATATTGCTTCCATCACCGGATCCCTTCTGATGCTTCGTTGGGGTTAAACTAACGACTGAACTGTCTCGGTCTGTACCCGATGCTCCTCTGGGGTTGAGCCAACGGCTGAACTGTCACCGGTCTGTACCCGACGCTTCGCTGGGGGTGAGCCAACAACTGGACTGTCACTGGTCTGTACCCGACGCTTCGCTGGGGTTGAGCCAATGGCTGGACTGTCACCGGTTTGTACCCGACACTTCACTGGGGTTAAGCCAACGGCTGAACTGTCACCGGTATATACCCGATGCTTCGCTGGGGTTGAGCCAACGGCTGAACTATCACCGGTCTGTACCCGACGCTTTGCTGGGGTTGAGCCAACGACTGAACTGTCACCGGTCTGTACCCGAAGCTTTGCTGGGGTTGAGCCAACAGCTGAACTATCACCGGTCTGTACCTGACGCTTCGCTGGGGTTTTGCAAACGGCTGAACTGTTACAGGTCTGTACCCAGCGCTGGGGTTGAGCCAACGGCTGAACTGTCACCGGTCTGTACTCGACGCTTCGCTAGGGTTGTGCCAACGGCTGAACTGTCACTGGTCTGTACCCAATGCTTTGCTGGGGTTGACCCAACAGCTGAATTGTCACCGATCTATACCCGATGCTTCGTTGGGGTTGTGCCAACGGCTGAACTATCACCGGTCTGTACCCGACGCTTCGCTGGGGTTGAGCCAACGACTGAACTATCACCGGTGTGTACCCGACGCTTCGCTAGGGTTGAGCCAATGGCTGAACTGTCACCGGTCTGTACCCGACGTTTCGCTGGGGTTGAGCCAACGGCTGAACAGTCACTGGTCTGTACTTGACGCTTCGAAAGTGGCAATTTTTGGCAGTTTTGCGCAGTTTTTCTGCAGTTTTTCAACATTCTTTATCATTGATCCCCAGACATTGCTTCGGGATGAATACCAAAGATTTTCAAGGAGTTCCCCTTTCTATCAGGATTACGCTGCTTAAACGCAGGATTTCTGGACAAACCGCTCAATCGCGTGCCTATTTTTTCTCAGATTTGACTTTTCGGCTCATAGTAACTCTGTTTCAACTCAAGTCAAACCTAGCCAGAGGGAGTGGGGCCCACCCTAGGGAGCCACAGGTAGAGGTGCGACAGCCGCAGGTGGGCTCGCTTTTACCTGTGGCTTTATATTGGGCAGTGAGAGTTCATTTGAATCAGTTTTATTTCGAGTTTCAAACGGAATCCGATTTTTTTTTTCAGATCTATGGATTTAGGGCAGCCTTTTTCAGATTTTGTCAGTTCCCACGCGTTCAGCGCATCGTAGGTAACGTTTTACGTCCGTTTTTTGCAAGTTTTGACCGTTAAAAGCATGTAAACCACGTAGGGTGCTTTTAGACGTAATGTATAAAAAATGTATGCCTATACGATCTGCTAATTTTTTTTTGACTTCATATGTATGCATATTTTACTGTAATGCATATTTTGATGTAAGAAAATTTAGATTCTGAGACAGTCATAATTTGCTCTTTTTGATTAGTTTACTCATCCTTTTTGAGGCCTAGTGAGCCTGGATTATCAACTAAAAATGTCCATGGTAATTTGGCTGCCATGTGAAGTTTATTTTTGATTTTATTTCATAAATATGAACTGTTCGTATTTTTGGGAAGGTATGCTACTCAATGACCACCTAGACATGCCTGTGTGCATGCAGACAGTCCATTTTACAAAGGAGACTCTGGCAAAAATTTTTCAGAAGCCCGAGCATTATATAAACATGCAATTTTAACTCTAATGGAGATTTTTGACTAACCCGTGCATGTTTTTAGGATTTAGCTTTTGAAAAATATATAATTTTAACTATACGAGGGATTTTTTTGACTCCATGCATGTTTTAGGATATAGAAATGCATAAAGTACTGATTTAAATTAATAAGCCACAGGTTTTAGGCTTACCACACCATTTTTGAGGTGATTTAGAGACTTTGTCCAGGTGATGGACCGAGACATACCAGGCAGTGCTAGCAGGGTAGTTTCAGGCGTTAGACGGAGGCGAGCTACTGATGTTCCTCAGCCCAGTCCAGCTCGACTGCCTCGCGGATTAGCAGAGTCAGTGATTCGTCCAGCACAGGACGAGCAGCCGATTGATATTGATGATGAGCAGGTTCCTTTTGCTGCTCCTGCCCCGGCTCAGGCTCCACGTGCGGAGCTTCCTGGCATTGTTGTGCCGACCCAGGAGTTGCTGGGAGATTTGAGTTGTCATGCATCGAGGTTTCTCCACGCCAATGAGGTGACTTAAAGTTTTCTTCTCTTTGGATTTTCTTTCTTTCTTTTGCCGTTCTTGGTGCACAGGTTTTTGACATGGGTTGGCTTTTGATGTACCGGCTTTACGTAGCCTCGAGGGAATTGGTTCAATGTGCATTCCCTGTCCCATACTTTGCACCAGGACTACAGGGATATCGTCTATGGCTGGGGGTTTCAGGCCTTCTTCTCTATTCTTCCTCGCCGTTGCCCCTGGGGGTATATGAGGACTCTGTCTGAGTGCTGGTTCCACCAGACTCAGTCCCTTTTTTTGTTGGACTGTGAGGTGATTATGACTCCTATGGATTGGAGGTTCATCACCGGCATTGAGTTCGAGGGTGAGCCCATGCCTGTCGTGGCTTACATCACACCTACTGTCGTTCGGTCCCTGCTGAGAGTCCCTGCGACGGCGATCAAGGGTTGGATGGTCAGATCGGGTCCCTTGAGCATAGATTCCCAGAGTGGGGCTTTACTTAAGCCTCTGCCTGATGATTAGAGGGTTAGGGATCGCATCTTGAGGCCATTATTTCTGGTGATCATCAGGGGTTATTTTGTGGCGGACAACTCATCGACTGTGTCTTTTACCCTAGTTAGTGCTACCCGACATGTAGAGTGCCTCAGTGACTTTGATTGGGGTTCCTACACCTTTGCCTATTTTCTCTGGGGCATGCGCATGCTTTCGGAGGGTTTAACGGAGGCTTGGTTAGGGTTCTACCCATTTCTGCTCGTGAGTACATCTTTCTTATACCTTTTTGATTTTTGCATTTACATTTGTCAGTCTTGGTCACTGAGGACTTTTGATATTTATATGGTCAGTTCTGGGCGTATGAGAGGCTTCCTTGCCTATGGCCCGCCACTGCTTTAGGTCTAATGACCTATCTCCGGGGACGGCGTTGGCATCACTCCACTCTGATGGAGGTCCCTGTTGCTGAGGGTTTTACTCATTCCCGCCTGTAGTTGGAGCTTTTGACATCCGGAGGTATCTCATGGATCCCATATACCTCCGAGTTTTTGACTGTTGGATTTGAGGGAGGCTTCCCCACTGGTCGAGAGTTTGCATTGTCAACCCGCAGAGTCCCGTTGCTGATAGAGGGAGGCTAGGAGCTCTATCTAGGAGAGCATGCCATCTAGAGTATCACAGGTCAGATCCATATTCCCATTATTCCTCCTGCTTGGCATCATTAGTCATTGATCCAGCCACTGACAGATATACCTATGGAAGGCATAGACAGCTTTACCCTATCAGAGGGTCCTTACAGCCAGTAGGGATTCAGCAGTCCTTGCACGATTGGAGCTCAGACTTGGGCTACCCAGTTTATGGCAGACATGGTGCTGGGGTCTGATGATGACAGGCTGGATAGCTTGCCTCAAGGAGCCTACTCATTTGGACCAGATTGCAGGACTGACCCAGGAGTTGGAGAGAGCTCATTTATTCATCAGGCATCTTGGCAAAGACCTGTTAGAGGCATCTTCTTTTGACCCTTCTAGCTCAGGAGCGGGCCCCTCATCAGGTCCATTTTCTAGTAGTTTTACAGGGGCTGATCCTCCCTTGTACTGCCTAGACATGCCTGATGACAGCGACTTTGTGTCCACGGAGGAGATGGAGCAGAAACCACCTGAGCATAGATGTTTTAGATCTTTTTGGATAGATATTGTAGCTATATCTTTTGGTCGGCCACTGTTTTGGCTTTTGGGCAGTTGTGCCCCATTTTGATAGGCCACTGTTAGTAGTTGGGGGGTGGTGCCCATATTCCTGTACTTTTTATTTTACTTTGTATTATCAGACAGGGATGATGCTTGCAGTAGATAGTTTATTGTAGATATGTATGATATTTCCTATCTATCGCATCATATTTATTATTGTCATTATGCATGTATTATGTCATGTGTATTCATTTAGACAGATGAGATCAGATTTGACCCCTAGATGGTCTTGTGATACGGTGATACAGATATCATCCTCTATCGTTAGCCTTATCGAGCATTTACCACCGTCTGAGGTGGCATCATCCTTGAGATTATGGTATGAGAGTTTGCCCTTCCTAGCCAGAGGGGCAGTGGACAAGATGCTAGAGCATTTATTGGCTCTTGTAGACTTTAGGGTGCCATACGGATTTATGGATGACATCTTATCCTGTTGGATACCCGATAGAAATGTCTTTTGCTTTGGGCATCATTAGCTGACTCCGACCCTTAAGGAGTACCAGCGGTTTACTGGCTTAGCTTTAGAGGTGCCATGCGCTTGTACGGCGATCAGTGATATGAGGAGACCGTTCATACGTATGTTAGGTCTTCGCCAGAGCGTAGTTATGGATGAGATCATCTCTGGATGTGTGATCTCCATCGACTTATTGATCGATCGCTTCGGTGAGCTTGATAGTTATGATCGTCATGCCGGGGATTTTATTGTATCGACAGAGGCGTGGCGTTTGGCCAGGATAGACATTTTGTTGATGTGCATAGTAGCCTATGTCTATATGCCGCTACATTTGGACCATTTGGATGTGGGATTGATAGTTGTGGTTCGGGCCCTTAGGCAGGGTAGCACCATCATACCGATGATATTGGATGAGACGCTGAGAGCAGCCACCTACTGCAGTACCCACCCAGAGGGGTTTTTTAGAGGCAGTTCGGTCTTGCTGTATGTATTGCTCATGTCCATCTACGATCGATTGGATTTTTCAGACACCAGGGGTATTGTTTCACCCATAAGATAGCCATGTCACTCTCCTTTCAACCTGTGGAGTGTACCTATACAGAGACATGGTCATCATTTTTGTCTGATATTGCGCATTCGTTCTCGATTCTGCCCTACTCAGGGCTAGTCTCCCCCTATAGTTTTATTACCTATGAATCTAGCATGGACTATTTGCCCCTAACGGGATTGAGGGGAGTGACTACTTACCATCCTCTGGCTGTTATGGGCCAGTTCGATCAATTTCAAAGCCTGAATCAATTTGAGGGGGCTGTTGATCAGAGGATGTCAGCTTTGTCTATGTCATCTGCCGATTTGATTCGAGTGTATGAGTGTTGGACTCATAGGGAGAGGGCTGATTTCTCCAGTAGCTATTCAGATTGTTCTCCAGAGTACTCAGCGTGGTTGGAGGCAGATATTACATCAGCTGCATTCATTCAGCCAGCTCCGATAGTGGACTCAGATGAGGAGGAGCCTATGGAGGATCCTGAGTTTCCTATTGAGGATGAGTTATTCATGGGTCTGACAGCAGCACTAGTTAGTGACCCGCCGATTATTCCTGTTGGGACAGATTCAGCTTTGGCAGACTCACTAGCTAAGATGACCTTTGAGAGAGATCAGGCTAGAGCCCTGATGTTGATTGCCCTATCTGGCAGGGACATAGCTTTTGCTGAGGGATGCGGCTCGAGTCGCTCAGGATATGACATTAATTGAGAGAGACGAGGCTCGATCTTCTCGCGACGCTTCTTTTATAGATATTGAGGAGACTTTGATCGCCAGGGACACAGCTTTTGCTAAGAGGGATGAGATTCGATCTGCCAGAGATGCAGCATTTGAGGAGATTGAGGAGGTTTTGATTGCTAGGGATGCTGCTTTTGTGGAGAGGGATGAGGCTATAGCTTCCCATGATTTCCACATTACCGACAGTACTGCTCTTCGATCTTATACTCATGGTCTAGTTACCGAGATGAGTGCATACATTGATGATCACAGTGCCACACTACAGATGGCTGTGGATGTTTTAACCCGTATGGAGGCTGAGGGTATTGCACTTGCAGCTGGTCCTCCATTTTCAGAGAGAGATGCCATGTTGGCATTGCTGTCCCGCTTATCTATGGCTCCATAGAGTAGCTTTGTTTTTCCTGAACATACTAGATCAGCCATTTTTGTCATGTACAGGACACTATGTATATATCAAACAGTATTATATATCAGAGAAATATATTTTGATTCACTTCCCTGTTCGGATATGTATTGTCATTGCTGAGTGATTACCATTTCTTTCATGACTTGCTGTTGTTGATGTATCTTGAGCTTCTCCTTGATGGACTGACAGTGAGATGTCAGAGAGTATCTCAGATAGGCCTGTTGACCAAGGAGGCTTGATAGTCTTTTAGGTTTTATATAATTTTGGTGTCTTGGAACTGGTTTTTATTGGTTTGTTTATTTTTTCTTGAAGGTCAAATCGCGCCGTAAATGGCTGCCTACGTACTTCCGGGTGTAGGGAGATCAGGTCATTCGTAGTTCAATTTTGTGTGTGAGAGAGATTTGAAAAGTATTTGTCTTGTGTTTGGTTTGATGAGTTTTTGTGTTTTTATTCTATTTGACCGCACCAGAAATGGCTGCCTACGTACTCCCGGGTGGAGGGAGATCAGGTCATTCGTAGTTCCATCTTCTAGTGAAAATCGAGCCTGATTTGATTCGTAGGACCAGGATGCTGGTATGCATGTGTTTCAGACATAGTACCTTTTTATGGTGTCTGAATTGATGATTTGGCGAGATTCGCTCCCATCCATTTCTTATAGTCTGATAGCTCCTCCTGTCAACACTTCCTTGACAATGAAAGGGCCTTCCCAATTCGGGGTGAACTTTCCTTTAGCTTCATCTTGATTGGCCAAAACTTTCTTCAGCACCAAGTTATTTTTTTTGAATTGTCGTATTCAGACTTTCTTATTATAGGATCGAGCAATCCTTTGCTGATATAACTGTCCGTGGAAAATGGCTATAGCCCTCTTTTCATCTATCAGGGACAGTTGGTGGTACCGATCTTGCAACCACTGATCTTCGTCCATCTGAGCGTCTATCAAAACTCTTAGGGACTCAATTTGTACTTTTATGGGAAGGACTGCTTCCATGCCATAGACCAATGAATAGGGGGTAGCCCCAGTAGAAGTGCGCATTGACGTCCTGTATGCTAACAGGGTTAGAGGCAGCAGGTCAGGCCATTCTTTGTGGTTGGCAGACATTTTTTGCATAATCTTCTTGATATTTTTGTTGGTCGCTTTAACAGCACCATTCATCTTGTGCCGATAAATAACGGAATTGAGATGCTTAATGTGGAACTTGCTATATAGTTCCTTCATCATTTGATCGTTCAGGTTCTTGGTATTGTCTGATACGACCACCTCCGGTTGTCCATATCGACAAACGACATTGTTTCTGATGAACTCAATGATGACCTCTTTGGTGACTTTAGGAAAGGAGGCAGCTTCAGCCCATTTGGTGAAGTAATCGATCATGGTGAAGATGAATCGATGACCATTGCTGGCTCTTGGTTGCACTGGACCTATCACATCCATTCCCCACATGGAGAAAGGCCATGGTGAACTCATGTTGTGTAGCTCATTTGGAGGAGCGTGTATGTCATTTCCATGTACTTGGCATTGAAAGTATCTCCTGACATGATCATCACAGTCAGCTTTGAGCAAGATCCAATAATGTCCTGTTCTTAATATCTTACTAGCCAACAGATGGCCACTCATGTGTGGACCACAGATTCCAACGTGGACTTCATCCATTAATCTCTGGGCTTGCTCTTTATCAAGGCATCTTAACAAGCCTATTCCAGCATCTCTTTTGTACAGTGCATCTCCGCTAAGATAGAACTTCAGGGCCATCTTATGAATATGCTTTTGCTCTGATTGGCTTGCCCCAGCGGGTGTAGATCTATCTCAGAGATATTCCTTGATGTCTTGATACCAAGGCCGTTTGATAGGAGATATTTCATCTGATATGTCTCCAATGTAATTCCCATATGTTGGGGTCTTCCGACTTGTGAATTTGATGCAGGGAATCCCACTCTTATTGGATATGTGGATCAAGGAAGCTAATGTCGCTAATGCATCATTGAAGTCATTCCTACCCCGAGGAATATAGATGAAGGTTATGTCTTGAAAATCCAGAGCTATGTTAATGACCTGCCGGTGATAGGGAAGCAAATGCAATTTTTTGGTGTGATATGCCCCAGTGGTTTGTCTGATAACCAATTCAGAGTCTCCGAAGACTAGTAAATGTTTGATACCCATGGATTGGGCTAACTTCAACCCCATTATGCAGCCTTCATACTTGGATGTGTTGTTGGTGTTGCCAAATTACAGTTTGGTAGCCACAGGATATTGTTCTCCTACACCAGAGATAAGGACTGCCCCAGCTCCGGCACCTTCCATGTTTACCGCTCCATCGAAATAAATTTTCCATGGTTGGACTGTATTCTCTTGTTGGAGTTGTTGAAATGTCATGATCCCATCATCCGGGAAATAAGTCTCCAGGGGCTCGAACCCTCCTATTGGTGCTTCGGCTAATTGATCTGCAATGCCTTGACCTTTGATGGACTTCTGAGTCACGTAGACAATGTCGAACTGTTGTAGGATCAACTGCCATTTGGACAGTCAATAATTCAATATTGGCTTGTTGAATACGTATTTCAGTGGATCCATGCAAGATATGAGGTAGGTCGTGTGCTCATGGAGATAATATTGTAACCTCATTGTGGCCCATGCTAACTCACAACATGTTTTCTCGATCAGGGTGTACTTCTATTCACCACTGCTAAATCTTTTGCTGATGTAGCAGATGGCTCTCTCCTTGCTACTATCATCTTTCTATCCCAGCATACAACCCATTGCATTGGCATTGACTGATAGGTACATGAACAGGGGAACTCCATCCCTCGGGGGTACCAATACAAGTGCTTCGATTAGCTACTTCTTGATGGCAAGGAAGGCCTTTTGCCAATCCTTATTCCATTTTGTGGAGGAATTCTTTCTTAAAAGCTTGAATATGGGATCACAGGTTGCTGTAAGTTGGGAAATGAATCGACTTATGAAATTGATCCTTCCCAGGAACCCGCGTATCTCCTTTTTTGTTCGCGGTACTGGCATCTCAGTGATGGATTTGATCTTGGTAGGGTCTAGCTCGATGCCTCGATTACTCACTAGAATCCCAATAACTTGCTTGATTTGATGCCAAAAGCACATTTGGCTGGATTCAACTTGAGGTTGTACTTACACAACCTGTTGAACAACTTCCTGAGATGGTTAATGTGATCATCCTCCCTCTGGGATTTGATGATGATATCATCCATATAGACCTCTATCTCCTTGTGCATTATGTCATAAAACAGGGCCATCATGGCTCGCTGATATGTGGTTCCGACATTGATGAGGCTGAAGGACAATCGTCTATAGCAGAAGGTTTCCCAGGGAGTGATGAAAGCTATTTTCTCCCTGTCTTTTTCAACAACCATGATTTGATGGTAACCAGCAAAGCAATCCACGAAGGAATACATGCCATACTGCGCCGTATTGTCAATCAGGATATGGATGAAAGGGACCGGGAAATTGTCCTTGAGGCAGACTTTGTTCAAATCTCGGTAATCCACGCATACTCGCACTTTCCCTCCGGGCTTTGGCACGGGGACTATGTTTGACAGCCACTCTGGGTATGTTGATACCGTGATGATACTGGCTTTGAATTGTTTAACGACCTCTTCTTTGAATTTCAGACTCCTTTCAGGTTTCAATCGCCTGAGCTTCTGTTTGACTAGTTTGAATCCATCTTTGATGGGCATTCGATGAATAACAATATCAGTAGACAAGCCGATCATGTCTTCATGCGACCATGCAAACACATCCTAAAACTATGTTAGGAGTTCAATCAGGTCAGTTTTTTGGTCTTGGGTGAGGTCTATGCCTATTTGGATTTCTTTGGGGTTTTCGGAAGTTCCTATGTTGATAGTGGTGGTTTGGTCGAGGTTCGATTTGGGTTTATCTTTGACCCATTGTTTGATTTCCTCGGGCACCATATAGCCATTTTCCTCCTCTTGATCAATATCCATCAAGTCGAAGTTCAGTTCTACATCAAAGTTGTAGTCACTATGATAGGTTGGCATCTCGTCAGCAATGACAAACAAATCCAACTCTGGAGTCCTGAAAACAAAAATGCTTTCACTTTAATATATGCAACTGCTTAAATATACAAAGCATTTGGAAAAGCATGACAAAAGTTACTGCTATAGCTGTGCAATCAAAAGTAAGCAGTAAATGAAAGTATGTTACAGGGCAGATAGACTCTCTGCCCCTTTACCCTTTTCGACTGAGGCAAGGGATTCTGCTCCAGTTATCCAGGGTTAGATCCTTATGAAAGGGGAGGATCACGAAATTGTGCTCATCTGCCTCATCTCGGATAATGACTGAGACATCATTTACAATAAGGCCTCTTTGAACTTCCCCCTTTTCCCTTCTTGATGCGAGGAATTTGAATCTGATCCTCGTCGTCACTGTATGGGATCTCATCATTCATACCCTCATAGTTTATGATAACCTGCATGTTAGCAAATGGGTCTCGTCCTTCGTACATGATCTTTTCTTTTCCCTTTTTGATATCACCTTCAGGCTTTGGGGATTTTCTTTCCCTGGCTGGTATGATTGGAGGAAACAGCATGGTTGATACAACAGCGGGGATATTCCTCAATGGCTTTATGAAACCAGCATCAGTGAGATTTGGCAGTAGTATGGTGGAAGCATGAGCCTTAGGGTGCTTATGTGGATTCCGACGGCTTGACCCAGATGAATAACCCAATCCGATTTTCCCTGTCTGGCTCGGGATTTGGACTAGACTTGTGAAACCTTGTTGGTTCTTTCCTAACCCTTCTCCAGGTTGGAAATCCACAGATACCATCTCTTGGCCTACTGTCATTACTTCAAGGGAGACCTTCGGCTTCAAGGCTGGTGCTCCGATAGGTAGATACTGAGTATCACTCACCTCCAGGGCTTGAAAGCTAGCAGGTTCAATCCCTGCATCCAGGCTGATCACCGTCATGTCTCCCTATATGCAAACAGGGTATTTCGGTTTGATATTGACCATAATGAGGTTGCCGTTGATAATGTATTTGAGTTGCTGATGGAGGGTGGATGGCACTGCCCTTGCCATGTGGATCCATGGCCTGCCCAGCAACAAGTTGTATCCAGTGGTGATGTTGAGCACCTAAAAAGACACATAGAAAGTATGCGGACCAATCTCTAGTGGAATCTCTATTTCTCCCATAGCTTGTCGGCGAGATCCATCGAAAGCCCGGATGACCACATGACTGGTTTTGATCTGGTTCGGGTTAATCTTCATTCTTTCCAAGGTATCGTAGGGACAGATGTTGAGGGATGATCCTCCATCTATGAGCACACCTCCGATCACATACCCGAAAGACATCATTGCTATGTGTAATTACTTGCGATGACTGGTCCCTTCTGCAGGTATATCATCGTCAGTGAAAGATATCACATTGCTATTGAAAATGTGTTCTACCACGTGACAGAATTTCTCAGCATCTACTGTCTTTGGCAGGTGGGCTTCTTCCAGTACTTTCACTAGAATGTTGGGATGATCCACTGATGATAAGACCAAGTCTAGGATGGACATTTTCTTGGGTGCGTCTTTCAGACTTTGCACCACTTTGATGTCATTGTGTCCCGTTTTACTGAGGAACTTTACGATTTTCTCTTTAGCCACCATTTCTTTGGCTTTGATGACTGATTTGATCACCCGCTGAGGCAGGTACAATGGATTATCCTTTGGTAAAATGACAATGTTATTTGAGGTGGAACCTTCGTCGTTCCCGTAGTTCCATGGGACCCTCTTTATACTGATAACTGGATATTGAGGTCTGAAGGGCAAGACTAAAGGCTCAGGTGCGACCACCTTCACAGGATTTTGTGTTTTTTGAACCCCTTTCCCTGGCAGTACTAAGAGTGTGAGGATTGGCTCCTTATCACAGGAAACAACAACCACTATATCCTGATTCCACGCAGTGGGAATAAAGAGAGTGTCTTCATCTGGGAGGCCATAATCCCGATTCCCTATTATCAATTCACCGCTTTCAATCATGTTCTGAGTCAGGTTATGAAGTGCCCAGCAATCCTCAGTATCATGGCCGGGTGCATTGGAGTGGTACTGACAAGTTTAATCAGGCTTGAATTTCTTGGATCATGGGTTTAATGGAGGTAATAAATCTGCAACCATTCCCTCGTTAATTAACATTTGGAGGATTTCCTTCATCAGCTGGTTCAGGTTAGTGAAATTCCTTTGAAAGGTAAATTTCCTACTAGCTTGGAAATTCTCCTCTTCGGCCATCTTGTCTGCTCAGGGTTCATGATCATGAGGCCGGTAGTGATCCCTCATGGGAATGGGACTGATCTTCGGTGTGGGAGGACTTGCATTAGACTAATTGGTCTGGTTTATCAGCTGTCTGGTAATTTGATGTTGGTATACACCCAATTCTGCTAACTGTTCAATTTGTTTCTTGATAGACCTAATCTCTTGTTCTATCAGGAATAGCCTTTCCGAGACTTCCCAACTATCTGGGTTGTTGTTGCTGGATGGAATTGATTCCTCCACATAACAGAGGCACTTGGATCCTTCTTCATTTCTTATGCTGATAATGTTGACATTTTCCTCTTTGTGCTGAGGAAGGGGATTATCTTGCACGTGTGGTTGCTCTAGTTTGGTTACTACAATCTCTTCGTTGTCAATCAAGTCTTGAATTTTGTGCTTGAGAGACCAACAATCTTGTGTGTTATGGCCCAGAGATCCAGAATGGTAGGCACACTTCTTGCTTGGGTCGAAATTTCGTCCACCAGTATTGGTTGGTGGGAGGAGCTGCACAATCTTCTTCTGTGCGGTTAACAGTTTCAGCACCTTCTTGAGTGAATCCCTTAATGGGGTGAATGTTCTCCGCTTTTTGGCCTCCATAGTTCTCTAAAATGGAGGGTCTGAAGGCTGTGCAGGAGCTTAAAAAGGGGTATAATTCCTCCTTTGAATGGGCATATTGTTTGAATTACCCCTTGGATTCTGTCCTTGCAATACTAAGGACACTTCTTCATTTTTCTTCTTATGTGCTCTTCGGGGGTTACTCCCGTAATTCATGTACTGGATATGTTCGGCAACGGCTTCCAAGGCAGTCAGGTCCTTTATCTTCCCAGACTTCAGCCCCATTTCGGCCATTTCACCGTGCTTGATCATCTCAGAAAATGGTTTTTCTATGCCTGCTAGGACCCTCTCGTAATATGGAGCTTCTTAAATGCGATGAAGGTCATGACTATCTCAGTTTTAGTCATGGACGGAGTGACTTGTCCTGTAACTCGTCCCCATCGTTGAGCATACTCTCTGAATGACTCCGTACTTTGTTTCTTGATTTTGGTTATCTGGTATCTGTCTGGAGCCAGCTGAGATTGGAAGCTGTATTGACTGAGAAAAGCATGGGCCAACTCTTCCTAACTGTGAATTTTGGAGTTGTATAGACGGGCGTACCAGGATCTAGCCTCTCCGATCAGACTCTTATGAAATAATTGCATTCGGAGTTTCTCGTCCTCTGTATAGGATCCTAGTTCTCCAATGAATACTTTCAAGTGGGTATAGGGGTCTCCCAATCCATCGTATTTCTCAAAATTAGGAGTTCTAAATTTTTTGGGATAACGAGCCCTAGAGAATATGCAGAGGTCTGAATAATTGACATTGTCAAATGCCCCAGTCCCTTTGATAGACCGGATGGTTTCTTCCATCTGTTGCACTTTCTTCAGAATGTCACCAGCTTTCTGTTCTTTGTTGAGGGTGGTGATTTCAGGGGTTTTGTTGGTTGTGTCATGGTTTTGTGGTCCAAGAATCTGAGTCTCTGCCTTTTCGGTCTCTTGACTGCCACCATTACCACCAGGTGTTCTAGGTTCTATGTGAGCTTGGGCTTGCTTCCCTTTAAGAGCTTTGCTTTGCTCTATCAGGAAATTGGCCAATTCGGCTATCTGATTCTTTAGTCCTTCAAGCTCTTCCCTAGAGACAGGGGTGGATTCTAGCTGAGCACTAGAAGTCATGTCTGTGGATGGACTAAGTGCTTTCTTAGACTTAGATCTAGTGATAGGACCAATTTTTCACCTACAACAAAATGTAGGCGTGTCAATTTCCTGAGGTGGATATGGATAGGATGCATGCCATGATGTGTTTTTGTGGTTTTTTAATCTTATCCTGCAAAACAGAGGTCAGTTGTTTTGATGACAGGATGTATTATAACAGGAAATGTAAATTTTTATTATGATATTTACATTGTGCTTCTTTACATTGGAATTGAAAACTTGACATTGAATTGAAAGAGGAAGGCATAAAGAAGCTTCCCATCAGATTTGGTTAATCAGAGGCTGACCTATTTTAGGTTACTCTCGCGGCTTTTCGGCATGAAGGTCCCCAGATCATTGCAATATACTCGAGGCGAAATTAATCCGATCTTTCAAATGGATCTAATCTGGGTGGTGCATTTTCATGAGCCCCAGAGACTTAGCCGTCCCCAGAGACATTACTTATCACCGACTGGTTTACTTCCCGAGGAGAAATCACAACATACATTCACATACATCGTGTCTCACCGTTATGCATATGATGACATTGGTGCGAAGCACTAATATGGGTGCGAAGCACTAAAAAATAAGGAAAGAATTCATTCACATTCATTCAATGTAATGACGCAGCATTCACGCATTCATTCAATGTAAAGACGCAGCATTCACACATTCATTTAATGTAAAAATGCAGCATTCACACATACGCAGATATGAATGGGAAATATTTGAAGAGATTTGAACTCGGCCTAAGCCCTCTACTATCCCCAGCAGAGTCACCATCTGTCGACGTCGGGAAAAATCCGTGGGTCGGGTCACAACTCGGATCTTTCTCCCTTCCTAAGTTGTCTCTGCCCTTACTCTTTTTATTTGTGAAAATGGTTTTGAAGGGTTTTTTTAGGAAAAGGCCATCATGTATCATGTCGACGATTTGAACGTTTTACAGAGTCGCCAGTTGGTAGATTTGAAATGGTTTTACCAACTCAACCGAGTTTTGTTTGAAAAGAGGCCCAATTGCTGGATACTGTCAAAACTTGATCTTTGAAAACAAAGTTTAGAGTTCGGGGGCTTGGTTAAGTGTGGGGAAGGTGTTAGGCACCCCACAACTCCCGTTTAATACACGGTACCGCATCTTTTCAATATTTCCCTTTTAAATCTGCAATGTGTGTGTGAATGCTGGAAGAAAATTGGGCCTATGTTTGATTGGAAGCATGTCTATGCATCGTTGAACTTATATACGAAGGGTTTGATTTGATTTTGCAAAAAGTCTTTGATTTGATTTTGCAAAAAGTCTTTGATTTGATTTACAAAAGTGTTTGATTTGATTTGCAAAAGCTTCTTTTTTTCGAAAAGATTATTGAAATGATGTTTTGAAAGAAAGTTTTCAAACCCTTATGCTAACATAGGAATTGAAGCATATCGATACTTCAGTTTTATCTTTTCAGCCTTTTGGCTCAATTTGAATGGTGATTGTCAGGCTGCGAAGCATCCTCGCCCACAACATATATACAAGTGTCGGTCTCCTCATGGGCATGATAGCCATCGGAGGGACTCTGACACGACAAACCATATTTTCACTATGCTGAGACCTTAAATTCGAATAACCGTTTTAAGGTCTTTTGTATGTACATTTTTATAGAAAAACTGACAGGGTACATTTGTAAGGTGGAGTTTGTCCATCGTGGGAATCAGATTCTGATCAGTTTGATTATGAATCCCACGATTCTTAGGCTCACAAAGGGAGGCCAATAAACCTGCGCAACTCAAATTTGTATATAAATATATCCAAATATCGCCAGAACCAATGATTCATCAGTAAATCCTGGCTCGCACATTGTCGAAGCATCTCGTTCCCACTAGATAGCGATCTAAGAGCTGCGAGGTAGCTTTTATAACTGAAACTAGAAAAAATGTTAGATTTAAATAAATCTCAGCCATTCTAGCCTCCCGGTTATGTCTGGACCTATTTTGAACTGTTTAAAAGCTAGAGTTGGCGATATTTAAATAAATCTAGTTCCCCCACAGAAATGTCAGTGCCGATTCATATAAAATGAATATTTAAAGCAATAATTTAATAAAAAATGAGCAAAGTAATATATATATATATATATATATATAATTATATATACGAAAGCTGTAAAGGGCGATGAGTTTTCTGATACGTGGTAGTGTGTGGGTATATCTACCAGTTATTTTCTGATACGTGGTAGTATGTGGGTATATCTACGTGTTAGAGTGAAAAAATTTGGGTTTGGAAGACAAGAAAACAGCTGGAAAACCAAACAGGCAGGGGTTCGAAGCGTTTCTAAAATTTTTAAATGAGCTAGGGGTCACCTCATATATATAGACCAAGGAGCCTCCACTTTACCTGCTGCTGCCGCAGGTAGAGGTGCGGCTCCACATGACAGGGCCCACGTAGCGGGTCTCGTTGCATCGAAGTACGTGCACTCCGAGCAATGTGATGTCAGGTTCAAAACTTTCTAACTTTTGATCGGAGCATCCGTTTGAGGCGTGCTGTACCTTTTTGGAAATCCCTCGCCGAGAGTGTCACAATGATATGGGATAAAATATTTTTCGGGTCCAAAAAGATGGGTTCATAACCAGGTCTTCGATTCCCCGCAGTCTGTCCGTTAAGCTGTCTTGCGCTGTTTGCACTCGCGATCATTGTTATGGTTCGTTCTGACTTTGGTGGCATCAATTTGGCTTGAGTTTGACCGAATCGGCTTATATTTGGTAAAATTACCATTTTGCCCCCTCCTGGGGTTGCCTTCAGTGTCGGTATGGCCTTTGACTGACTTCCTGGGGTTGTTTTCAAGGCTTGGATCCCATTCGAGTCTGTTTGTCCTCAGTGTTTTATCCGAGGTTGACTTGTTCATTCCAGGCTTTCCTCTGGAGATGTTGTGATACTTCAAGATTGTTTCTAAAGTTAACTTGTCCTCCCGGGTTGAGACCGGGGCTGACCTGTACCTCCCGGGTTGAGACCGGGGCTGATCTGTACTTCCTGGGTTGAGACCGGGGCTGACCTGTATTTCCCGGGTTGAGATTGGAGGCTGACCTATACCTCCTGGGTTGAGATTGGGGCTGACCTGTACTTTTTGGGTTGAGACCGGGGCTGACTTGTACTTCCTGGGTTGAGATCGGGGCTGACTTATACCTCCCGAGTTGAGATCGGGGCTGAGTTGACGACCCAGTATTGAGACCGGGGTTGAGTTGATGACCCGATATTTAGACCGGGGTTGAGTTGATGACCCAGTATTGAGATCGGGGTTGAGTTGACTGCCCGGTATTGAGATCGGGGTTGAGTTGATGACCTAGTATTGAGACCGGGGTTGAATTGATGGCCCGGTATTGAGACCGGGGTTGAGTTGATGACCCGGTATTGAGACCGGGGTTGAGTTGATGATCCGATATTGAGACCGGGGTTGAGTTGATGACCCGGTATTGAGATCGGGTTTGAGTTGACTGCCTGGTATTGAGATCGAGGTTGAGTTGATGGCCCGGTATTGAGATCGGGGTTGAGTTGACTGCCCGGTATTGAGACCGAGGTTGAGTTGACGGCTTGGTATTGAGACCGGGGTTGAGTTGACTGCCCGGTATTGAGATCGGGGTTGAGTTGACGGCCCGGTATTGAGATCGGGGTTGAGTTGATGACCCGGTATTGAGACTGGGGTTGAATTGACGGCCCGGTATTGAGACCGGGGTTGATTCAAAAGATAATTTTGCCCTCCTACAGTGTTAGTAACAGGGAAAGAAAATTTCGAGTGTCTACAGTGCATATAAATTGCTAAAATGTATTCTTCAGTTTGTGGAGATTAAAATGATGTGTTTGTATCAATTTTTTACATGTGGCTTTGCTGCATATTGAGATCATGATGTTGGGTTTGTATGTTACGCATACATGCAATCAAATTACACAATAAAGGTAGGAAGCGCGATAAAATAGGTTTTAAAATTTTTATACAAACCCTCACCATGATCATGCTTTGTGCTCAATTATCAATAACAGAAAAGTAAGGATAAATCAGAATCATACCCTTGTAGAAACTAGCTTTCACAGGTACGAGTTCAACTCCTTGCTCTCCTTGAATCTTCTGTATTGGCTTCTTCCTTTGATCAACGTTAGCCACCCAAGTGTTTGGCCTCTAGAGGTGATCCACCAAGGAAGAGGAATTGCTCAAGAAGATGGGTGGTTGGCTAAACCCTTATTTTCTATTCTCTGTAAAAAAAACCAGTACTCTCCAACTCTTAGAATAACATATATTTCATATCTGATATAAGACTCCTCTTATATAAATATTGGTCAACCATACTAATCTAATTAGAATTGAGTTTTATTTAATTAAATAAACTCTTTTAATTAATTAGGCTTCCCAACATATTAGGATTAATTAATTAAACTCCTTTAATTAATTTGTCTTCTAATCTCATTAGGAATAAGTGAGAGTACTAATATTAAATTAATTTCTAAACTCCTTTAGAATTAAAATAATAATAACTGTAATAATATTAATAAGACTCCTCTTATTAATTTATATTTAATATTTTCAAAATATTAAATAATAAACATTAAGCTATTTAATTTATTCTATCACCATAGATTAAATTAATTACACTTAATACATTATTACTATTATGTCATTATCTTCTTAAATAATTATTCTTCCTTTTATGGTGTGACCCTTTAGATTCTCCATATTAAATCAATTGTGAATAAATCAATTAGAATAATTCTAATCTTATTTAAATAAATAAATTAAACTAATAATTTATTTAAATAAATAACATTTATTCTACAATAGGGATAAGCCTCCTTAGCGATCAACGACTTTTCAGATAATATAGATTCCAATATTAATCATAAAAAAATCTGTGAGTTAATAGTTACCGTACAATTCAATCCTTCACCATACAATGTCCTAATTAAATATAAGACATGAATTTACTATCAAGTCTTATTTTATTTAATTATATGTATTTCGATTAGAAAATGCACAACTCCAAATAATACAAATTAGAAACTCTTTTCATTCTGTCTTGGCCAAGGACTACTGGGTTATCATTTAACGAATCACATATGATATATCTCTTTTTTTATTAGAAGTGGTAGATTCTTTATTGATCATTCATTATCTCCATATGTAACTCATTATACCCAAGCATACCCTTTGATATACCCTAAGAGTCTTTAAGGAATAAGTCAAAGTTTAATTTATTACACAAAAGATACTATGATGATCTCAAGTTCAAGGATCACTTGTACTACTATCACATTAGGAATTCCTATTGACAGGCGAGTAAAACTCCATTAGGTATTCCATAGCGAGTCACGTTCAGTGAACTTATTTTCCAATAAGCACATACATACTTGCTTTAGTGTCTCCACACAAATGATCATGAGATCAATCAACCTTATCCAATGAGCAAGCAACATATGTACCAATCTATCAGAATTTACTAATCCCCTTTTTAGTAATCCCACGATTGGGAACCATTTTAGTTTTTAAGCTTTTTAAGAATTTAGATCTCATTAGCATGATCAATATCATGATTCTAAAAGCATTGCTTAAAACTATGGGTTATTTACATATTGGGAAAAAGCACCTTTGCCCCATTATGGTCGTCGTGTTTTAAGCAATTAGCCACTGTACTTTTAAAATAATCAATTGGCCCACTGTGCTTTTAAAAAATGTAAAATCAAGTCATTCCGTCCAATTTTCATCACAGACGTTAACAAATCAGTCGACTTTTCCTACGTGGCTTTAAAAAAAACAAATGACGTGTATTTCCTGATTTGGAGGAAGATATAAGCAGAAACCATTGCAGACAATTATCAAGCAAACCATTGTTGGTCTTAATGTCAGGCAAAATCGACTCTATCGATTGAATAAGAGAATACATGGAACGGTCTTGATCGTATGTCAGGCGAAATAGAGTGGGTCGATTGAAATTGAGTTGGTCTCCGAAATCGTGTAGGTCAAGTGAAGAACTGAAGAACTAGGGTTCCCCATTTCTCAGCAAAAGTGCACAAAAATTAGGGCTTTTGCTTGATAACTGATTTCGAGGTAAGTGCTAATTTATCGTGCATCTGATATGGCTTCATCACGATCTAGATCAATGTCAACCAGTGCTGCAGACTTGCACAAGTGTTTTTGTGATGTACCAGCGTGAATCTATATTTCGAAGAAAGATAGGTCAAAAGGAAAAAGGTTTTATGGCTACCGCAACTATGGGGTTAGTTTCCTATGTCCAATTTGTAAACTGCATTTCATCCCTCTTTGTTTAATAATGTTTGGTATGTGGCTCTGTTTTTCCTATCTCTATTAAATAATGTTTGGTATTTGATAGGAATCTGGGAGATATTGTGGATATTTTGAATGGGTTGAAGTGCCTTCCAATGTTGATGAAGTAACGACTGTGATGAACAAGCCAGTTGAAGAGGTGAGCTTAGTGATGGATAAAAATGCAAAACTGAAGCAGAAGTTGAAAAATTTGAAGAAGGAAACACTGATAAAGGAAATGGAAGTTGATAGACTTAAGGAGGCAAACTCAAAACTTAGATATATTTGTGTATTGTCATGGATTATCACTGTAATTGTAATCTTGACATGGATTTACATGATGTAATGGTATTGTATTGATTGTAATGGATGTGGTGTCTTGTAACGGTAACGTATTGATTGTAATGAATGTGGTCTCTTGTCAAGATTTTCATTTTCATGGATTGTAATAGGATGTAATGGTACCCCCCATTGAAATTGAGAAGATGTAATTGTTAATGTTTACATTCCATAAACAGTTGCCAAAAATAGTTTCCAACAACAATTGCCAAAAATAGTTGCCAAAAACAGAGCCAACAATAATTGCCAAAAATAGAGCCAACATCCTAACCTAACTTGAACACAACAACAAATGTTACCAACTGCAGCCAACAGTTACCACAACCATTCATTCAACCTGGTTCACCCATTAACTTACCAACTGCAGCCAACTGCCAAGCATAGCCATACATTCAATAAACACATTCATTAAATTACCAACTGCAGCCAATTTCTATAAGCATAACCATAACTGCACCCAACTGCTACAAGCATAAATATAAGCATAACCATAACTGCTATAAACACAACCATTCATTCAACTGCATAACACAACCACATCCCCAGTACAATTCAATACATAATTTGGTTACCAAAATATTACATTAATATACTTTAATCAAGTCAGAACAACAAAGTATAATCTAATATCCAAGTGCAACAAACTAATGAACCATAATATGTTCACTCTAGTCACTCCACTCCCAATTGAAAGGAGTTCTTTTAGCCTTTACTTTTCATCTACTTGTCTCACTAGTTGATGGTCTGTAAGAACCGTGAATTTTATGAATAATATTAATATTGATGTTAATAAGAATGTGAATATTTATTTAAATATAAATGTTTGTGTCATGAGATGAGTAATTCAATTAATTTTAAATTGAATTTATGATAATTAAGAAAATATGGAAAATTGTGATGAACTCGTAGAATGCCTTGTGTGGCATGAGAATGGAAATGATGATGATGATTTAATTAAATTAAAGAGTGAATTAATAAGTGAAGGATTAATTAATATTATATTGTTAATTAATTATTATTATGAGTAATAACGTATTCACGAGTAAATAATTAATTAATATATTAGATTAATGTTTATTCAATTAATTGTTGTGTGCAAGATATGCGATAATTAATCGTATAATATATAGTACCTACATTCAATTAAAAAGGAAGTGTAGTGTGACACTTTAATGTGACTATATTATATATAAAACTATATAGTAAGATTAAATGAATTTTATAGGTTACATAATGATGTTATGTGACAACATGTTATGCTATGTGTACTTTGTGCAATAATAAATTAGACTAAATAAATAATTATTATTTCAATAATCAAGTATACTTGAAATAATAAAGTTTATGATAATGAGGAAAGATAATACTCAATTGAATTATATTCGGTATTATAAAATGTACATGGATTATAGTATGTGTATTGATATTTACCCCCAATTTGCTACAATGCAATATTATCTCCTCATTAAAGCAACATTGTGATTTAATGAAATTAAAACCTAAGCATACATATGTATATATGTGACCAAATTACAAATGCTGAGTTCCAAATAAGCTTGTCCCATATTCATAGTCACAGCTCTTTCTCTCCTTACGTGTCTAGACCAATGGTCTCTAAAGGCTATTGCTTGCAAATCAAACTCAGCAATCTAGCCAATGATCAAAGGAGGAGTGGCTCTAACAGTAATCTTCAACTACTCTACCAACTTCTCTCCATTAACCATCATTTTCTTCTCATTTTCGTTAGTTTGAAATAGGAGGCAAAACCATTGTCTGTGTAATCCATTCTCTATAAATGAAGCTCTCTTCCTTCTTATTTTAATTGCTGAAAATTCTGTTAAGTATAAGATATAGAGTGAGTTTACTGAGTTGGAGAAGGAGACTAAGAATTGGAAGATTAATAGCAGCAAGCTTAGCAAGCAATTTTAACAGAGGTATACTCTCATTGTTCTTCAATTTTGGAATTTGATAAATTCTTAATAACTCATGAATTCTTGCTAATTGATTGAATTCTTGATGACATTGCGATCATATAAGTTTACAAGCATCTATAATAGAAATGTGACTGATTTACAATAGATTTCGTGAAGAAATTTTGTGTTTGGGTTTGGTTTCTGCCGAAGCAGAAGGCCTTCTGAACTGTCTAGGGTATGGCATAGCTACGCTCTCCCTGCAGTTCATAATGGCGCAGCTGCGCCATTTGCTGTTTCTAAGTCTGTTCTGGATCAGCGCAGCTGCGCCGCTCCCACAGCTTAGAACAGCGCAGCTGAACCAGGCCCCAGTTTTGAACTTTAATTTCTATTATTATCTGATAAGTCTAACATGTTGGTATCACTTTAACATGCATAAGAATAGGTTTAACATGTGGATATATGCTCTTTGACATAGCATGAATGTTCTTGATTTCGTTAGTATACGCTTACTACAGGAAAATTATAGTTTTGAAAATGGAATTTGACATATACTTATGATGTCTATATTCTAACTTTTTGAGCATGTGTGTATGGTCTATCTATGCATGAAATGTGAGTCTAAGGTGTTGGGTATGCACAAGAATGCATGGTTTAAGTTAAAAAATGATTTCAAAAGCAAAACTCAAACTTTTTGCAAACTGAGTTGCATGGACATGGTGTAGCTATATTCTGAACATATGGAATGCATGCTAGTACCCTTATGTCACTAAACAAGACCTACGTATGTACTCACCTAGTCAGATATGTTACAAATTATTCAAAGCATGAGTTTAGACATGTTTTAAAGTGATAAAAGATATTAGCTATGCAGTGAATCGAATACATGCAAGCATGCGTATTACAAATTATATGACCACCTCACATGTATATATGGTGACAATAGTAGTCTTTATGATTTCATGACCTTATTTGGCCTCAAACTATAACATGTAAAGTCGGACTTGAAAACAATTATGTAAGCATGCAAGACCCTTTAACATGCGTGTATGCTAGGTGGTAATATCTAAGTATGCTTAAGATTGGGACAGAACCAGGGAAAAGCAAAGTTTAACTCTAGACTGGCCAGGGGACAGCGCAGCTGCGCCGTCCCTAAGCCTACCTAGAGCGCAGCTGCGCCATCCTGCATTTTGATCTGGACATTCTTCTTGTCTCTGATTTTGTCAGTTTGCCGATAATGATACTTTAATCTATTGAACAGAGTCTGATTGATACTGATTGTATTCATATGTGATAATGATATAATATAGTGATTGTAAAACTTGTAAAAGGATTCTAAAGATAGTAGAGGTGATATCGATTAAGTGTTGTGATTAAATACAATATTATACGTGGTATGACTATGTAGCAAGGATAAGACTTAATGTATGTGCTGATTATATGTACGAGATAATGTATGTTTTTAAACTGTGTAACTAATAGACATCCTATATACATAACTATGTTATAATAGGATTCAAAAAGTGTTGATAAGCTATACTTTGGTAAACTACGCTTAAGACAAGTTTTTTATCTTACACAATTTTAAATATTGTGCAAGTATCTAAACCTTATCTCTGTTGAGCAAGTTTCCTTACTTCATTTGAAATTGGTATTGAATGCAAGTATTCGGACCTTACTTTTATTGAGCAAGCTCCTTAAATCATTTCACTTTACATAGTGTATAAATTCGAATTGTTGCCATTCGTTATTATTCGAACATCGACTTTATATCTGGATGTTGTTGCCAGCATTTGAACTTATTATTCCTAAATGCATTACAAAAGCGTCTAAGCTATTTGATTCGGCTAGACTAATATCTTATGCTAGAAAGCTATCCAAACCAATTGATTGGTGCGGAATCTTATAATTGACTGAGATGAACAACCCTTTTGAAAGGAAAATTATATTTGTCAGGAGACCGACGTGCGCACTTGAGTACGATTAAATGTTATGCATAATGTAGGGTACTTTAGGCTGATCGCCTGTTGTACTTTTTTTGTTGGATTATCAGCATATTACTGTTAATTCTAGTAGAAGTTCATAGTCCTTAGTGACTGTGAAAAGGTTAAACCTTGAATCTTATTGATATCTTTTTGCCCTTAGAGACTATTGTTGAGAACTATCAATACTTCTTGCTATTCTTAAACTATCAGTTATTGTTGTACCCTTGGGAATTGAAAACTATATTGACCCCTTATTGCTATAGTACTTGCTGAGCAAACTTGTTGCTCATTCTTGTTTTTCCTAAAAATATTTCAGTTAAGGCAGAGCAAGGCAGACCCTCGGGCACTAATAAGGGCAAGGACAAGGCTACGGAGTAGCTTGTATTTATGTCGTTGGATATTTAGAACGTGACGAACTGAATTAGAGACGAGAGCGGTCCGAATTTGGGGGCGTCATATGGTCCACCTGCACTTGCTGCCCTTCTAGGCTCTTCCCTTTGGTCTGCAGATTGTCCAGTAGCAACATTAGATGGTCCACCTACACTTGCTACCCTTCTAGGCTGTAGATGGTCCACTTGCTGCCCTTCCCCTGCACTTATAGATGGTCCACTTGCTGCCAGTCTTGGACTTTTCCTTACCTACATGCACAAATGCAATTAGTGCTTGGCTGCCAACAAGCATTGAAACAACCACAAATTGAGTAAGGATGCTTACTTCTTTTTGCACATTTTGATTTCCATTTCCAGACTTCTTTCCTTGACCCCTTTCTTTCCTTTTCATCTGTATAATAGAACCACATTTAAAATAATATACAATCATATGATAAAAACTAGTAATAAAAATTAGTTTTAAAATAGCTTACCCCTAGCTTATTAGGCCTTGGGGCACCTGCAGATTGTTGTGGGGTAGCTTGCCTTGGTTCTTTAGTAGGTTGTGTCCCAGTTTTAGTCCTTGGTTGTGTCATCTTACAACCTAACTTGTTATGCCCATACTCCTTGCACTTAGAGCACCTAATAGGTGTCTCTTTCCTAGATGACTTGGTCTTGCTCCTAGGCTCTTCATTATGATCCTTCCTCCTATTTTTCTTAGGTCTGCCTGCTATTCTCTTGGTTGGTGGAGGCAACAATATTGTCATATTGGCAAGAGGCCATTCATTTGAACCCCCCATTGGATTTAACAAGTGGTTATATGATTTCAGATAAGTTTCCACATAATAGAAGGAATCAACATAGTTCTCAATTGGTTGTTCCATGTGAAGGATTCCAATTACTCCATGGTGGCAAGGAATACCAGAAAACTGCCATACCCCACATGAACAACTCATAACCTCTATGTATACCTTGTATTTTCCACTCCTATCAGACACTTCAAACTTGTGTCGCCCATCCTAATCATACTCATAGTATTTGGTTAACTCAATTACCTTATTGACCTTTGTCATAATCCTAGGACATAACTTTGCCTCTATTTTTTGCATCCCATCTCTCTTTGTATGAATTCTACCCATGACTTGTGTTTTAATATCTTCAAACATAGTTAGTATTGGTTTATACCTAGCCTCTAAGATCCAACTATTAAAACATTCAGACATGTTATTAGTCACAACATCACATTTGGTTTCACATGAAAAAAAGGCCTTGCTCCACTGCTTAGGAGGAATAGTTAAGAGATGAGTGTGAGCATCCTTACTCTCCTGCCTGATGTCAACCATTGCCCTTCTGAAATCATGAGGATTATTGGCATTGGCTGCTCTCCAAAACATCACCTTCAAGGCTGCTCCTGGGAATTTCTTCCTCTAGTTAGCATAGATGTGTCTTGCACAACATCTATGCTCCGCCTCTGGAAAAAGCTCTAGTATGGCAGACACCAAACCCTTGCAATTTTATCAGTAAACACAGGTTTAGTACTAATATTATGTAATACTATAACTAGTAATAAAACAAAAAATTCAATGTTAATATAATTAAGTAAATTATACATTTTGTTGGTCAATTATCAAGGTCCATCCTCTACCTAATTCCAGGCCAACATCCTCAAGCAATAGACTCAGAAACCAACTCCAAGAATCCTTGTTTTCACTTTCAACCACTGCCCAAGCAATTGGGAACATTTTGTTGTTTGCATCCCTACCAATAGCAGACAATAACTCACCCCTGCAGTATGTCTTTAAGAAACAACCATCAAGCTCTATTATATGTTTACATCCCTCCAACCAATTTTGTTTCACAGCTTTAAAACAATTGTACATTCTTTGGAATCTAGGTGGAGTGCCCCCATCACCTCTAATTTGGACTGTGTTCCCAGGATTTGTAGCTAGAATCTCATTCCCATACTCCCAGACTTTAGCATAATGCTCCTTCAAGGTGCTCTCAATTTCACTTAAAGCCACTTTCTTTACTCGTCGACACTGAGGTATTGATGATTGCAGTCCAAACCTTTGTTTAATTGCAGCCTGTAATTCCCTCAACCTCATTCTTGGTTTTACTCTTATTGTACCCCCAAACTTGTCAACCAACCATCTAGACTTAAAAATTCTAATCTTTGTTTTGCTCACACAATAATGCTTCTCATTCTATGATTTAATTTGAAACACCTTCTCAAGTGGCACATAACTAGCCCACAACCCCCATGGACAGTTATTGGCACACTTTGTTTGTATTCTTGTTTTCTCATTTACAGAAAAATAGATTCCCTTTCCATAACCAACTGCATAATTCACTATAGCTTCCCTACATTGTTCAGGTCCAGTGAATGTTATATCAACTTCAAATCTTATCTTGCTAATTGGAGTGTTGGGATTATATGCTGGAAGCACTCTTTTCTCTTTCCTCTGTGGCTCATCTCCTTCCCATTCACTGTTACTACTAGAATCACCACTTGGAGGAATCTCATCATCAGAATTTTCTTTATTTACTACCCAAGGCCTCATTCCTTTTGTCCCAAACCCCAACTCATCCTCATCATCTAAAAAGGTTGGTTCAACTTCAACTTATTTAACCTCTGAATTCTTAGTTTTTCTAGATTTCCTAACCTTTTTCCCCCTGCTACTGCTCTCTTGTGTACCAACATCCATATTTGGTTCATCCATTGTTGGTTTTTTAGCCTTACATCTAGCAGTACTTGAGGACTCAAGCTGCTTTCTTGGGATAGATGAAGTCCCAACCTCCCAACTTGTAAGTAACCAATATCAACTGGTTCTTCATCAAGGTTTACTTCACAATCCATAACCAACTCTTGTTCTTTTGTTTTTTTATCTTTTCCTTTCTTTTCCTTATATTTATCAACTCCTCATTCCCATCATCATCAGTGGCTTCACTTAACTCCTCATCACTTTCCTCATAACTAGCATCACTTGAATCATCATCTGTCTGCTTTGGTGCTTCCTCATCTCTGACATCAACCTCAGTAGGTGTTTCTTCATTATCCTTATGGTCACAGTATATATCCATCTTCCCAGTTTTCAGAGCTTCTTCAATTAGCAGTCTTACACTATTGTCATCATAAAGAAGTTCTAGACCATCCTTCAAAGTAAACCCTACCAATTTGAAGTACATAGCAAAGTATCTTTTATACCCTAGGTGTTTTACCAACTTCACCATCCTGTCAACATTCAAATAATCTCCATCAGCCCACTCATAAGTTTCTTTCCTTCCACCCTCATAAACATATGATCCATCCTCCTTAGTAACAAACTGACCTCCATGGTACAATTTAACATCAAAGTAGTTCATGTTGCATTAAACATAAAGAAAAAATGTTAGTACCATGGCCATTTACAAACTAATCACCAACATTAACCATTAATTGAATAAAAAAACTAAACAAATTACATAGCTTACAAATTAAACAATTAACACAACTGTAAATATATTACACAACTGTAAACATTAAACTTATTACAGGGTCACTAATTAAAGAAATATGTAAATATTAAAGAAACACAACTCTAAACATTAAACAAATTCCCACTTTTTATACTTTGTAAACATTAAAAAGATTAACTACTCAAAATCAGTCAACACTCAAAATCAGTCAACACAAATGACAATACAGAGTCCTTGTTTTCACTTTAATCACTGTTAATTGACAAAACCCACTATAAACCACAATAATATTACTTTAAACTACTGAAAACTAAACTTTTGCACCAAAACCCCACCATACCTTAGCTTTTAAGAAAAAACAGAGATGAAAAAGAGTGCAATATTTTATTTTTCAGACAAAAATTGGTGGAACCCAGACCTACACTTACATGTTTGGTAGACAATTGGAACCCTAACTTTCTTGGAATGATCCCCCACCTTGTTCGTCGCTTTGTGTCGCCTGAGACCCCCACCTCCTTCCTCGATTTTTTCTCAGACAAAAGTTCACTTTTGAGCCCTAGATGAATTGTTTATTTGTGTATGTCGTTTCTTTTGTTTGATGCGGTTTCCTTCCGCCCATTCCACGAAGGCTTAATTGATTGGTCTTACTGACTATATCAGCAAATACACGTCATTTGTTTTTTTTAAAGCCACGTAGGAAAAGTCGACTGATTTGTTAACATCTGTGATGAAAATTGGACGAAATGGCTTGATTTTACATTTTTAAAAAACACAGTGGGCCAATTGATTATTTTAAAAGTACAGTGGTTAATTGCTTAAAACACGACGACGATAATGGGGTAAAGGTGCTTTTTCCCTTTACATATTATAAAAATAGCATCATGTAGATAATTAAATGCCTTTAATAAATGAATGCTTTTATTAATAAATAAATAAGATCGTTTACAAAGTATATGCTTTATCATCATATATGATTGACTTGTATGCATACTACTTTCACATGCAATGAACTGATCTGTTTTCTTGCAGCCCAATTGCATTATATTGGCCATTTCTCCAGCTAATCAAGATATTGCCACTTCTGATGCTATAAAGCTTGCAAGAGAAGTTGATTCTACAGGTATCATAACTTTGGTTCAGTACTTTCCTCATTGCATTAAAATGCTTGAGAACCTTGTTTTTTCTATTTCATTGGCTATTCCTTTGAATCCCTATTCGTAATACAAGTCATTTACTTACTAGCAGTAATTTATCTTATTAGGTGAAAGAACATTTGGAGTGGTAACAAAACTTGATTTGATGGACAAGGGAACAAATGCCCTGGATGTATGGACTCGATACTTCATTAATTGCGCAAATATTTTAACTACCTGATTTTTTTAGAGCAATATCTAAATCTTCACGCTCAAAAGTTATTTATATTTTTTTGCGCATTTATACAGTGATGTTTCTTTTTTAATTTAAAAGAAAAAGGCAAAAAAATTTTCATCAACATTTAGTTTCTTGAGGGAAGGTCATATAGGCTTCAACATCCATGGGTTGGCATTATGAACCGTTCACAAGCTGATATCAACAAGAACGTTGACACGATAGCTGCACGCCGCAAGGAGCGGGAGAATTTTGAATATATCCCCGAGTATGGACACTTGGCCCATAAAATGGGTGCAGAGTATCTTGCAAAGCTTCTATCCAAGGTTTCTCCACTTCCCTTGAGATATGTTCTTGTAGTGATTTTACTAAAATAATGGATTTATGATATTTATTCAAACACCCTTAAATTTGATATGTATGTTTTTTATTGGTATCAATCAGCATTTGGAGATTGCTATCAGGTAGCGAATACCAAGCATTATTGCTTTAATAAATAAGACAATTGATGAGCTTAATGCGGAGTTGGATCGCATTAGCAGACCGATTGGCGAGAATGGAGGGGTATTTAACTGGACCTTGATGTATTCAGGATGCTTAGTTATCAGAGAGATTAGTTTTAACCTTGTTCTAACTTGAATTTCTAACTGTATTTACAGGCCACCTATACCCGATTTTAGAATTGTGTTGAGCATTTGACCGTGTATTTAAGGAGCACCTAGATGGAGGGTAATGCATAATTGTATAATATGTTAGTTACAAAATTTCATTAGAAACACTTGTGTTCTTGATAAGTCATTTTATGTAAATAATGTTGTTAACGCCAAGATTTTGCCACGCGCCTCAATCACCAAAAGCGCGTCTAACCCTGCACAGTAAACACGTTAGCACCGGATCTCGACGGCTTGGGCCGCCGTCGATCACTCCGGTGTGAGAATAAGTACAGGCCGGAAACATGATTAACAATGGAGGTGGTGTGCTCTAGTGTTTCGAGAGTAAAAATGTTTAGTTACTTTTTTCATGTAGTGTTCTGTACCCTTATATTCATCTCATCACCTTGCATGTAGCCCCTTTGCTGATGTCATCTTATTTCATGCAGGCTTTATCAAATCCTTGTTCCCCACTAAGCCAATATTATGTCAAGTCCTCATTAATGAAGACGGCTTAAGATGGCTTGACCCATCCCTTCAATCAGCCGCCTGCTAATCTCATAGATTATAGCTAACCTATATTAGCCAAGATATGGGACCCACAAGAAGCCACTTGTCCACTTCAAGATTTATCAGCCCAAGCCCAATTAAATCACCATTTAAATAATAGCCTAATGCTCCAAAGGTCCAAATATTCACGGCCCAACATTGCCCCCCAGTCTTTTATCAAACAGCATGTTTGATGAAAGAGTATACTAGAATTCGGCCCAAATGCCAACGAAGTTCAAATAAATTCAAACAAAGCCCAATCAATAGAGAATCCAAACCAGAAGCCACCTCTCCTGTTCATCATTACCTTCAATAAATGTGTCATCTTCGTGTTTCATGAACCACCGAAAAGACACCACTATAAAATCCAATTTCCCCCAATTTGGACAGTTTCACCTGCCCATTTGAATCTCAGAATACTCTTGCCTTCTTCTTCTGGTTTTCTCTCTCAATTAATCTGTCAACTATGGCTTCCTAAAATAATGAAAAGACCGTCCCAACCTCTGAAACATCTCTAGCTTCCACTCCGGCCACTCAAAACCCTAAGTCGGCCCCATCCTCCGGCAAAAATCCTACATCCCCCATTAATGTATCTCCCCCTTTTGACTTCCAAGATGTACAACAACACCCCCATGCCAATAGCTCCTCTAAACTGACAGAGGATGATCTCAACACCATTCGGGAACGTTATCTAATTCCAGACACTCACCATCTGAAGGCACCCTCCCCTACTGATCGCATGTATCATCATCCCGATGGCTGGACCGCCCTACCTCTTATTCTTCTGGAAAAAGGAGTCTGATTCCCTCTTCATACTTTCATCATCACCCTTCTAGGGTTCATAGGCGTTGGATTTGCCCAACTGGTCCCTAACTCCTACACTCACATCCTGGCCTTCATTGCTTTCTGTAGCAAAATAAGTGTTCCACCCTCTATTGATTTTTTCTTTACCCTCTTTACTTCCGATAAGACTTGTGAACAGGGCTTCAAGGTGCTAGGCAAACAAGCCCCGAAATCCAATGCCAAGTTTGATAAACGTCCCTTGATGGACACCCCCTCAAGCAACAAGAAATGGTATAAAAAGTGGTTCTTTGGCAAAGGACCCGAAATCTCTTTCATTCCCGATTGGACCACATCCGCACACACCACTGCAGATCTCGGTGATCTTCCCGAAGAACGCATAAGAGAGATAGCGAAGTTCATGGAGAAGCTTCCAATGAAAGAATGGAACTTTGCCCTTTTAAGTAAGCATGCTTGGTTGTACGACCACAAATGTAAGTCCTGAATCTAATACTCGTATAATTTTTCAAACTATCTTCAATTATTATTCTGAAGTATTCTTCTTTGTGTGCTGTATCCCTGATCAAGCCTTCTTCTCTTGACCGAAGGGATTTAGAACAATTTCTTTCTGCCAAGCCAACCCAAGATCCTCCCGAAGACCAAGATACCGAAGATCGAACTGCCGAAGACCAAACTACCGATCCCCGAATTACTGAATCAAACCCTACTGCAGGACCAAGCCATCTTCGTCGTAAGAAAAGAGCTGTTCGAAAACCAAGACATGTTCTAGCCCCTGTTCTCACAGAGAGCATCCTCGACTTGCCCATCTCTGAACGCAC
This sequence comes from Panax stipuleanatus, assembly GCA_020205555.1. Lineage (NCBI taxonomy): Eukaryota > Viridiplantae > Streptophyta > Magnoliopsida > Apiales > Araliaceae > Panax > Panax stipuleanatus. Next base: position 76,348,507 of record CM035125.1, read on the forward strand.
TCAAGTTCTTCGCATAAAAAAGAGAAAGGCCAAAGTCATCCCTCTCACTGTCGAAGAGCTAAAAGTACCTCGTACTGAGATCGACCAGCCAACTGATAAAGAGAAGCCGAAGCTAGCTCTCCCCTTACCCGAAGGAAAAAGCCTTCTTTTGATAACCAATCACCCCAACCAGTTGACCTCCAACAACCTCCGACCCTCCTCCACTTGAACAACCAATACCATCTCTATAACGATCAACCCCTCCTTTCTTTGGATCAGAGCGTGGAGCTTCCCGATCACCCAGCTTATGGCTTGACCAGAACAAGGACTTCCCTCTGCACCTCTTCAACTCTTTCGTTCTGGACACAGACAACCATCGGTTTGGCAACAGTTCCATTTCTGATCTTATGGAAGAGGGCATGGCTAATCAAGCCAGAGTAAGTACTTAACCATTTCTGTTTACAAATATCTTCTTGAAGTCTTTTATTAACTCTGGATAATTGCAGGCAAATGGAGTCTTCGGGCGTCTTTATCAAAGATATAAAGAAGCTGAAGCCGAAGAAGAGGCGGCCCGAAGAGAAAATGCTATTTTGAAGTCGGCTTTGGCGAGAGAGAGAAGCGAACATGAAAATACCCTCTTCAATACCAAAGGCCTTCAAAACGAACTCATAAAGTTGAAAGAAGAACTGACTGCATCCGAGGCCCTCCAACAAGCAACTGCTCAACAAAACCTAGAATTGCAAAGGGCTAACGAACAGCTAAGCCAAAACAATCGAAGCCTAACCAAGGCTGTTGTCGAAGCCAAAAAGTCTGAAGAACGACATCTTGACCTTCGGGGTAAAGTCGAAAAGGAGCTTCGTGACCTTAAACTGGCCTGCCCCCCACTGACTGAAGACCTCTGCAAATAAATTCAAACTGAATACCGTAAATCCGCCGAGTTAACAAATGAAATAGTTCATATGTATGCCGAAGGCTATGAACAGGCCCGAAGCAAAGGCAAAGCAAAACTAGCTGCTGCCTCTATGAACCCATTACTCATTGATTCTTCCGATGACGAAGAGTAATGGTGAAGATAACCTACCTTTTACTTATTTTATGAACTTATAAAATTTTTAATCAACAGTGTAACTTCTGTTTATTTATGTAATGAAATATATCTTATTCCTTATTACTCCTATTTAATTTAAGTCATACTATTATTTAAACAACATATAATTTAAACTTAACACTTCAAACAAATTAAGTAATAATGTAAGGTAAAACTTACTCATTACCGAAGTGTTTTCGTATGTCATCTTTATGATGAACAGATCACCGAACTTTTCATAAGAATATTTGTTCCGGAGAACTTATAATAACATCCAAGCTTATAACTGGAGACCTCGTTCTTCTCTAAGAGCCGAGCGGGTTCAATCCTGATGATAGTCCACTTCGCTACGAGGAGTCGAAGGGATCCAGTCTTACAATAATTTGGTAACCTCGTTCTCTGCATGAGCCAAACGGGTTCGACCAATCAATATTTTGCTTCGCTACGAGGAGACGAATGAATTCAACCTTATTCCCAGCTGGCAACCTCGTTCTCTCCGAGAGCCGAACAGGTTTAACCCAAAAATATTCCACTTCGCTACGAGGAGTCGAAGGGATCCATCCTTATAACAATTTGGTAACCTCGTTCTCTCCGAGAGCCGAACGGGTTCGACCAACTAATATTTCACTTCGCTACGAGGAGACGAAGGAATCCAACCTTATTCCTAGCTGGCAACCTCGTTCTCTCCGAGAGCCGAACAGGTTTAACCCAAAGATATTTCACTTTGCTACGAGGAGTCGAAGGGATCCATCCTTATAATAATTTGGTAACCTCGTTCTCTCCGAGAGCCGAACGGGTTCGACCAATCAATATTTTGCTTCGCTACGAGGAGACGAAGGAATCCAACCTTATTCCCAGCTGGCAACCTCGTTCTCTCAGAGAGCCGAACAGGTTTAACCCAAAAATATTCCACTTCGCTACGAAGAGTTGAAGGGATCCATCCTTATAACAATTTGGTAACCTCATTCTCTCCGAGAGCCGAACGGGTTCAACCAATCAATATTTCACTTTGCTACGAGGAGACAAAGGAATCTAACCTTATTCCCAGCTAGCAACCTCATTCTCTCAGAGAGCCGAACAAGTTTAACCCAAAAATATTCCATTTTGCTACGAAGAGTCGAAGGGATCCATTCTTATAACAATTTGGTAACCTCGTTCTCTCCGAGAGCCGAACGGGTTCGACCAATTAATATTTTGCTTCGCTACGAGGAGACAAAGGAATCCAATCTTATTCCCAGCTGGCAACCTCGTTCTCTCTGAGAACCGAACAGGTTTAACCCAAAGATATTCCACTTCGCTACGAGGAGTCGAAGGGATCCATCCTTATAACAATTTGGTAGATAAATCAGTCTTGAAGAAAAAAGCCATCTTTATTGATAACTACTATCATAATTACAGACTCCTGTACTTTGAGCTGACCCTACTGGAAATATTTACGAAGTCTTCCAGCATGCCAAGTATTCTTTATCTCAGACCCATCTAACGCTCGCAATCGGTAAGTCCCTGGCTTTGGCACACCAACAACTTTATAAGGGCCTTCCCAATTTGGCATGAGCTTCCCCATATTCTGATGTGTAAAAGCTTCTACCTCTTGAAGAACGAAATCTCCAACTTTAAACCTTCGGAGCTTTACCCCTTTATTGTAGTGCTTAGCAACACGACGTTGGTATGCTGCCAACTTTATCAAGGCTGCCTCCCTGATTTCTTCAAGCAGATCTAAATTGACTTTAAGTCCCTCATCATTATACACTTCTTTGAACTGACTGACCCGAAGACTTATAGACCCAATCTCCACAGGAACCAGGGCATCCGAACCATAGGCCAGTCTAAAAGGTGAGTCCCCTGTTGTAGTCCTTGTCGTAGTTCTATAAGCTCATAATACGCTAAGTAGCTCCTCAAGCCATCTTTCTTTTGCATCATCCAGCCTTCTCTTAATCCCATTCAGGAGTATTCTGTTGGTTACTTCAACTTGCCCATTAGATTGAGGATGAGCAACCGAAGTCTTCCGATGCTGAATTCCTAACTCCTTTAAGAATGCTTCAGACTTCGATCCCACAAACTGGCGACCATTGTCTGAAACTACCGCCATTGGAATACCAAAACGGAACACCACTGACTCCTTCAAAAATTTTAAGCACTCCTGCTCCGTAATCAGCCGAAGTGGCTTTGCCTCTACCCACTTAGTCATATAATCAATCGCCACTATAACAAAACTGACCTGACCTTTCGCTTTTGGCAATGGACCTAGTATATCCACCCCCCAGATAGCAAAAGGTATAGGATATAAAACCAAGTATAGCTCTTCTGGTGGCTGATGTGGGATCAAACTATTCAACTGGCATTTCTGACATTTCTTCACATAATCGATAGCTTCCTTAAAAATTATTGGCCAATAGTAACCCTGACGGAGCACCTTGTATGCCAACGACTTCGTAGCCATATGATCACCATAAATGCCTTCATGAACTTTTCGAAGGACATAATCAGCTTCAGATGGAACCAAACACTTCAGCAATGGAGAAGAATAAGCCCTTCGATAAAGATCTCCATCAATAAGTACGAAGTTTGAGCTTTTATACTTCACTTTCTTGGCTAACATCTGGTCCGAAGGTAGTACGCCATTTGCCAGATAGTTTATATATGGCGTCATCCAGCAATTAGATCGCTCGATGCACATCACTTCCCCGTGCAGGATGCTGGGCTTCTTCAAAACCTCCAAGTAAACCGACCCATCAAAAGAACTCGATTCAATTGTAGCCAACTTTGACAAAGCATCGGCATTTGAATTATCAGCTCGACTAACCCCTTGAAACTCATAAGAGTCGAAGTACTAAAGTCGATCTTTTAACTCTGCAAGATATTTAACCATTTTTGAGCCCTGAGCTTCATATTCCCCCGAAACTTATTTGATGACCAGCTGAGAATCACTGTAGATGATCAGCTTCTGAACCTCCAAGCTCTTTGCCAATCTCAACCCGGCTAACACTACTTCATATTCAGCCTCGTTATTCGTTGCCCTGAACCCAAATCTGATATCCTGCTGCACTTTGAATACCTCCGGACTTGTCAGAATGATCCCAGCTCCACTGATGCCCGAAGTAGAAGATCCATCAGCATATAACGTCTAAGAACTATGAGACTGCCAAAGTATTGCTATCGTTTGTGTTGATCTCTCAGCTTCGTTCAAACTCTCATCAGCTTCGGAGAACGAGCATTCTACCACGAAATCGGCCAAGGCCTGACCTTTAATAGCTGTCCGTGGATGATATTCTATGAAGAACTGGGACAATTCCATCGTCCATGCAGCAAGTCTTCCTGAAACCTCTGGCTTTCCCAACACCTTCTTTAGTGGTTGATCCGTGTATACCACTACTATCTGACCTTGAAAGTATTGCCTAAGTTTTTGGCTTGCTATTATTCAGGCAAAGGTAAACTTCTCAAGGTTTGGATCCCTTATTTCTGCATCCCTAAAGGCATGGTTCACATAGTAAATCGGGTGCTGCTTACCCCCAACTTCACGCACCAAAACTGCTCCTACTGACAATGAACTTGCAGCCAGATACAAGTATAAAGGCTGAGCAGGAACTGGCTTCACCAACAAAGGTGCCGAAGATAAATACCTTTTGATTCCTTGAAAAGCATCCTCGCACTCTAAAGTCCACTGAAATGTCTTCGTGTTTTTCCGCCCTTTCAACGTGTTAAAGAATGGGAAGCACCTTTCTGCCGACCTAGACATGAACCTCCGCAACGCTGCTATCCGACCAGTCAAACGTTGGACATCTTTGTACGACTGTGGAGATTTCATATCCAAAATAGCCTGGATCTTCTCTGGATTAGCTTCGATACCCCTTTTGCTGACCAAATAACCCAGAAATTTGCCTGCCCCAAGTCCGAAGGTGCACTTGGTCGGGTTTAGCTTCAAGTTATAATGTCGAACCGTCTGGAAGCACTCTTCTAGATCATCCAGATGACCACGAACTGACATGCTCTTCACGATCATATCATCAACATAGACCTCCATATTCTTCCCCAGCTGCTTCGTGAAGACGTGGTTCATCATCCTCTGATATGTAGCTCTCGCGTTTATCAATCTGAACGTCATCTTCTTGTAGGCGTACACCAATCGATAAGTAATAAAAGCTATCTTCGGGATATCATTCTTTCACATAGAAATCTGATGATATCCCGAAAAAGCATCCATGAAGCTAAGTAAGGCATACCCCGAAGTTGCAACAATGAGCTGAAAGATGTGAGGCAAAGGATAGAAGTCCTTCGGGCATGCCTTATTCAGATCTATATAATCTATGCAAACCCGCCACTTTCCATTCTGCTTCTGCACCAAAACTACATTGGCCATCCACTCTGGATAATCGATCTCAAAGACAAAGTCTGCGGCCAACAACTTTGCAATTTCCTCATCGATTATCTTCTATCTTTATGGCGCAAAGATCCTCCTCTTCTGTCGAATTGGTTTCCTCGCTGGATCCACGTGCAATCTATGTTCGGCCACCTTTTGGCTCACCCCCGGCATATCACTAGGAACCCAAACAAAGATATCAGCAAAACACCGAAGCAGCTCCATCAGATTGGTCCGAAAAGGCTCTGGCAGCCCTGAACCGATTTTCACAGTCTTTTCTTTCTTCCTTGGTATTAGTTTAATTTCTTCGGTCTCTTCTGCTGGCATAACCAATGATTCTGTGCTGCTCTCCGTAAATGGCTCAATCTCGATGGCCATAGTCTGCTTATGCCTGCTGACTCCTACTCCCGAAGTAATCAAAGCATTCCGATAACACCTTCTCGCCAAGTCCAGATCTCCTGCAACTTCGCCAACTCCATGTGGCGTCGAAAACTTAATCTTGAAATGGGGAATTGATGTAACTGCCTAAAAAGCTGTCAAAGTAGGTCTCCCCAGAATAGCATTATATGCAGAATCCACATATACTGTAATACCCGAGATTTTCCTAATATTATTAAATAAATATATTAATGAAAATGAATATTTATTCGTATATAAATGATTTTTGTGTTAAAAGACGAGTTAACTCAATTATGTTAAATTGAATAATTATAATAATTGAGAAAAATGTGGAGTTTATAATAAACTCGTGAAAGCCTTGTGTGGCATAATAATGAGGAATATTAGTGATGATATTAATTGACGAAGGACTTATTAAGTGAATAATTAATTAATTGTTAATTGTTATCGTAGAATATTAATTAATTCCTATAGAATATTAATGATAATTAATTGATGATGTGGGGATTATTATTATTGCAAATAATATAATAATAATAAGCAAGGTGTTCATAAATATAATAAGATCTATATTCATATGATAATTAATCCTATGATTATTAATTAATTGTTATTAATAATTACGAGAAATGGATTAATTAATATTATTGTTAATTAATTGATAAAATAAATAAATTATTTATTTGACATTATGAATAATAAAACAAATAAGTAAGGTTGTATTGATTGTTGATTGTTATGTGCAAGTATGCAATAATGGATAATATAAGGTATATGGAATACAACTATATTATATAGTGTAGAGAAACACTTAAGTGTGACCATACAAGTATATTTAAACTATATTATATGATTGTACATATTGAAGCTATGTGTTATGAATACATCATGTGTAGATATATATTGTAAATAATTATTGAATTAATAGAATTTAATAATGAATGAGATAATGTAATGTGGTAATATTTGATTTGAATTATATCCGGTAAAACAAATGTACATAGATTATATGTGTGTAAATTACATTTACTACATTGTAGGAATTACATGGTAGTATTATTGGGATTACATTGTAATTTTAATTATAATCTAAATATATAGTAGGTATATATATGTGTTAACCTAAGTGTATAATATAACATTGTGTTTGCTAGAATGCTGAGATGTATATTGCTTATAAGAGACCCATTTCTCCTTCACATGCATAGTTATAAGCCTAAGCCTACTCTCTACTCCTCAAACTCAGTAAAATCACAGCAATGATGAACAAGGATGTGGGCATCATGATTTCCTTCAAAAACTAATTACCTACCACTCCATAACCTTCATACAATCCTTGCATATGTTGGTTTAATTTGGAGAACATTGACATTGTCTGTGTATAGGAAATTCTATAAATTGAGACCTCCCTTCACAAATTCATTTGCTGAGAATTTTGTTTAAGAGTTGGGTGAGAGCATATATATCAGTGTTAAGTATTCCAAGAGTTGAGAACTCAGTTAACAACAATTGCATTACAGAGGTATAACTACATTCCTTGTTCTTCATTTTCGTTTTCTGTTTCTGAAATTTCTGTAAAATTCTCCAATTCTTGAATTTAGTTGGAGTTCATGAATTTGGGAATTGATAAATGGCGATTGACTGTTATATAAGCACATATATATATATATATATATATATATATATATATATGTGTGTGTGTGTGTGTGTTAGTAAGTTAAAGAGGTCTAATAGCATATGGGTATGTTGAAATCGATGAAATGGGAAGTTTTGGGTCGGTTTTGGCTGCAGCGTGAACTGTAGGAACTGAGTCTGCATCGCGGCGCCGCATCGCCGATGCGCAGCGTTATCTGCACGCTACAGCGCCACAGTGCCTCAGTCCCAGCGTCCCCACGCCGCAGCGCCGATTCCAGGTATTGTGTCAGCACCTCCAGCGTCGCAGCGCCTCCTGCTGGCTGCTGTTGTTGCCGCGTCGCAGCGCCGCTGTGTAGACAGGCCCAGAAATGACTATCTGTTTGTCTAGTCCAAGAGAAATGAAATTATAATTCATACTAAGTAAATGTAACATAATTTATGGAGTCCCTCTTGTGCAATATATGTTTCCATAGTTTACTTAACATAAAAAGAGAACTCATGATTTTGAAAACAACCCTTGACGAAGCATATGTTATTTAAGTCCGAACTTGCTAGCATATGCTCGTAACTTAACTAGGTGTGAGATATGATTTGAAATTGCCTATATGAACTAGATTGCTTTGACTTGGTTTAAAATGATTGTTAAAGACTAACTCGGATATGTTTGCAAACTAAGTTTCATACACGTTGCATGGTTGTATTTTGAACTTATAGGGTTGCATGCTATTATTCTTTATGTCGCTACGCATGATCTATATGAACACTCACATAGTTGGACACGAGTTATACGATTTGTTTGTGTAGCTAAGATAGAACTTGATGTATGTGCTCAATTTACATGTCAAGTATGTGAATCCGATGTGTATAACTAATGTGTGTGTGTGTATATATATATATATATATATATATATATATATATATATATATATATATATATATATATATATATATATATATATACGTTAATAGGATAGCATAATTCTTTAAAGCAATATTAGGCTTTACGTGGATAAACTACGCTTAAGGCAAGTATCCTAACCGACGCATTTACTTTATGCAAGAAAATCTATGATTGTGCAAGTTTCCTGACTTACACTCATTTATAGTGCAAGTATCCTAACCGACGCATTTACTTTATATAAGGAAATCTATGATTGTGCAAGTTTCCTGACTTACACTCATTTATAGTGCAAGTATCCTAACCCTTGTATTACTTTATTCAACGAATATTGTAAGCGAGAATCTAAACTTTATCTCTTTGAATGCAAGTTGTTTTACTCGTTCATTTGAGCTAGTATGTTTAAACTCTTGTGAAAGCTATTATTCATGTTGAACTTGGTATTTTTCTTGAATATTGTGAAAGTGTCTATGCCACTTGATTCGGCTAGACTATATGCATGTTTATTAAACTGTCCAAACCTTTTTATCGGTGCGAAAATCTTGAAAACCGAGTTGAACAACCCTTATGGTAAGGGGAGTGTTTATTGTTGGAAGCCCCAACACACGCGTGAATATTACTATGGTTATGCATAACATAGAGTATTGTAGACTGATCATCTATTATACTTATTTCTTTTGTGTTATCAGTTTAATATTGGTAATTTAGTTAGATGTTCAATAGTCCTTAGTGACTGCTCAGTATAAATTATTTTATCCAGTTGGATACGTTGATAGCCTTTGAATTCATATATATCTGTTGATCTATATTGAATTATCATTTCATATTCCAAAGATGTGATTCGAGAATTGTTGATATTGGTTGTTCCTGATATTATTCTGAAACTCTGAACTATCTTAGAGAATACTTTGATATTTCAAACTCGTGATAAAATACTCATCACCTTTGTTGTATATTACTTGCTGGGCAATTTGTGCTCATTCTTGCTTATTTTAAAACCTTTCAGTTAAGGAAGAACAGGAAAGTGTCTCTAGGAAAGACAAGGGCAAGGGCAAGGCTACTGACTAGCTTGTTCCTTTATGTTTAAAAATTGTTATGTTATATTAAGACTGTCCTCAGACTATGTTTAAGCTTAAGTAGGATTATGTAATAAGTCTTTATTTGATATCATTATGTAATCTATTAAGTACTGTAGGTTGCGAGACTTGGGGGAATAATTATAATAAATCATTGTATATTATTCTAAATTAGATCTTCCGCTGTGAATGTGTGATTTTAGTTATTATTGTATTACTATGAGCACGTGACGAACCGAATTCGAGTGACCAAGTGGCGGTCCCGGATTTGGGGGCGTCACAGGTTGGTATCAGAGCTGTAGTTATAAACCTTAGGAGCGAGTGTCCTTAAACTATAACTTAGGAGAACTTAGAAGTTAGAAAAGAGATAAAGCTCATGTAGAGTTTTTCTTGAGAGACTTAGTTTGTTATGAAATGTAACTTCATTTTATACAATGAACTTATGTTTTGTTTAACATTCTAATGGAGTTGCTGTTTCTTGTCTTGTGTTTGTGATTGTAGATGGCAGATATGGGAGTACCCGCTAGAGTGGCTGAGGATGAGCCTAGGGATATTCATGTAGTGTACGAGGCACCCTTAGAGGCTGTGCCAGTACAGGCTGTGGCACCATCTGAGTCAGATAACGAGGATGAGATTGAGATTGAGACAGAGTCCGATTCAGAGGAGGAGCCGATGGAGGACGAGCCAGTTGAGGAGGAACCTTCAGAGGAGGAGCCCATGGAGGACTCCTATGAGCCTAACCTAGAGGAGCATATACTAGGCGAGTATGAGGAGCGGATCCTAGAGTTGGACTGCAGAGTCCAGGAGTTAGAGGAAGAGGCAAAAGAGAGGGAGTCAGAGTTCCAGAAATTGCGGGACAAAGACCACCAGAGGAAGCTGACTATGCAAGAGTTGGAAGTAGAAATTGCTTATCGCAAAGAGGCGGGAATTCAGATGGGAACCCTATTTCACAAGGCAGTGGCTAGGAACGTGGATATAGCAGGGAAGCTAGAAGAGGTTGAACAGAGGGAACTAAGCGAGAAGACTGAGAAGGAAGCACTTCGCACTCAGTTGGAATTAGAGGTGATGGATAGGATACACTTCGAGGAGAAGTGGGAGGCTGCCCATGAGGGAGCAGATGACCTGGAAGACGAGGTCAGATGCAAGAAGAGGAAAATGAACAAGATGGGGTACGTGTTCCATTCGACATTCGAGAGGGTGCTTGATGGTGTGTACCACTACCCGGCAGAACAGGGACAGACTCTACACACTATGAGTCGAGAGTTGGTAGTTTATATAGCACAGTTAGAGTACAAGAGCGTTGTGGAGCGCGGGATGATGTGACGAGATTTCCTTAGATAGTTTAGTAGTAGTCTAGTAGTATTCTCTTTATGTATTGTATATACTATGTTGTAATCCCAATCTTTTGTGTAAGATGTGGAATAGTGATGTAAACCAGTAGTTAGCTTTTGTTAGAGGGGTAGTGTGGTAGTAGGTTGGTATATTCCCCGTCTTTTGTGATATTAGGGGATATATGTGATGACATTTATAGTAGTATGCTAGGATAATCATGTAATGAAACGGTTGGCATATGAATATAAATGAAGCTTATTTTAGAAACGTGTTATAAATTTATTCTTTTAGTATTAAAAGAAATACTTAAGTAATATACTTGAATAATAATAAAATGAAAATTTGTGATGCAGATAATGCCGCCCAGACGTAGATTGACTGCACCTGAGGAGTCAGTGAATAACGAGAGGGAGCAAGTAGATCCCATCCAGAGGCTAGTTGATCTGTTAGGAGAGGCTCTTAGGGGGAGGAACAATGAACCTGTTCACCCTCAGGCTGTGACAGTAACAACCTTTAAAGACTTTAAAAGTGTAGGACCCTCGGAGTTCGAGGGAACTACCGACCCAATCGTCGCACAAACGTGGATTAAGGAGATTGAAAAAGCTTTCACTATAGCTCGCGTAGGCGAAGATCAGAAGACGGTGTTTTCCATGTACATGATGAGGGGAGAAGCGAACTACTAGTGAGAAGCAAATCAGCAGAGAGCCGGAGAGGGGACAATAGCATGGGAAAGATTCAAGACGCTGTTCTTTGAGAACTACTTCCCGAAGAGTATGAAAAATAGAATGGAGGTAAAATTCCTAGAGTTAAAACAAGGTGAAATTATGTTGGCGCAATACGCGGCTAAGTTCAACGAACTAGTGCGATTTGCGGAGCACCAAGTTGGTGATGAGGAGAGGAAGGCTAGACAATTCGAACAAGGACTGAAGCCTTGGCTATTCAATACGGTGTCAGTTCTTCAGATCGATTCTTTTGCAACACTGCTGGAGAAGGCTATTATCGCCGAGGGAGGAAGTGAAGCTTTGAGCTTGTATAACAAAGAGAGGAAAGGAAAGAACACTAGTAGTGAAAATCATGGAGGAAGCAGTGGCGGAGGGAGTAACTCCGGGAAGAGAAAATGGGACAACAACAACAACAACAATCGAAACAATAACCAAGGTGGGAGTCACCAAGGAAGCTTTAAGAAAAGGACTGAGACTTGTAACAAATGTGGAAGAAGCCATCAGGGAGAATGCTGGAAGGGGAAAAGCATGTGTTATAACTGCGGTCAGGAGGGCCACATCTCACCCAACTGCCCAAAGCCAAAGAAGATTAGGGGATGTTTTGCTTGTGGATCAACGGAGCACCAGACAAAGGACTGCCCAAAGAAAGGAAGTGGTGGAACTAGCGGAGGTCAGGGTGGAGGTAGCAAGTTGATTGGAGGACCCGCACAACCCAACCGATCGACCGCCCGAATATTTAACATGACCGTCCAAGATACCGTAGCTGCAAAGGACGTAGTGTCAGGTATAATCCCAATCAATAATATAAATGCCTACTTTTTATTTGATTCGGGTGCCACCTGTTCTTTTGTATCTGAAGAATTTGCTAGTAAAATTAATCACCCCGAGAAAGATTAGAAAATCCCTTGAACATAGAAGTTGCGAATAAGGAAGTGATCCCTGTAGAATACGTTTATCGAAATTATCGCGTAAACATTAGAGAACATGAACTAAAAGTAGATTTGATTCCTATTAGATTGGGAGAGTTTGACGTAATACTGAAAATGGATTGGTTGTATAACCATGCTGCGATAATTGACTATCAGAATAAATGTGTGAACCTTCAGACTCCGAGTAAGTCTAAGGTAGTGTTTTATGGTAGCTCATCGCTTAAGCAATCGTGTTGCGTTACGATGATGCAGGCCAAGAAATTATTAAGAAAAGGATGTGTAGGTTATTTAGTTTACATCGTTGATACTCGGTAAAAGGGAGTAGAAATTAAGGATATATCCATAGTGAATGAATTTCAAGACGTGTTTCCGGACGATTTGCCTGGTCTTCCGCCAGACAGAGAAATTGAATTCTAGATTTAGCACCGGAAACGGCACCGATTTTGAAAGATCCATATTGTATGGCGCCAGTAGAAATGAAGGAATTGATGATACAACTGCAAGAGTTATTGGATAAGGGTTACATTCGATCGAGTGTGTCTCCTTGGGGAGCACCAGTGTTATTCGTTAAGAAAAAGGACGGATCGATGAGGCTTTGTATCGATTATCGAGAATTGAACAGAGTAACGATCAAGAACCGATATCCGCTACCGAGGATAGACGACTTATTTGATCAACTGAAGGGAGCAAAATGTTTCTCAAAGATCGACCTACGGACAGGATATTACCAACTGAAGGTACGGGATGAGGACATACCAAAGACTGCGTTTCGAACCCATTATGGACATTACGAGTTTTTAGTAATGTCATTTGGTTTGACTAATGCTCCGGCAGCATTTATGGACTTGATGAACAGAGTTTTCAAGCCATACTTGGATAAATTTGTAGTGGTTTTTATCGATGACATTTTGATCTACTCGAAGACAGAGGAAGAATACGCTGAACATCTGAAGATAGTTTTAGAAGCGCTAAGGAAGGAGAAGATGTATGCAAAATTTTCTAAGTGCGAATTTTGGATGGAGAAGGTTCAATTCTTAGGCTACGTGGTGGACAAGGATGGAATCTCAGTAGACCCCGCAAAGATCGAAGCAGTAAGTAATTGGGAATAGCTGAGAACACCGACGAAGGTGAGAAGCTTTTTAGGGTTAGCTGGGTACTATCGAAGATTCATCCAAGATTTTTCCAAGATAGCAACCCCGTTGACTAATATGACGAGGAAGACGGTGAAGTTTGTATGGACCGACAAATGCGAAGAGAGTTTTCAAGAACTGAAGAAGAGATTGAGCGAAGCACCTGTGTTATCATTACCAGATGATGCGGAAAGTTTTGTGGTGTATAGTGATGCATCGCACAAGGGACTTGGCTGTGTGCTTATGCAGCATGGCAAAGTCATTGCGTATGCATCACGATAATTGAAGGATTACGAAAAATGATACCCTACGCACGACTTAGAGTTAGCGGCAGTAGTTTTTGCGTTGAAGATATGGAGGCATTATTTGTATGGGGAGAAATGTAAGATATACACGGACCATAAGAGTCTGAAATATATCTTCACACGGAAGGAGTTGAACATGCGATAGAGAAGGTGGTTAGAATTAATCAAGGACTATGACTGTGATATTCTTTATCACCCGGGGAAGGCAAACGTGGTTGCCGACGCTCTAAGTAGGAAAGGAAGGGAAAAATTATTTCATTTGACGACTCAAGAAGAGTTGATAAATGGAGAAATTGGAGATAGAAGTGAAAGGACCAGGAAAGTCTGAAGAGAAGTTGTTTGTAATGGAAGCTTATCCGACATTGTTGGATAGGGTAAAGGAAGCACATGAGAAAGATGAAGAATGTGAGAAGATCAGAAAAATGATCACAAAAAATGAGGAAGAGAAATTCCGAATAGATAAAGACGGTATTTTGAGAATTGAAGAAAGAGTATGGGTACCAGTGATAACCTAGCTAAGGGAAGAGATTTTGCACGAGGCACACAATACGACGTATTCCGTTCACCCGGGAGGCACGAAGATGTACCGAGATTTGATTCAACATTTTTGGTGGCCCAATTTGAAACGGAAGGTTGCAGAGTGCGTCAGTAGATGCTTGACTTGCCAACGCGTTAAAGGAGAGCATCAACGGCCGAGTGGTTTACTACAACCGTTAGAAATACCAGAGTGGAAATGGGAGCATATTACGATGGACTTTGTGATAGGACTTCCAGTTACGCAGAAAGGTTATGATGCCATTTGGGTTATTGTGGATCGACTTACGAAGACCGCACATTTTCTACCAATCAAGATCCGCTACAGTTTGAATCAATTAGCAAGCCTATACGTAAAGGAGATTGTTTCACGACATGGAGTGCCGGTGTCAATTGTCTCTGATCGAGATCCGCGCTTCACGTCAAATTTTTGGAAGAGTTTGCAAGAGAGAATGGGAACACAGTTGAGGTTGAGTATCGCTTATCATCCTCAGACAGACGGACAAAGTGAGCGAACTATACAAACGCTAGAAGACATGCTTAGAACTTGCGTGATGGATTTCAAGGGAAATTGGGACGACCACATACCCTTAGTTGAATTTGCGTATAAAAATAGTTACCATACGAGTATCGGCCTGCCACCGTATGAAGCTCTTTACGGAAGAAAGTGTAGAACGCCATTATATTGGGACGAAGTCGAAGAACGATGAATACTCGGACCAGAGCTAGTTCAACAAACTGCAGATGTGGTGACAGTGATAAGAGCCAGACTAGTAGCAGCTCAAGATCGCCAGAAGAAGTACACAAATTTGCATCGACAGGACCGGGACTTCAAAGTTGGCAGTTTCGTGTTCTTGAAGGTATCTCCATGGAAAGGGAAGATCCGTTTCGGCAAGAAAGGGAAATTGAGTCCAAGATTCATAGAACCGTTCGAGATACTAAAGCAAGTGGGCGAAGTGGCATACAAAGTTTTGTTACCACCCGAGTTGGAGCACATCCACAACGTGTTTCACATTTTCGTGTTGCGACCATACAAGGCCGACTACAAGCACGTGATTTCTTACGAGCCCATTCAAGTGGATAAGAACATGGCGTATGAAGAAATTCATGTCCAGATATTAGATAGGAAAGAGCAAATCTTAAGAAATAAAATTATACCTTCTGTAAAAGTACTTTGGCGTAACCACGATGTTGAGGAGGCAACGTGGGAGTTAGAAGATAGGATGATGAGGGACTATCCCCATCTATTTGTGTAACCTTGTAGCAATTCCGAGACGAAATTTTTATAAGGGGGGGAGGATGTAATACCCGAGATTCTCCTAATATTATTAAATAAATATATTAATGGAAATGAATATTTATTCGTATATAAATGATTTTTGTGTTAAAAGATGAGTTAACTCAATTATGTTAAATTGAATAATTATAATAATTGAGGAAAATGTGGAGTTTATAATAAACTCGTGAAAGCCTTGTGTGACATAGTAATGAGGAATATTAGTGATGATATTAATTGACGAAGGATTTATTAAGTGAATAATTAATTAATTTTTAATTGTTGTTAATTGTTATCGTAGAATATTAATTAATTCCTATAGAATATTAATGATAATTAATTGATGATATGGGGATTATTATTATTGCAAATAATATAATAATAATAAGCAATGTGTTCATAAATATAATAAGATCTATATTCATATGATAATTAATCCTATGATTATTAATTAAGTGTTATTAATAATTACGAGAAATGAATTAATTAATATTATTGTTAATTAATTGATAAAATGAATAAATTATTTATTTGACATTATGAATAATAAAACAAATAAGTAAGGTTGTATTGATTGTTGATTGTTATGTGCAAGTATGCAATAATGGATAATATAAGGTATATGGAATACAACTATATTATATAGTGTAGAGAAACACTTAAGTGTGACCATGCAAGTATATTTAAACTATATTATATGATTGTACATATTGAAGCTATGTGTTATGAATACATCATGTGTAGATATATATTGTAAATAATTATTGAATTAATAGAATTTAATAATGAATGAGATAATGTAATGTGGTAATATTTGATTTGAATTATATCCGGTAAAACAAATGTACATAGATTATATGTGTGTAAATTATATTTACTACATTGTAGGAATTACATGGTAGTATTATTGGGATTACATTGTAATTTTAATTATAATCTAAATATATAGTATGTATATATATGTGTTAACCTAAGTGTATAATATAACATTGTGTTTGCTAGAATGCTAAGATGTATATTGCTTATAAGAGACCCATTTCTCCTTCACGTGCATAGCAATAAGCCTAAGCCTACTCTCTAC
Organism: Panax stipuleanatus; assembly: GCA_020205555.1. Classification (NCBI taxonomy): domain Eukaryota; kingdom Viridiplantae; phylum Streptophyta; class Magnoliopsida; order Apiales; family Araliaceae; genus Panax; species Panax stipuleanatus. Next base: position 76,365,247 of record CM035125.1, read on the forward strand.
TCCTCAAACTCAGTAAAATCACAGCAATGATGAACAAGGATGTGGGCTTCATGATTTTCTTCAACAACTAATTACCTACCACTCCATAACCTTCATACAATCCTTGCATACGTTGGTTTAATTTGGAAAACATTGACATTGTCTGTGTATAGGAAATTCTATAAATTAAGACCTCCCTTCACAAATTCATTTGCTGAGAATTTTGTTTAAGAGTTGGGTGAAAGCATATATATCAGTGTTAAGTATTCCAAGAGTTGAGAACTCAGTTAACAACAATTGCATTACAGAGGTATAACTACATTCCTTGTTCTTCATTTTCGTTTTCTGTTTCTGAAATTTCTGTAAAATTCTTCAATTCTTGAATTTAGTTGGAGTTCATGAATTTGGAAATTGATAAATGGCAATTGACTGTTATATAAGCATATATATATATATATATATATATATATATATATATATGTGTGTGTGTGTGTGTGTGTGCGTGTGTGTGTGTTAGTGAGTTAAAGAGGTCTAATAGCATATGGGTATGTTGAAATCGATGAAATGGGAAGTTTTGGGTCGGTTTTGGCTGCAGCGTGAACTGCAGGAACTGAGTCTGCATCGCGGCGCCGCAACGCCGATGCGCAGCGTTATCTGCGAGCTGCAGCGCCACAGTGCCTCAGTCCCAGCGTCCCCATGCCGCAGCGCCGATTCTAGGTATTGTGTCCGCGCCGCAGCGCCGCAGCGCCAGCTTGCTGCTGTTGTTGGCCCGCAGCAGCGCCGCTGTGTAGACAGGCCCAAAAATGACTATCTGTTTGTCCAGTCCAAGAGCAGTGAAATTATAATTCATACTAAGTAAATGTAACATGATTTATGGAGTCCCTCTTGTGCAGTACATGTTTCGATAGTTTACTTAACATAAAAAGAGAACTCATGATTTTGAAAACAACCCTTGACGAAGCATGTATTATTTAAGTCTGAACTTGCTAGCATATGCTCGTAACTAGATGTGAGATATAATTTGAAATTGCCTATATGAACTAGATTGCTTTGGCTTGGTTTAAAATGACTCTTAAAGACTAACTCAGATATGTTTGCAAACTAAGTTTTATACACGTTGCATAGTTGTATTATGAACTTATAGGGTTGCATGCTAGTATTCTTTATGTCTCTATGCATGATCTATATGAACACTCACATAGTTGGACACTACGTAAACTATTCAAGTATGATTTTCTAAGACAATTACAAGTAAGGACTATAGTTGATTATTAAACTATGTGGTTTGTTAATATATAGTTATATGATTTGATTGTGTAGCTAAGATAGAACTTGATGTATGTGTTGGGTTTGTACGAAATTGTGACGCAATCAAATTGCAAAAATTAGCGGAAGCATGGTATATCAGAGTTTAAAAAATTTCTACAAAACCATTACCCGGATCATCCTTTATGCAAATTATTAATTTAAAACGATAAATAAGAAGTTATAGAATCATACCTTTGTAGAACGAAGCTTCCACAGGTACGAGTTCAACTCCTTGTTCTTCGTGATCTCCTTGAATTTTCGGGTTAGATTCCTTTCTTTGATCAACGTTAGCCACCCAAGTATTTGGCCTCTAGAGGTGATCCATCAAGGAAGATGAATTATCAAGAAGGAGGGTGGTAGGCTTAGTTTTCTATCCTCTATAGCAAAGGAGTACTCTCCAACAATTGGAATTGCATCAACTGATATCTATTATAAGACTCCTCTTATATAGATATTGGTCAACCATTCTAATCCTATTAGACATGGGATTTTATTTAATTAATTAAACTCCTTTAATTAATTTAGGCTTCCCACCACATTGGGAATAATTAATTAAATTCATTTAATTAATTTGTCTCCTAATCTTATTAGGAATAAATGAGAGTACTAAATATTAAATTAATTACTAAACTCCTTTAGAAATTAAAATAATAATAATATTAATAATATTAATAAGACTCCTCTTATTAATTTATATTTAATATTTCCAAAATATTAAATAATAAACATTAAGCTATTTAATTTATTCTATCACCATAGATTAAATTAATTATACTTAATACATTATTACGATTATGCCATTACCTTCTTAAATAATTATTCTTCCTTTTATGGTGTGACCCTTTAGGTTCTCCATATTAAATTGGTTGTGAATAAATCAATTAAAATAATTTTAATCTTATTTAAATAAATAAATTAAACTAATAATCTATTTAAATAAATAATATTTATTCTACAATAGGGATAAGCCTCCCTAGCGATCAACGACTTTTCAGATAATATATATTTCAACATTAATCATAAAAGAACCTGTGAGTAAATAGTTACCGTACAATTCAATCCTTCTACCATATAATGTCCCAATTAAATGTACGACATGGATTTACTGTCAAGTCTTATTTTATTCAATTATATGTATTTCGATTAGAAAATGCACAACACCAAATAATGTAAATTAGAAACTCCTTTCTAATTTCATTCTACCTTGGCCAAGGATTCCTAGGTTGTCATTTAACGAATCACATAGGACATATCTCCTCTTTTACTAGAGGTGGTAGATTCTTATTGATCATTCATTATCTTCTTATGTAACTCATTATACCCAAGCATACCCTATATATGCCTTAAAAGGTCTTAAGGAATAAGTCAAAGTATAATTTGTTACATACAAGATACTATGATGATCTCAAGTCCAAGGATCACTTGTACTACTATCACATTAGGAATTCCTATTGACAGGCGAGTAAAACTCCATTAGGTATTCCATAGCGAGTCACGTTCAGTGAACTTGTTCTCCAATAATCACCTACATACTTGCTTTAGTGTCTCCACACAAATGATCATGAGATCAATCATCCTCATCCAATGAGCAAGCAACGTATGTACCAATCTATCCGGTTTTACTAATCCCCTTTTTAGTAATCCCACGATTGGGAACTATTTTAGTTTTAGTGCTTTCTAAGAATTTAGATCTCATTAGCATGATCATCATCATGATTCTAAAAGCATTGCTTAAAACTATGGGTTATTTACATATTATAAAAACAGCACCATGTAGATAATTAAATGTCTTTAATAAATGAATATTTTATTAATAAATAAATAAGATTGTTTACAAAGTATGTGCTTTATCATCATACATGATTGGCTTGTATGCACACTACTATCAATTTCCCACTTGTACTAAAGCCAATCGCCATAGTATCTCATACCCATCTTCTCTAAGTGACGATCAAACTGCTGTTATGTTAAAGCTTTAGTAAATGGATCTGCAATATTGTCTTGAGAGTCTACACGCTCCAAGGTGACGTCTCCTCTTTCAATGATCTCCCTGATCAAATGAAATCGCCGCAACACGTGTTTAGATTTTTGATGAGACCTGAGTTCCTTAGCCTGTGCAACTGCTCCTGTGTTGTCACAGTAAACGGGAACTGCTTCTCCAATGCTAGGAACCACACCAAGTTCAGTTATGAACTTCTTCATCCAAACATCTTCCTTTGCAGCTTCACTTGCAGCTATATACTCTGCCTCTGTCACTGAATCAGCAACTGTTTGCTGCTTGGAACTCTTCCAACTCACTGCGCCTCCGTTCAAGGGAAACATATACCTTGAAACAGATTTACTGTCATCTTGGTCTATTTGAAAACTTGAGTTCGTGAATCCCCTGAGTTTTAATTCAGACCCACCGTAGACAAGAAAAATATCTTTAGTCATTCTTAAGTACTTTAGGATATTCTTCACTGCCTTCCAGTGCTCTTCTCTAGGATTCGATTGGTATCTGCTTGTTACACTAAGTGCATGAGCAACATCCGTTCTAGTACATATCATACCGTACATGATAGATCCTATTGCAGAAGCATAAGGGATCTTACTCATACGGTCTCTCTCCTCAGGTGTCTTTGGGGCCTGTTTCTTGGAGAGATGTATTCCATAGCTCATCGGCATGAGACCTCTTTTGGAATCTTCCATGCTAAACCTCTTTAGCATCGCATCAATGTACGTTCCTTGAGATAAACCAAGCATCCTTTTAGATCTATCTCTATAGATTTTTATCCCCAAAATATAGGATTCTTCTCCTAAGTCCTTCATGGAGAAGTGTTTAGATAACCAGATTTTAATCGATTGTAGCATAGAAATGTCATTCCCTATTAGTAATATATCATCAACATATAATACAAGGAATGAAACTGCACTCCCACTAACCTTCTTGTACACACATAGGTTCATCGTCGTTTTTGATAAAATCAAACTCTTTGATTGTCTCATCAAAATGAATGTTCCATCTATGAGAAGCTTGCTTCAATCCATAAATGGATCATTACAGCTTACAGACTTAATTTGTTCCAACCTTTGAAACAAATCCCTCTGGCTGTGTCATATACACATCCTCTTCAAGTTTCCCATTGAGGAAGGCCGTTTTCACGTCCATCTGCCAGATCTCATAGTCGTTATAAGCTGCAATCGCAAGCAAAATCCGAATGGACTTGAGCATAGCTACTATTGAGAAGGTTTCATCATAGTCAACTCCTTGTCTTTTTTTGAAACCTTTTGCAACCAGTCAGGCCTTATAGGTTTCTACCTTGCCGTCCTCTTCTATCTTTCTTTTAAAGACCCATTTACACCCAATAGGCTTAATGCCTTCAGGTGGTGAAACCAAAGTCCATACTTTGTTTTCATACATGGAGTCCATTTTGAATTTCATGGCTTTTAGCCATTTTCCTGAGTCTTTATTACTCATAGCCTATTCGTAATTCAATGGATCATCATCATTCATGATGTGTACCTCATCGTCATCCTCTATAACGAATCCATACCTCTCAGGTATCTTCGGTACTGTAAGGACCATGAATTTTAAACTCTTTATTTATTAAATATGTGATTTAATTTTAACGAGTTAGTTTTGTGAGTTTATTTAAACCTTATGTGATGGTGAGAATTTGTAAAATGATTAAAGGAAGTCACTAATGAGTTATTTAACTTAGTGGACTAGCCCTGAGACCTTAATATCAGAGAATTGATAAGATTATTAATAATTAAATATTCAACTTATTTGAATATAGTGACAGGATTTGAACGTGTTTGATTAATTTCAATTATGATTAATTATTTGATAATGTGTTGATTAATAATTATTATGAATAAATAATAATTAATAAGTAAGAGATTAATAAATATAATAATATTATATTTAATTGATTTATACAAGCATGTGATATATAAATCTATAATATATGGTGGATTACCTTATATTATATATAATGCAAGGTGGCACATCAATATGATTATACGTTATATATATTGACTATATGGTAAGAGTAATTACATTATGTGAGTGACATAATAGTATGACTTATGTAACATGATATGTGTGGGTAAACATTCATGTATCCCCTATTGACATATAATAAGATCAATAATTAATTAATAATGATTTCATTAAGTTATTATAATTATTATAATAACAGTCATGATAATAATTAATAATAAATGCCTAATTAATTTATATTTGGTGTTAATAGAAAATGTACATGGATTATATGTTGATGTATCTATGTGTACCCCTACTTGTTACCTTGTAATTTGAAAATGCATTGTATACCCTTTAATTCATTATAACCTAAGTTATATAAAATGTGTAAACTAAGTGTTGTGTACCTTAATGATGTATGAATGCTGAGTTCTTGTCCCATTTTGAGTGTCCATTCCTTCCATATTTCTCATTCACGTGTAAGGCCAACGGCCTAAGCTACTCCCTCATATCAACTTCCTAGCTAGCCAATGATGCTCATGATGAAGAAGGATGTGGGTGATGGGGGTGGTTGGCAACTATTTCACCTAATGCTTGTTGCCCATCATCTCTTTTCCTTCTCCAATGGTTTGATTTCATAGACAATGGCTTGGCATGGTTATTCATTTCCCTATAAATTGGGTGCTCCCCTTCTCATTTCATTTTTGCTAGACTAATTGCTAAGTATTATAGAAAGAGTGAAGTGAGAGTAATCTGATTTTGGGAAGCAAGCTTAGCTAATTCAAGGTATAATCTCTAAACCCATTTGAAATTCAATTCATAGAATTAGCATGTTTAGTTGGAATTGGTGATATGAAATGATGATTAATATGCTAGGACAGTATATAGAGGTGTTATATGTACAATGTGATAACTAGCAAGCATGTTTCATGTAGTGTATTGGGTTTGGCCTGAAGCTCTGCTTTAGCAGAAGACTCTCTGGACTGGAACGGGAGCCGCGCGGCCGCGCGTCTCCCTAGTACAATTTGGGCGCGGCCGCGCCCCTCTGCAGAATTTGTTTTCTGTTTCGTTTTCTGTCCATGCTATCTTGATGATACCCTTTGGCCAAGCATGTAAACTAATATTAAACCACACTATAAGCTTCTTAATACTACATATATGCCATGACCATAATAGTATGTGTGATGAAAGGAAAACATATGTTTTAAAAGGGAAACTTATAGTTTCAATTATGAACTTAGACACGTAAGTAGCACGTGCATCTTCTGATTCTGAAAGCATGACCGTATAGTCTATATTGACATGAAAGGTACGTTTAAAGTGTCGAACACACTAGCATGATCAATTGCAAGATTTCAACGACTTTAACGAGAAATTTAAGCCTTTTGAAAACAAACTTGACCAAGATTAGTATCTTTTAGATTCTGACCATATGAGAACATTTACAAGGTTTAGATATGTGTTTCAATTGCATACGAATTATATGTTGAGACGCTTTACATGTACTATGTTACCTTTGTGGACTTATTATACTTTTCAAAGGAAACTTAAGATTTGAAAGTTAATAACCTCAATTACCATGTGGGTTATATTATGAGCATGCAAGCATGAAGATTAGGAGCTCACTATGCCTATAGACATATTAACATGAACATCATTTGTTTATATATAGATTTCACCTATGCACGCATATTCATAGAAAATGAATTTCTAAAGTATAGCCTATGTGATAGGAATATACATGAGTAGTATAAGCACAAGCATATTTACTAAGTATTGTTAGTCTCGTGAGGTGTAATATGGCGATGTAAATAATCTTTGAAACATGAATATGTATTAGTTAAAGTATGTGAATTACTGGCATGAAAACACGACTTCGAATTGAATATAGAAAAAGCATGCTAGTTTCGAACGAGAAGTTAATAACTTGATAAAGTATGTGTGTTGATTAAATATAAGTAACTTGAAGTATTATGTGTTCAAGCCTATATTGATGCATAGAAACTAGATAATCTAAAGTTATTAAATCTATGACATGATTAGATTGACTTACGTGAATTATGGATAGATTAATATGATAAGCAGATTCTTGTAAGTGTAGACTCGTATTAGTTTACACATGCTAATTGGAATACCGACTTATTAATGTTAGGTTATTTCAGCGAGATTTAATTAAAGCTAGAACTTAATTGTAGCTGAGCAATCAGGCAAGTCTCCGAACTTCACTATTTGGTTGTGCAAGTTCTTTAATTCTTATTTGTACAAGTTCCTATCCTTCTCATATTGTATTGAGCAGGTTATTATCGTATTGACAGTTAATTATTTAAAGCTTGAACTTTATTTCCAAGCATGCTAATAGGTGGTTTAATTACTTTACAATTATTCCACATCGATATTATTGTTATTCTCACTTGGTGCACTTGATTTCGTACAGTCTTGGACTTGTACATTATTTAAAGTTCTATAATTCTTGAACTGCGTCAGATAGAGTCTGAACCCTTGTTCGGTCAGACAATTGTATAAAATTTTTATAAAAGCTATCCAAACCAATTGATGGTAAGGATTCTTAGACTGAAAGAACACCCCTTGTATATATAGGGGAGTACCCCAGGTATCTAGTATAAAGATACAAACAGCAGAGTTGAATGTTATGCATATACATAGCGTACGCGAGGCTGATCCCCTCAAGTACTTATTCTGTAGCCAGTAACCAAAGGGTCAATCAGCTATTGATTTCGTTGGAGTTTTATAGTTCAAAAGTCTACTTGACTATCAGTTATTCTAAAAGCACTTATTATTCTTGCTTCCGATATTCATATTGTTGAATTCATTATCAGATATATTCCTTTCATCATGATATATCCTTTCTTGTTGTATTTCAACTTGCTGAGCAAACTTGTTGCTCATCCTTGCTATATCATGACTTATATTGCAGTTAAGCCCGAGACTTCAGGAAAGGACAAGGGTAAAGGGAAGATGTAGGATTAGTTTGCAAGGAGCAGACTTTATCTTTATGTTTAATTAATTTACTGTTGTGTAATATGACCCTTATTGACTATTCTAGGGTATGTTTGTATGTTTTGTATTTAAGGTTATCGAATCTTGGGACTAGTAACACCTTTTGAATGAACGACATACGTTTATTATATTCCACATTTAGTTATTGTATGTTGTTTAGAGGTGGATGTTTATGTTAGATCGTGACGACCGGACCAGGGTCAGAGGACCCGAATTCGGAGGTGTCACAGGTTGGTATCAAAGCTTTAGGTTATAAACGTTAGGAATGCGAAACCTATGCTATAACCTTAGTAGAAAACTCAAGTAGAGTATGTAAGTGATGGGTTGAGGAGATCCATCGAGTCTTATTGTGATACTGAAGTTGTTTATTTAAATCAGCTATGATTAATAGACTTCCTAAACTTCTTAATGCTAACATAAATAGCATATCACATAAAGTCTAATGTCTTCTTCCTTTCCTCAGGATCATGCCGCCTAGGAGACTACCGCAGAACCAGAGGGAGGAAGGATCCGTTAATAATGGCGGAGGGGAAAATATCGACCCTATGCAGAACTTCGTTAACTTATTAACGGAGGCAATGCAGAACAGACCCCAGCCAGCAGCAGGGCAACCAGGACATCACTTGGCAAGCTTCAAAGATTTTAAATTGGTAGGACCGCCAGAGTTCCGGGGAACCTTGGACCCAATCGAAGCCCAAACCTGGATAGAAGAGATGGAGAAAGTGTTTGAGGTCGCACGAGTGGCCAAAGCACAGAAGATGAGTTTTTCCACTTTCATGATGAAGGGCGAAGCTAACTATTGGTGGAAAGCCAATAAGGGGCGAGCGGGCGAAGGAGTTATTCCTTGGGATAAATTTAAGGAGCTATTTCTCGAGAATTACTTCTCAGAGAATACGCAACAGGATATGGAAGTTAAGTTTCTGGAACTGAAACAAGGTAGTATGTCTGTCGCAGAGTACGCGGCAAGATTTAACGAGTTGGCCCGATTTGCTTCACATCAGGTTGACACGGAAGCCAGGAAGGCAAGGAGGTTCGAATTAGGACTGAAACCATGGGTGCAGAAAGCAGTCGCGGTATTGAAGATTAATACTTACTCTGACCTACTAGAAAGGGCTATCATTGCCGAAGGAGGTAATGAAGCCATTGCTCGATTCAAGCAAGAAAAGAAGACTGGTCAGGAGGGACAGAAAGGGGGAAGCAGCGGAGGCAGCAACCCCAACAAACATAAATGGACAGAGAGCCAATCCTCTGGAGGCAACAAGTCCGGAGGAGAGGCCAAGAAAAGTGTAAAGTGCAACAACTGTGGGAAGAATCACTCGGGGGAGTGCATGAAGGGAAAGAACGCTTGTTACCGTTGTGGACAACCGGGGCACATGGCTCCTCAGTGTCCGAATAAGCAGAAAGGAGGGTGTTTCTCGTGTGGAGCCCTAGACCATCAAATTAAGGACTGCCCGAAGAGAAAGGGCGATGCAGCTAGCGACAATCGCAACAACAACAATAACAGACTGAGCATCGGAGGGCCAGCCAGTCAAGCAAACAGACCAACGGCACGCACGTTCAATATGACCGTTCAGGATGCGGTGGAGTCTAAGGACGTGGTGTCAGGTATCATCCCAATCAACAATATAGATGCATATGTGTTATTTGATTCGGGTGCTACCTGCTCTTTTGTTTCCGAAGAATTTACTAAACAGTTAGACTCACCCCGTGAAAGATTAGAACACCCTATGAACGTAGAAGTAGCAAACAAAGAAATTATTCCCGTAGAATACATTCATAGGAACTGTTATACTGAATTGCGAGGATTTAAGCTCAGAGTGGATTTGATACCGATTCGTTTGGGGGAGTTTGATGTAATCCTTGGAATGGATTGGTTATCGGTTCACGGAGCAGTTATTGATTGTAAGAAGAAATGTGTAAGCCTTAAGACTCCGAATAAGTCGAAGGTGGTATTTTATGGTAGTAAATCGCCAAGACAATCTCATTGTCTGACGATGGTGCAAGCGCAGAGATTTCTTAGGAAGGGTTGTGTAGGTTATTTGGCTCACATGGTTGATACTCGACAAGTCGAGGATGAACTGGGTCAGATACCTATTGTAAGGGAATTCGCCGATGTCTTCCCAGACGAGATTCCGGGATTGCCACCGGATAGAGAAATTGAGTTTGTCATTGATTTGGCACCGGGGACAGCACCGGTATATAAAGCGTCGTATCGTATGGCACCGGTAGAGATGAAAGAACTGATGGCTCAATTACAAGAGTTATTGGAAAAGGGATACATTCGACCGAGCGTATCACCGTGGGGAGCGCCAGTCTTATTCGTGAAGAAGAAAGATGGATCGCTCAGACTTTGTATCGACTATCGTGATTTGAACAAGGTCACCATTAAGAACAAGTACCCATTGCCTAGGATCGACGATTTGTTTGATCAGTTAAAGGGGGCGAAGTACTTTTCAAAGATTGACTTGAGGACCGGTTATCATCAATTGAAGGTGAGGCCGGAGGATATTCCAAAGACGGCATTCAGAACTCGGTATGGACACTTTGAGTTTTTGGTAATGTCATTCGGATTGACGAACGCACCGGCATCATTTATGGACTTGATGAACAGAGTGTTCAAGCAATATTTAGATAAGTTTGTTGTCGTGTTCATCGATGACATTCTGGTGTATTCAGAGACAAAGGAAGAACATGTCGAGCATCTTCGAATAGTGTTGGAGACATTAAGGAGAGAGAAGTTGTATGCAAAATTCTCCAAGTGTGAGTTTTGGTTGCAAAGAGTGCAATTTTTGGGGCACGTTATCGACAAGAATGGTGTTTCGGTGGATCCAGCAAAGGTAGAAGCGGTTATCAACTGGGAGCAGCCGAAGACGCCAACAGAAATCAGGAGTTTCTTAGGATTAGCGAGATACTATCGAAGATTCATCCAGAATTTTTCGAAATTAGCATCGCCGTTGACCAATCTTACTAGAAAGACAGTTAAGTTCGTTTGGACGGAGAAGTGTGAAGAGAGCTTCCTAGAATTGAAGAAGAGGCTTAGTCAAGCACCTGTGTTAGCTGAAAGATTATGAGAAGGGTTATCCGACTCATGACCTGGAATTAGCAGCAGTAGTTTTTGCCTTGAAGATTTGCAGAAGGGTTATCCGACTCATGACCTGCATTAGTTTTTGCCTTGAAGATTATGAGAAGGGTTATCCGACTCACGTCTGTGTGAATCAATGCCAACAACTCTGTAACTCTTTCTCTTTTTTCACTAAAAGGAGATTTAGTCATTTTACCCATGAGACAAGATTCACAAGTTGGATATGATTCATAATCGGATAGCTCGAGGAGCCCATCTTTATGCAACTTGGATAATCTTATTTCATTGATATGACCGAGTCTACAGTGCCACATGTAGGTATAATTAATATCATCTCTTTTCCTTTTCTTAGTTTGTTCTATTTGAAATATATTTTCTTGTAAGTCAAGTGTATAAAGTCCATTTCGCAAATTTTCAATACCATATAAAACATCGTCTTTATAAATAGAACAACTATTGTTCTTTATAACAACGTTAAATCCTTCCATATCCAATACAGAAATTGAAATAATATTTTTAATAATATTCGGAACATAATAACAATTATTAAGATAAATGAACTTGCCCGAAGGCATTGCTAAATAATAAGTTCCTACAACTAATGCAGCAACCTTTGCTCCATTCCCCACTCGTAGGATCACCTCATCATTGTTCAGCTTTCTACTTCTGACCAGTCCCTGCACAGTATTACATATGTGAGAACCACAGTCGGTATCCAATACCCAAGTAGAATTATGACTTTCAAAAAAATTAATTTCAATCATAAACAAACCTTGATTGGAAGTCGAAGCTTCTCCAAGCTTCTTCTCTACTAGATACTTCTTGCAGTTCCTTTTCCAATGTCCCGGCTTGTTGCAATGAAAGCACATTCCTTTAGCTAGTTCAGGTATCTTTTGTTCCTTTTCTTTCCCCTTTCCCTTAGCCTTCTTGGATTTATTCTTTTCAGAAGATACCTTGGGCCTCTTCCTTTTATTGGAAGAATCCACCATCAAGATATGGTTCTTCTTGGATGGGAAGTGACCTTCTGCAGTTTTCAGCATGTTAAGCAGTTCAGGCAAGCTGACATCTAGCTTATTCATGTAAAAATTAACCACAAACTGCGAGAAGGTCTCAGGGAGTGACTGCAAGACCAAGTCTTGACTCAGCTCCCCATCCATGACGAACCCCAGCTGTCCAAGGCGTTCAATCAAATTAATCACCTTTAGGACATGAGTCTCGACGGCAGTACCCTCGATCATCCGAGATCGGAAGAGCTCCTTAGATATCTCATATCTAGCAGTCCTACTCTGTTCACCATACAACTCCTTGAGGTGAAGCAGCATAGCGGGAGCATCCATGTTTACGTGCTGACGCTGAAGCTCGTTATTCATGGATGCGAGCATGATGCATTGAGCCACAGATGCATCATCTTGCCACTTATTGAAAGTGGCAGTCTCTTCCTCAGAGGCTGTTTTCGAAACAGATTCAGGGACAGTTGAATTTAGGGCATAAGAAATCTTTTCAGCAGTGAGAACAATTCTCAGATTTCTTAGCCAGTCCTCATAATTCGGCCCGGTAAGCTTGTTTGCATCAAGTATGCTTCGTAGTTAGATTACTGATTTAGACATTTTTAAAATTCTGCATGTGAAATAAAACAACATTTTAGCAAACATTCATTTTATTAACTTTGCATACCAAAATAAATTTAGGTCTTTATTTTAAATTGGTATCTCCCACTATTTTCATTAAACTATATTACCCTCACTTATATAGTTTAGCAACATCTAATTAAAGATTTGCTAGTGAGAATAAGGATCCCATTTCAAATGTATATAACCTTGTGGATAGCACAACAAGCGATATACAAATAAATAGGTAGACAACTCTTGTCAATTACATCACCATGTAATTCCTTTTATTTTGCCTCTTAAATCATAATAGTCAAGTGTGTGCACATCCGACCTAAAATGATTTAAGTTAAGTCCATCCTAGCACTTCTATAAATTCAAAAAAGAAAAATGTTCGTCCTTGTGGATAGCACAACAAGACTAGATCGTTCAATTTTCTTGATAAGCATCAAATGTGAGTAATTAACATTTTAAATACTCAATACTCGCCTTGTGGATAACACAACAAGCTCATATTAAATATTTAATACTCTATCAATTAATCATGTTAGAAGGCGACGTTCGATATTCTAAATATCATTTGAACGCTTCGGACTTCATATTATTTCTTTGAGGGGTTTGTTATTATTTGTTTCATCTTGTTTAGCGCGCATGCACACACACACACACACACACACACACACACACACATATATATATATATATATATATAATACGCGTCATTTTATTAAACATGCGAAGCATATTTGCATAAAATATAATACATATAATATTTAGCATGCAATATAGAATACTATATTCTACCTGAATTGATTATGGACTTTTATTCTAGTTTGATTCACTAGAGCTACCAAGTGAACCAAAAGGTCAAACCTCGGAGTGCAAGAATTTAAATTTAAACGTAACTATTACATTTAAACCCGGGCTCCATACAAACGGGTCTTCACGCGCTCCTTGCTCCTTGGTCTCCAATTTCTTCAAGATAATTCTAACTATTTCTATTACATTAAATATTTAATTTAAATAGAAACCTTGATTAGCAGTCAACGGAAAGTACATAGGAGGGAGATAGAATTTTACATCAAAAAAAAATCAGAGAAGACGAGGTACGCATACCCCATTTAATAAAACTCATTCATTCAAGCATTCAACTAAAATAAAATCCGATCACATTGGTCAAATAGTCCATAATCAATCCCCATTTATTACCATACATATCACCATATATATCAATAAATAAATATCCATCTCATGAATTAAAACATTCCATATATATATGAGTATCATTTAATGGGCAATTTTAAATTGCATGAAATCCAATTTCAAGATTAAAATAAACTCTTTATTTTAATTATAAAATTATTAAGAATATAATATAATATATAAAGGTAACCTTATATTATATAAATATATATATATAATCTGATTATATATTATATTATATATATAATACTAATCTGATTAGCTTTTTGAAAACCCACTTCTTGTAGAAGCCTTTCGTGGTCACCTTTACATTATATAAATATAATATATATAAGGTCACCTTTACATTATATTTTAAATCAAGCCTTTTCCTGATATATCAAAACCTTCTTTTTCATTTAAGTGATTCACATTACCTTTTAAAAAGAATTTGCCCACCTTGTAACACGGATCCGGCAGCGAAAGAGAGAAAAAAACAAATTTATTTCCGTCTTTTTCTTTCTTTCTTCCATAAAAAATAATTTTATACAATAAAATTATGCCCAATAAATTATTCTAAATACATACCCATATGTATATGAAATTAAAATAATTAATAATTGCATAAAGATTTGGCTCTGATGCCACTGTTGGGTTTGTACGAAATTATGACGCAATCAAATTGCAAAAATTAGCGGAAGCATGGTATATCAGAGTTTAAATTTTTTTTACAAAACCATTACCTAGATCATCCTTTATGCAAATTATTAATTTAAAACAATAAATAAGAAGTTATAGAATCATACCCTTGTAGAACGAAGCTTCCACAGGTACGAGTTCAACTCCTTGTTCTGCGTGATCTCCTTGAATTTCAGGGTTAGATTCCTTCCTTTGATCAACGTTAGTCACCCAAGTGTTTGGCCTCTAGAGGTGATCCACCAAGGAAGATGAATTATGAAGAAGGAGGGTGGTAGGCTTAGTTTTCTATCCTCTATAGAAAAGGAGTACTATTCAACAATTAGAATTGCATCAACTGATATCTATTATAAGACTCCTCTTATATAGATATTGGTCAACCATTCTAATCCTATTAGACATGAGATTTTATTTAATTAATTAAACTCCTTTAATTAATTTAGGCTTCCCACCACATTGGGAATAATTAATTAAATTTATTTAATTAATTTGTCTCCTAATCTTATTAGGAATAAATGAGAGTACTAAATATTAAATTAATTACTAAACTCCTTTAAAAATTAAAATAATAATAATTGTAATAATATTAATAAGACTCATCTTATTAATTTATATTTAATATTTCTAAAATATTAAATAATAAACATTAAGCTATTTAATTTATTCTATCACCATAGATTAAATTAATTATACTTAATTCATTATTACGATTATGCCATTACCTTCTTAAATAATTATTCTTCCTTTTATGGTGTGACCCTTTAGGTTCTCCATATTAAACTGATTGTGAATAAATCAATTAAAATAATTTTAATCTTATTTAAATAAATAAATTAAACTAATAATCTATTTAAATAAATAATATTTATTCTACAATAGGGATAAGCCTCCCTAGCGATCAACGACTTTTCAGATAATATAGATTTTAACATTAATCATAAAAGAAGCTGTGAGTAAATAGTTACCGTATAATTCAATCCTTCCACCATATAATGTCCCAATTAAATGTAAGACATGGATTTACTGTCAAGTCTTATTTTATTCAATTATATGTATTTCGATTAGAAAATGCACAACACCAAATAATGCAAATTAGAAACTCTTTTCTAATTTCATTCTACCTTGGCCAAGGATTCCTGGGTTGTCATTTAACGAATCACATAAGACATATCTCCTCTTTTACTAGAGGTGGTAGATTATTTATTGATCATTCATTATCTTCATATGTAACTTATTATACCCAAGCATACCCTATATATGCCTTAAAAGGTCTTATGGAATAAGTCAAAATATAATTTGTTACATACAAGATACTATGATGATCTCAAGTCCAAGGATCACTTGTACTACTATCACATTACGAATTTCTATTGACAGGCGAGTAAAACTCCATTAGGTATTTCATAGCGAGTCACGTTCAGTGAACTTATTCTCCAATAATCACCTATATACTTACTTTAGTGTCTCCACACAAATGATCATGAGATCAATCATCCTCATCCAATGAGCAAGGAACGTATGTACCAATCTATCCGGTTTTACTAATCCCCTTTTTAGTAATCCCACGATTGGGAACTATTTTAGTTTTAGAGCTTTCTAAGAATTTAGATCTCATTAGCATGATCATCATCATGATTCTAAAAGCATTGCTTAAAACTATGGGTTATTTACATATGATAAAAATAGCACCATGTAGATAATTAAATGCCTTTAATAAATGAATATTTTATTAATAAATAAATAAGATTATTTATAAAGTATGTGCTTTATCATCATACATGATTGGCTTGTATGCACACTACTATCAGTATGTGCTCAATTTACATGTCAAGTATGTGAATCCGATGTGTATAACTGATGTGTGTGTGTGTGTGTGTGTGTGTGTGTATATATATATATATATATATATATATATATATATATATATATATACGTTAATAGGATAGCATAATTCTTTGAAGCAATATTAGGCTTTACGTGGATAAACTACGCTTAAGGCAAGTATTCTAACCGACGCATTTACTTTATGCAAGGAAATCTATGATTGTGCAAGTTTTCTGAGTTACACTCATTTATAGTGCAAGTATCCTAACCGACGCATTTACTTTATGCAAGGAAATCTATGATTGTGCAAGTTTCCTGACTTACACTCATTTATAGTGCAAGTATCCTAACCCTTGTATTACTTTATTCGACGAATATTGTAAGCGAGAATCTAAACTTTATCTCTTTGAATGCAAGTTGTTTTACTCGTTCATTTGAGCTAGTATGTTTAAACTCTTGTGAAAGCTGTTATTCATGTTGAACTTGGTATTGTTCTTGAATATTGTGAAAGTGTCTATGCCACTTGATTCGGCTAGACTATATGCATGTTTATAAAACTGTCCAAACCTTTTTATCAGTGCGAAAATCTTGAAAACTGAGTTGAACAACCCTTATGGTAAGGGGAGTGTTTATTGTTGGAAGCCCCAATACACACGTGAATATTACTGTGGTTATGCATAACATAGAGTATTGTAAACTGATCATCTATTATACTTGTTTCTTTTGGGTTATCAGTTTAATATTGGTAATTCTAGTAGATGTTCAATAGTCTTTAGTGACTGCTCAGTATAAATTATTTTATCCAGTTGGATACGTTGATAGCCTTTGAATTTATATATATCTGTTGATCTATATTGAATTATCATTTCATATTCCAAAGATGTGATTCGAGAATTTTTGATATTGGTTGTTCCTGATATTATTCTGAAACTCTGAACTATCTTAGAGATTATACTTTGATATTTTAAACTCGTGATATAATACTCATCACCCTTGTTGTATATTACTTGCTGGGCAATTTGTGCTCATTCTTGCTTATTTTAAAACCTTTCAGTTAAGGCGGAACATGGAAGTGTCTCTGGGAAAGACAAGGGCAAGGGCAAGACTACCGACTAGCTTGTTCCTTTATATTTAAAAATTGTTATATTGTATTAAGACTGTCCTCAGATAATGTTTAAGCTTAAGTAGGATTATGTAATAAGTCTTTATTCGATATCATTATGTAATCTATTAAGTACTGTAGGTTGCGAGACTTGGGGGAATAATTATAATAAATTATTGTATATTATTCTAAATTAGATCTTCCGCTGTGAATGTGTGATTTTAGTTATTATTGTATTACCATGAGCACGTGACGAACCAAATTCGAGTGACCAAGTAGCGGTCCCGAATTTGGGGGCATCACATATACAACATAAAATTTACACATAATTTGTACCTGTAGAGGAGCCGTTCTGAAGATAACTGGCAGCTCGATAGTCCCCGCCACTTTAACTGGATCGTTACTGAAGCCATACAAAGGAGCCTCCTGCCCAATTTCCATCCTCTGACCATCCAAGGCATCCTATGGTATACATGTGCGTACAGAATATCCACTGAAGAGCCATTGTCTATCATCATTCTCTTTATGTCCACCGAACCCACTTGTGCAGTAATAACCAGAGCTCCTTCGTGCGGTTCGATTGGTTCTGAAGGGAAATTATCATCTGTAAAGGAGATGACCGACCCTGGATACGCCCTCTCAGCCTTCGGAGGCTTACCCGTTACTGCCATCACCGAATCCAGATAGTCTCGACGCTTCTTCCCCGCAGCCTTACCAAAGTTACCTCCGGTAATCACGTCCACCACATGTCTTGCCTGTTGATTCTGAACTGGTTGCACTGGCTGGTTAACTTGAATTGGCTCCCTATTCCTCGAGTGCTCCCTTTGCTGCTCTCGTCCCGCCACATACTGAACCAAGATTCTACTTTGAACTTTTCTTTCAATGAACTCCTTCAGATTTCAACAAGAATTAGTGTCATGCCCAACCGCCTGGTGGTAATCACAATACTTAGCAGGATCTTCGGATCCCGGTCTAGGATTATTTTGAGGTTGTTCGAAGCACGGCTGATTTTTTATCTGTTCCAGAATAGTAGCTCGATCTGTATTAAGCTGGGTATACACCTTATTTACCTTCTAACTCGGGACAGGCGGACGATCTCCTCTGGGTGCCCAATTATTGTTATACCTCTTCTGATTTCCATCAAATCGGTCATTATTGACGCCATTCTTCTTCTGATTACCATCAGTCGATTCCTTCCCTTTCTCCATTGCTTTCTCCGAAGAACCCTATTTCAAACTAGGCATTGCCTCTTCTACCACGATGAAGCCTTCGGCCTTCTCAAATGCTTCGGTCAAGCTCTTCGGATGCTTGAACATCAATTTCTTCACTAGCTTCTCGGACTTCACCATATCTAAGCCATTCTGAAATAACCCCACAGCCTGAAGGTCATTGAGATCCGACACTTGTCCCACTGCTTCTCTAAACCGTTTCACATACTGGCCCAGGGTCTCGCTCGGATACTGCCTAATCTGTGCTAACGATCCTGTGGGCTTTCCCCTTCTCTTGTTGCTTCCAAATCGAGCATAGAATTTATCGCACAAATCAACCCAGGATGAAATCAAATCCAAAGCCAAAGCTCCCAGCCATTGCCTCGCATCTCTCCTCATCGTCATCCCAAAGGTCTGACACTTAGCTGCGTCTAAATAGTCATAATAATCCATCAACCTATCAAACGCCTAACTATGGTCATATGGGTCCCCCGAACCATCATAACTTTCCATGTGGGGAAGCTTCTTACTAGGATCCGCCTTCTCCTTTAGAATTTCAGAAAAGAATGGAGAAGCTTTCTTACCCGGAGTCTCCTTCCCCTGTTGAACCTCTGCCAACTGTTTCCGAAGCTCCTTCATCTCCTTAGCCAGGTCCTCAACCCATTCGGGCTGCAAAACAACCTCCTTCATTGGAGAGTTCCTTCTCTTCTGTTCAGTTCAGTTTTTTGTATCCGAACTGGATGATCCCGAAGAACTTCGTCTGGCACTTCGGCTGAGGTGAGAACCCATAGTACGGTGCACCCTCTTCGGACTCTTCGGAGAATGATCTTTTGAACAACTTCGGCGTCTATCCTTTCTACTGTTCTGATGATACTCAATACAAGGTATCTTCTTTGAGGCTTCGGGAGAACGTCCTCTTGATCTGCTTCGCCTTCTGTCAGGCGAATGACTCCGAAGCCTACTTTCAGACTGTCTGGAATCTTCATCTCTCCTTGCTCATCGATCCGGTGACCTGCCTCACTTTTCTGGCCGAGTGTAACTAGATGTCTCATCTTCTCTTTCAGCCACAAGAACCATTTGCCTAGAAATTTCCTCTCTGTTGCAGGAGTGCCTTCAAAGCCATGTCAGTTTCTTGCGCCATCTTGGCCAGAGTAGAAACCTTATTTGCCTACCCTTCTCAGTACTGGGTTCTAGGCAGCGTGCTTGCCACCCCTTTACGATCCCTGTCAGGCCCTTTTCTCGTAGTAGAAAACAACTTTCTCTTAGTATCACCGTGATCTCCAGCATGAGGTCCTCCAAGAACTTCTTGAGTCTATCATGAATACTCTTTGAAGGACCCAACCTATCTTTCACCAAAACCCTTTGCAAAGAAGAACTAGCTGTCGTCGGTTGCCCTTCGGCTGTAACAGTCTTACTTTTCCCCATAACTTCGATGTAAGACGTTCAATAAGTTGTGATTGAAAACCAGAAACACTTAGAAACCCCTCCTTCTAGCGCCAATGTTAACACCAAGATTTCGCCACGCGCCTCAATCACCAAAAACGCGGCTAACCCTGCACAGTAAACACGTCAGCACCAGATCTCGACGGCTTGGGCCGCCGGGGATCGCTCCGGTGTGAGAATAAGTACAGGCCAGAAAAAGGATTAACAATGGAGGTGGTGTGCTCTAATGTTTCGAAAGTAAAAATATTCAGTTACCTTTTTCATGTAGTGTTCTGTACCCTTATATTCATCTCATCACCTTGCATATAGCCCCTTTGCTGATGTCATCTTATTTCATGCAGGCTTTATCAAATCCTTGTTCCTCACTAAGCCAATATTATGTCAAGTCCTCATTAATGAAGACGGCTTAAGACGGCTTGACCCATCCCTTCAATCAGCCGCCTGCTAATCTCATAGATTATAGCTAAACAACATTTTAGTATACATTTTTTTATTAATTACCAAAATAAATTAGGTCTTGTTTTAAATTGGTAACTCCAACTATTTTTTTCAAACTATATTACCCTCAATATATATAGTTCGGCAAATCTAATTAAAGATTTTCTAGTGAGAATAAGGATCCCATTTCAAATGTATATAGCCTTGTGTGTGCATTACAAACTATATATAAATAAATAGGTAGACAACTCTTGTCAATTACATCATCATGTAACTCATTATATTTTGCCTCTTAGATCATAATGGTCAAGTATGTGCACATCCACACCAAAACGATCTGAGTTAAGTCTGAAAGTCCAATAATAATCTAGAAGGGGGGGTTGAATAGATTATTACCGTTTAAAAATTATCTTAAGCCTTTTTGAATTTTAGTGGTTAATTTTATGAAATTATTAAGTAGTTTTAAAATTCAATCACACAATGCACAGATATTTATCTGGTTCACAACATATAGCTCGGGTATGTTGCTACGTGCAGTCTCAAGCTCCTCTTCAGGACTTGAGATTCTATTACTCTCTGTAATAAATACTCCTTCAATAGGCGGAGTAGCCTTTACAAAGTTTTAAAGATAAACTTACAACTATCCACAACTAACTATCTTGGACAGTGAACTCCCAGCTCCTTCCTCAAGCTTAGTTGAACCTTCTTTTGAGCTTAGAACTATTCTATCCCTTGGTCTTGAAACAACAATCTCTTCCTCACCTCATAAGTACACTAGAGACCCAACTCCCAGCTGACCTCTCTAAGACTCTGGTCTTGGTCAAAGAATTCTTGTCTTTCTCACAAGTATAAAATAAACTAACTCAACCTTTTCCCTTTTACAAAAAGTTTGTTTGAATATTTGCTTATAATAATAAGCAGATAAAATTGTAGAACAGATACTTCTCATATAAGCAGATATAGAATTTAAGTATATGATAAAAGTTCAAAAACTTTTATGTGATGTGCTTCTGTGAAAGCAGATAAAAGATTTAAGCACTTGTAATAAAGATTTTCTTTTTCTTTAAAGAATATTTTTCTATGGATTAAGAAAAAGATTTTTCTTTATAAAGAGTGTGTTTCTTTGGTTTTAAATAAATATAACTTTGAATTTAAACAACCACACACACTTGTATAATGCAATAATAATTTATGAACAATTATATGAGCAGTATATTTGATGACAGTTTATCAAGTATGATAATAAGATTCACTTTAGATAATACTTGAACAAACTTGTTTCACCCACTTATATATATTATATTATATTTGATCTACGTTGTGAATAATTTGGCCACTTGGGATTTTAAAGACCGTCCAGAGTATTTCAAGGAAATAACATCCGAATTATATCAGTATCCAAGTACAGACTAAATTTTTCGATTCACAACTTGATAATCGTATATAAAATATTAAAGAATATTTATATAGATTATTTATATCAGTAAAGGGCCACTTGGGATTTTAAAGACCGTTTGGAGAATTTCAAAGAAATAACTTTCAAATTATATCGGTGTCCAAGTACTGACACTCTTTACTAATATTGATATATATAGATATATGAATGTATATAACAATTTATAACATAATATCTATATGTATAAGCAAGTATGAGATGATATGAATAATAACAATTTAACAACTTATCTCAAATACTCTGACCAATTTTTCTCTTTCAATAGAATTATAACTTTGATTGAGAGAAGAGAGTAAAAGCTTATTTAGACAGAATGTAGGCAAGAAGAGTAAGCTTTTCAGTTTGTAGAATTGGTAAATTGAAATGAATAGAAAAGATTCATATTTATAGAATTTTTGAGGTTAGGGCATAACTGTAATTCTGGAAATTTATTTTTGAATTGGAAGGTTCGGATTGAATGATGAGATTTTAAAGGGCTCGGATCAATTCACTTTGCCGGATATGAGAAGATTTTTGGCCCAATTTTTTTTTTTTCACTACATGTGACTCACTACTTGTGCCCATATATTTTTGTTACATACTTGTGACTCACAACTTGCATGCAATCATTACATTTGCCTTAGCATTTCTTTGCAGCATACATGCATTACACAACTCGGCACACACACACATATGCCCACACACATTTAAGTTAGGCACACACATTCCTATGCTCACACATGCACGGTTTCTATATATATATATATATATATTTGTAAATAATTTTTGCCCTTAAAAGAATTTGAATATTATTTTCAAAATAAAATAGGAATCTCCTTGCCTTAGGAAATGTTACTATATGAACTCATTTTATTAACACTTGATATTAAATTATCAAGGTCATAAAATAAATTCAAATAAAGTAAGAAAATAAATATTTCTGGTCAAAATATTAGAGGTAATTTAAAATCAATTTTAACACTTTTAATCCTATGGAGAGGATTTTACCCTTTTGACCTTTTAACCCAATTTGTTATCATCAAAATTAAACACTCAGGTTTGGAGACCTATCAATCTCCCCCTTTTTGATGATGACAAGCAAAAATATTTGTTTTTCAAAACTCCCCCTTGATTCATGAAGCTCCCCCTTAGATCATGAATCAGGTTTTTAGAAAGAATCTTTTAAAATTTTGAAAATCCATCAGATTTTTGAAAAACTATCAGACGGACACACCAAACCATTCATGCAGTTATAACAGTTGTATCTTGTATGCAAACCATTCAACATACAAACCATTCATCCTGTCAAAACATACAGTTATAGCAGTTATATCTAGTATAGAAGTTCCTGTCAATCTCATGCACACCATCCAAACCATTTATGCAGTTTATAACAGTTATATCCAGCAGATTCATATCTGCTCACTTATCAGATTATTACTTAGTATAAGTTATTCTACGTAATAATCTGATGTTTTTCTTCTCATCTGATATTTTTCTTCTCCCCCTTTGTCATTAACAAAAATGGAGGGATTTAAAGAAAATACCAAAGTACCCATGTTTGTGAGATGCAAATCAGGGGGTATGACCAGAATGGTCAGGCTGGGCAATGCTAGTCGTGGCAGTAAAATTATAGGGGGGGATTGATACCTTGTGGTGTTCCATCAATACATTCATCATGTCTTGCAAGTGGTGTACAGACATTTGTAAAGCCTCTAACTGACTCAAAATTTCAGATTGATTCTTCAAGGATAACTGACTCATGCTGTTTAAAGAATCAATTTAGGACAGTAGATTTAAATGTGTCTCTATGTGGTCAGTGTCATTTGGTTGAAAGATAATTAAAGGCTTAGAAGGAAGGTTCAAGTGTGACATAATATTGCTATTGTGAATCATTTGAGCCTTATGAAGATGAACAGAAACACCCAAATCTATAAAGATTCTAGTCAACAAAAGTCCATACCCCATGCAGTTGTTAGAGTGACAGAATTCAAAAGATGTTAAGAGAAAGAATGGCAGACTATATGGCGTGCATTCAGTCAGAACACATTTCATAAGTTCTAAGTCAAATGGACTTAACAGTTTGTCATTTCTGACAGGCATGAAGTTATGTCTCAGAATTTTTCCTAAAAATTAACACTCAGCAGTGAAGTAATCAATATGCACTTTGCATGGATATTCAAATAAATTGGAAGTCACAAGTTGATCAGTGGTGAGTGTAAGGTTGTGTTTAAAAGTAAGGCACTCAGTAGTAGTAATTCCTATGAGAAAGGTGTATTCATTAATCTTGGGATAATTCAGGAATTCTTTTCTGAGATTAAGAGCATGCAAAAGAAGAATTTCATCTATCACATAGTCTTGACCTTGTATACAGGTTTTAATACAGGTCAGAAAACCAGTTGAATCATGAACAAAAGACATGTAAGTGTAGAATTCAGCAATCAAACTAGGATATATCTCTCTATTTGTAAAAGAGATAAGACAGTCCCATCCTATACCTGTTATTTTTTCTAACAGACATGGAAAACTATTGAAAGAAGTTCCTACCCTAAGAAGCAAGTTATGCTTTATGTGTTCATTTTTGTTTTTGGCAGTAGGTGTGACCAATAATGGGGTATATAAATCAGGGTGTGGCTTAGTAAATATCTCAGATCTTTTTCTTTTTGAAGAATGGACAAGTTTCATGTTTTAAAAGTAAGTGAAAAAGAAACAAGACTGCAGACAAGTAGTAGAAGAGGTTTGAAGTAAAAGTAAAATTGCAGACATAGTAGAATAGGTTTGAAAAACTATCCTTTTATAGAAAAAGTACAATTAAAAAACTCAGTTTAATGTATATGACATGACCTGAATGTCAAAAATTAAACAGTTCTCAAGTGATGACTGTGTAATGTGAACAGTAATGGACAGGCATGTTTAGTACTGTTTAACAGATTTAAATCTTTTGTCAGATTTTCCCTTTTTGAAAAATTTGCCCAGAAGTCCAATCAGAAGACACAAACAAATTTCAGAAATATGCAAGTTATTGACATAGCAGGTATGATCCAATATCAAACAAAAAGATATCCTATCATTACTTATTGGCCCATATCAGAAGATAATAACCCAGTATAGGGATTCAACACATAGATATGTCATTATTATTTTTATGCCCATATCATGCTATAGCAAATCAGCACAGATATGTTATCATAGATATCACAGATATGCCCACATCAAACTGTTACAAATCAACACAGAGATATGGTGTGCTGTCGCAGACAACCAAAAATAAACCTTACTGCGAACGATAATTATGTAGTAGTGCAAGTAAGAGTCGATCCCACAGAGACTGATTAATCTATTTTTCTACTTTGTATTCCAAAAGAGGGGGATTTTTGATTGTTATTATTTAAAATAATCTAATGTATAAAATACTGTAATGAATTAAATCAAGAGAACAAACCTTGGGTTAAGTCAACTTCCACCTCAGAAACATACACTGATCATTGACTCAAGCATACATAATTAATACTTTGAATATTCATTGTTATAATCACTTCCATGTCTTTCCTTAATTTTAGTTAGATAGAAACAAGCGATCTAAATAACCCTAACTACTAAAAGACTCCAGACAAGCGCTAAAAGTTTAATCTAGTAGAAGCTTTAAAAATTAGAAAAATAGATGAAGCTAAACAACACAAGCACAAACGGTTGCATTTAATTTAGTTGAATATTCTTCCTAAGATATAATAATCTCGTGATCTGCAGTCAATTATTAATCTTAGTTGCTTCGTAAATTAGAGTGACCAAATAATTACGAATTCGGTATCTAATTTAGCAGTAGATTTCAATGAATAATAAATTAGTATGCATCCTAGCAATTAAATAAATCAATCATATAATTCAAGCACAGAAGAATAAACAATACTCAAATAGTAATTGAATAATAAAATTAATTAGATCTCACAGTGTAATAATCCAAGGCTTCCGTCTCCTTAATCCAAGAAAAAAAGTTAGCCGCACATAGCTATTAAAACACCAAGAATAATAGAGAGAAGAATAATATTCTGAATAGATACAAGATATAAGATCCCCTATTTATAACCCTCAAAGCTAAACCTTCATTATACCTTAGTATTCCAGCCGAATCCAAGTCGCGAACGGAAATCAGCTGACCACGATCCGCCTCCTCGCTGGGGTGGGATGTTGCAAGTGTAAAGCCCCGCTGGGGCAGTTTGGGCTACTGTCCAGCTTGTTGATACTTGCAAGGCTTATTTCACCGGCTGCTAGGAATAATGGACTCACGTGCTTGAACACTTGTAATGTATGAAACGCCATTCCTTGTTAATTCCTTAACAAGTTGCTTATCAATTCATGGGGCCCCCCTTTGCATGATGCTCATCCAAACCGTGAGCTACTTCACTAATTTGTTTTATTCCAATCAAGTTGTGCTAGCAATTTCGTGGCTACTCCAAAGTGAACTAAGAGCATATCCAAGTCAGAGGACTTGAAGAGTTCAAAAATGAACTAAGAGCAGATCCAAGGCCTACTTGAAGAGTTCAAAAGTGAACTAAGTGAAGTTCCAGGGCTGCTGGCCTTGAAGGGATCTAAGTGATCTAGTTGTAAGAGACATCCTTAGTGGATTTCCTACTCGTGGAGTAGAAGAGTGGATTAGGAGCTTTGTGTGCTCTGAACCACTTAAAACCTTCTGTCTCATTGTCTCTCATTAACTGCTATAACTGCTATATCTGTTATAACTGCTATAACTGCTTATCAAACCATAACTACAATATCTTGAAGGGGAACAAAACATATATTCCGCTGCTGTCAGTATAATCAATACTAACAAAGTATTTTAAACAAAGATTTTTTAAAATATCTATTCAACCCCCCTTTTAGATAACTAACGTGCTTTTGGGAACTAACAATTGGTATCAGAGCAGGTTCTCATATCTAAGCATACAAGCTTGAGTAGATCCTATGGCACAACTGATAAACGAGACCAAGACAGGTGGAGGAAGCAAACCACCCATGTGCAACAAAGATAAATTTGCCAATTGGAAAGTTCGGATGTAGGCTTACATGGATTCAATAGATGATGATCTATTTGAAACTGTTCTGAATGGGCCTTATATTCCAAGAAGGCTTGCACCAACTCCAGAAGATCCAGACAACATGGTGGTCAAGGTCAAATCTGAATGGACTGAAAATGAGAAGAAAGATGTTCTGCTTGAAAAGAAGGCTAAGAACATCTTGTTCCAGTCTTTAGAAGACAGTCTGTTCGAGAATGTGGTTAACTGCAAAACTGCAAAAGAAGTCTGGGAAGCATTGCTCATCATGCATAAAGGAACTGAAGAAGTCAGAGAAAACAAGCAATCTCTACTAACTCAACAGTATGAGATGTTTGCTCATGTTCCAGGAGAAAATGTCACTTCCACTTATGAAAGATTCACTACACTGCTCAACTCTCTCAGAGCCTATGGAAAGACCTATCCAAACAAAGATCTAGTCATCAAGTTCATGAGGTCTTTACCAAGCAGATGGGATGCCAAGACCACTGCAATCAGAGAGTCAAAGAAGTTGCATGAAATGACAGTTCAACAGCTCTACGGAAACCTTCTTACATACGAGCTAGAACTGTCTCAACGAGCAGAAACTCTATCAGAAGGAAGAAGAAAGGATAAAGGAGTTGCTCTCAAAGCAAAGGAAGAGATCTCCAGAGCACAGATGGAAGATGAGTCTGACTCTGATGAAGAGGATGACATTGATGATGATGAAGCTGCAATACTTGCCAGAAGATTCAAAAGACTCATGCTCAAAGGCAGAAGCAGCAAACCTAAAAGGTTCAATAACAGCAGCAGTCAGGAGCAGATCAACGACCTATGCTACAACTGCCAGAAGCCTGGGCATTTCATTGCCAACTGCAACAAGCCCATCAGAGAAGAGCTGAAAAGAAAGTCAAATCTAAAGAAGGAGCTCAAAGGCTACAAAAAGAATAAGAAGAAAGACAAAGGGCTTGTAGCTGGAAGTTCGTGGAGTGATTCAGACAATGATACTAATACTGAGTCTGACGATAATGAAGCACCTCAAAAAGCCAATATATGTTTAATGGCCAAAGATGCACTAAGCAGGAAAGATGTTGAAGCAGTCATAGACAAGGTATTTGACTTTAACTCTCCTGATATAGACATTGATGATTTAAGAACTGCCATTCGTGATATGTCAACTGATCTATATCAAAATATGAGGTGGCTAAGAGTTCTATCTAAAGATTATACTGATCTTTAAAAAGAAAAAGAGAAAGTTCAGAAAGAGCTGGAAGCAGCTCTACTAAGTTCTGACTCTCTCTCTAAGCTTGAAGCTGAAAATAAAATCTTAAGAGAGACAAATGAACTAAACATACAAAGAGAGTCAAATATAACCTCTAAGATTGAGGAGTTAGAAAAGACCATCTCTACATGGAATAGATCTTCTTCATCCATGGACTCCCTGATATCTAATCAGAGAAGTGTCTCTGATAGAACAGGCTTAGGGTTTGAGGAATCTACCTCAGAGCCAAGTGTGGAAAAGACAAAGGAAATTAACGTAAGTAGTGTTTCTAATTTAAATAGAAGTATTACATTTGTAAAGTCCACACAGAAGAATGAACCAGTGCGACCTTGCTCTTCTGGACCAAGATGTGTTACTAAACACTACGAATCTCATACTGGCCTAGGGTTCGGAAAGGTGAAGAGTAACTCAGTCACCACTGCCCAACCTCAACGAATCGGAGAGTCAAGTAAAACTGACTTCACGGATCAACTTAGAAGGAATCGTGGTGTTGAGGATCACTCAGCACAGAACATGAACTCCAGGACTGCATGGAAAAGGAAGATGCAATATAAGGGTAAAGCTAACAGATACCCACACAAGTCCAATTGGAGAAAGCATCCATACACACACACAAACACAAAATATTTCAGATGTTTTGCATGTGGAAGACTTGGTCATAAAATTGCATCATGCTTTCATAATATTGTGCATAGGAGACCCAAAGTCAAGCAGATTTGGATTCCTAAGGGTACTAACATTGCAGGACCCATGCTAGTTTGGGTACCAACATGAAAGCTGAATATGCTTGCAGGAAATGAGCACCACGACTACAACATGGTATTTGGACAGTGGTTGCTCAAGACATATGACCGAAAACAAAGCCCTCCTGTCTAATTACACAGAGAAGGAGGGACCAACAGTTATCTTTGGAGATAATAGCTCTGGCAAGATAAGAGGTTATGGATCAGTTGGAAATAGTGCAGTGTCCTTCAGCAAAGTGGCTTATGTTGATGGTCTAAAGCACAATCTTCTTAGCATCAGCCAACTCTGCAATAAAGGCCATCAAGTCACATTTCTCAACAATCAGTGTCAAGTCAGAGATCTGGAGACATCCTCTATCAAGCTGACAGGAACAAGAGAAGGAAATGTGTACATTGTCAATCTTGCTCAGCTCAATTCTGATGAGACAATATGCTTCCTTGCTAAAGCCACTGAAGAAATAAGTTGGCTTTGACATAGAAGATTATCTCATCTCAACTTCAAGAGTATGTCTAAACTGGCCTCCAAAGATCTGGTAGCAGGATTACCCAAGTTCAGCTTCATCAAAGAAAGACTATGCAATGCATGCCAGCTTGGAAAGCAAACAAGGAGCTCATTCAAAGGCAAAGCGGTCAACTCAATTGACAGGCCCCTATAGTTACTTCATATAGATCTCTTTGGGCCAATTCCAACTGTGAGCCTAGGAGGAAAGAGATACTCACTG
This sequence comes from Panax stipuleanatus, assembly GCA_020205555.1. Lineage (NCBI taxonomy): Eukaryota > Viridiplantae > Streptophyta > Magnoliopsida > Apiales > Araliaceae > Panax > Panax stipuleanatus. The sequence goes on from CM035125.1 coordinate 76,395,310, forward strand.
GTCATAGTGATAGTAGTGTGCATACAAGCCAATCATGTATGATGATAAAGCACTTACTTTGTAAACAATCTTATTTATTTATTAATAAAATATTCATTTATTAAAGGCATTTAATTATCTACATGTTGCTGTTTTTATAATATGTAAATAACCCATAGTTTTAAGCAATGCTTTTAGAATCATGATGATGATCATGCTAATGAGATCTAAATTCTTATAAAGTTTTAAAACTAAAATAGTTCCCAATCATGGGATTACTAAAAAGGGGATTAGTAAATCTGGATAGATTGGTACATATGTTGCTTGCTCATTGGATGAGGATGATTGATCTCATGATCATTTGTGTGGAGACACTAAAGCAAGTATGTAGGTGCTTATTGGAGAATAAGTTCACTGAACGTGATTCGCTATGGAATACCTTATGGAGATTTACTCGCCTGTCAATAGGAATTCCTAATGTGATAGTAGTACAAGTAATCCTTGGACTTGAGATCATCATAGTATCTTGTATGTAACAAATTATACTTTGACTTATTCCTTAAGACCTTTTAAGGCATATATAGGGTATGCTTGGGTATAATGAGTTACATATGGAGATAATGAATGATCAATAAAGAATCTACCACCTCTAGTAAAAGAGGAGATATATCCTATGTGATTCGTTAAATGACAACCCAGGAATCCTTGGCCAAGGTGAAATGAAATTAGAAAGGAGTTTCTAATTTGCATTATTTGGAGTTGTGCATTTTCTAATCGAAATACATATAATTAAATAAAATAAGACTTGACAGTAAATCTATGTCTTATATTTAATTGGGACATAGTATGATGGAATGATTGAATTGTATGGTAACTATTTACTCACAGGTTCTTTTTGATTAATGTTGAAATCTATATTATCTGGAAAGTCGTTGATCGCTAGGGAGGCTTATCCCTATTGTAGAATAAATATTATTTATTTAAATAGATTATTAGTTTAATTTATTTATTTAAATAAGATTAAAATTGTTTTAATTGATTTATTCACAACCGGTTTAATATGGAGAACCTAAAGGGTCACACCATAAAAGGAATGATAATTATTTAAGAAGGTAATGGCATAATCGTAATAATGCATTAAGTGTAATTAATTTAATCTATGGTGATAGAATAAATTAAATAGCTTAATGTTTATTATTTAATATTTTGAAAATATTAAATATAAATTAATAAGAGGAGTCTTATTAATATTATTATAATTATTATTATTTTAATTTCTAAAGGAGTTTAGTAATTAATTTAATATTAGTACTCTCATTTATTCCTAATAAGATTAGGAGACAAATTAATTAAATGAATTTAATTAATCATTCCCCATGTGGTGGGAAGCCTAAATTAATTAAAGGAGTTTAATTAATTAAAAGAAATCTCATGTCTAATAGGATTAGAAGGGTTGACCAATATCTATATAAGAGGAGTCTTATAATAGATATCAGTTGATGCAATTCTAATTGTTGGAGAGTACTCCTTTTCTATAGAGGATAGAAAACTAAGCCAACCACCCTCCTTCTTGATAATTCATCTTCCTTGGTGGATCACCTCTAGAGGCCAAACACTTGGGTGGCTAACATTGATCAAATGAAGGAATCTAACCCGGAAATTCAAGGAGATCACGAAGAACAAGGAGTTGAACTAGTACCTGTGGAAGCTTCGTTCTACAATGGTATGATTTCATAACTTCTTATTTATCGTTTTAAATTAATAATTTGCATAAAGGATGATCCGGGTAATGGTTTTGTAGAAAATTTTTTAAACTCTGATATACCATGCTTCCGCTAATTTTTGCAATTTGATTGCATCACGATTTCATACAAACCCAACAGTGGCATCAGAGCCAAACTTTTATGTAATTATTAATTTATTTTTGATTTCATATACATATGGGTATATATTTAAAATAATTTATTGGGCATAATTTTATTGTATAAAATTATTTTTTTTTAAGAAAAAAAAAATGACTTTTTTTTTTTTTTTTGTTTAGGACGAATCACAATTTTTTTTTTTGGGTGCTAATCTTGAATTCTGCAAAGAAAATGTGTTGTCTCTTTCTTACTCCAAAAAGAATGTGACCCATCAGGAAAGGGCTCTTTTAATAAACCTGCAGGACTCTTTTAATAAAAGAAGGTGACTTCTTTTAAAAAAAAATAAATATGAAATATTTATATATTATATTCTAAATAATTTTATAATTAAAATAAAGAGTTTATTTTAATCTTGAAATTGGATTTCATGCAATTTAAAATTGCCCATTAAATGATACTCATATATATATAGAATGTTTTAATTCATGAGATGAATATTTATTTATTGATATATATGGTGATATGTATGATAATAAATGGGGATTGATTATGGACTATTTGACCAATGTGATTGGAGTTTATTTTAGTTGAATGCTTGAATGAATGGGTTTTATTAAATGGGGTCTGTGTACCTCGTCTTCTCTATAAAAAAAAATTTCGTGATGTAAAATTCTATCTCCCTCCTATGTACTTCCCCTTGACTGCTGATCAAGGTTTCTATTTAAATTAAATAGTTTAATGTAATAGAAATAGTTAGAATTATCTTGAAAAAATTGGAGACCAAGGAGCAAGGAGCGCGTGAAGACCCGTTTGTATGGAGCCCGGGTTTAAATGTAATAGTTATATTTAAATTTAAATTCTTGCACTCCTAGGTTTGACCTTTTGGTTCACTTGGTGGCTCTAGTGAACCAAACTAGAATAAAAGTTCATAATCAATCTGGGTAGAATATAGTATTCTATATTGCATGCTAAATATTATATATATTATATTTTATGCAAACATGCTTCGCATGTTTAATAAAATGACGCGTATTTTATATATATATGTGCATGCACGCTAAACAAGATGAGACAAATAATAACAAATCCCTCAAAGAAATAATATTAAGTCCGAAGCGTTCAAATGATATTTGGAATATCGAACGTCGCCTTCTAGCATGATAAATTAATAGAGTATTAAATATTTAATATGAGCTTGTTGTGCTATCCACAAGGCGAGTATTGCATATTTAAGATGTTAATTAATCACATTTGATGCTTATCAAGAAAATTGAACGATCTAGTCTTGTTGTGCTATCCACAAGGACGAACATTTTTCTTTTTTGAATTTATAGAAGTGCTAGGCTGGACTTAACTTAAATCGTTTTAGTTCGGATGTGCACACACTTGACCATTATGATTTAAGAGGCAAAATAAAAGGAGTTATATAGTGATGTAATTGACAAGAGTTGTCTACCTATTTATTTGTATATCGCTTGTTGTGCTATCCACAAGGTTATATACATTTGAAATGGGATCCTTATTCTCACTAGCAAATCTTTAATTAGATGTTGCCGAACTATATAAGTGAGGGTAATATAGTTTGATAAAAATAGTGGGAGATACCAATTTAAAATAAAGACCTAAATTTATTTTGGTATGCAAAATTAATAAAATGAATGTTTGCTAAAATGTTGTTTTTCACATGCAAAATTTTAAAAATGTCAAAATCACTAATTTCACTGCGAAGCATACTTGATGCTAATAAGCTTACCGGGCCGAATTATACGGACTGGCTAAGAAATCTGAGAATAGTTCTCACTGCTGAAAAGATTTCTTATGTCCTAAACTCACCTGTCCCTGGAACTGTTCCAGAAACAGCCTCTGAGGAAGAGATTGCCACCATTGTAAAGTGGCAAGATGATGCATCTGTGGCTCAATGCATCATGCTCGCATCCATGAATAACGAGCTTCAGCGTCAGCACGAAAACATGGATGCTCCTACTATGTTGATTCACCTCAAGGAGTTGTATGGTGAACAAAGTAGGACTGCTAGATATGAGATATCTAAGGAGCTCTTCCGATCTCGGATGACCAAGGGCAAAGTGAACATAAAGGAACAAAAGAAATCTGATCCAGCTAGCAAAGGAATGTGCTTCCATTGCAACGAGCCGGGTCATTGGAAGAGGAACTGCAAGAAGTTTCTGGCAAAGAAGAAGCTTGGAGAAGCTTCGACTTCCAATCAAGGTTTGTTCATGATTGAAATTAATTTTTCAGAAAGTCAAAATTCTACTTGGGTATTGGATACCGGCTGTGGTTCTCACATATGTAATAATGTGAAGGGACTGGTCAGAAGTAGAAAGCTGAACAATGATGAGGTGATCCTACGAGTGGGGAATGGAGCAAAGGTTGCTGCATTAGCTGTAGGAACTTATTATTTAGCAATGCCTTCGGGCAAGTCCATTTATCTTAATAATTGTTATTATGTTCCGAATATTATTAAAAATATTATTTCAATTTCTGTATTGGATATGGAAGGATTTAACGTTGTTATAAAGAACAATAGTTGTTCTATTTATAAAGACGATATTTTATATGGTGTTGGAAATTTGCGAAATGGACTTTATACACTTGACTTACAAGAAAATATTTTTCAAATTGAACAAACTAAGAAAAGGAAAAGAGATGATATTAATTATACCTACATGTGGCACTGTAGACTCGGTCATATCAATGAAACAAGATTATCCAAGTTGCATAAAGATGGGCTCTTTGAGTTATCTGATTATGAATCATATCCAACTTGTGAATCTTGTCTCATGGGTAAAATGACTAAATCTCCTTTTAGTGGAAAAGGAGAAAGAGTTACAGAGTTGTTGGCATTGATTCACACAGACGTTTGTGGACCTATACAACAAGTGCACGGGGTGGGTATTCTTATTTTATTACTTTCACTGATGATCACTCAAGATTTGGATATGTGTATTTAATGAAATACAAGTCAGAATCATTTGAAAAGTTCAAAGAGTTCAGAAGTGAAGTAGAGAAACAAACGGGCAAGAGTATAAAGATACTTCGATCAGATTGAGGTGGAGAATACTTAAGCGGTGAGTTTCTCAATTATCTCAAAGAAAATGGTATAATCTCACAATGGACTCCTCTAGGTACACCACAGTTAAATGGAGTATCTGAAAGGAGAAATCGAACACTGTTGGACATGGTTCGATCTATGATGAGTTTTACCGACCTTCCAATTTCCTTATGGGGATATGCCCTAGAAACGGCTGCATACCAACTTAACAAGGTACCTACCAAATCCGTCCCAAAGACTCCATATGAGATATGGAAGGGGAGGAAACCAAATCTTAAGCATGTTAAGACTTGGGGTTGTCCAGCTTATGTCAAAAAGTTTGAAAACGATAAGCTACAGACTAAATCCGATAAGTGTAGATTTGTGGGATACCCTAAAGAAACTTTAGGGTATTATTTCTATCATCCAACTGATCAAAAGGTGTTTGTTGCGAAACATACTGCCTTCTTGGAAAAGGATTTTATCCATGAAGGGGTCAGTGGGAGTAAGATATATCTTGAAGAAGTTCAAGACCCACAAATTACCACGGATCAAAGTCAGGTACCTGACAAAGTAGAAGAACCTACTATACCACACCCTGTTCGTAAATCTGGAAGAGTACCGAAGATACCTGAGAGATATAGATTCGTTATAGAGGATGACGATGAGGTACACATCATGAATGATGATGATCCATTGAATTACGAACAGGCTATGAGTAATAAAGACTCAGGGAAATGGCTTGAAGCTATGAAATTCGAAATGGACTCCATGTATGAAAACAAAGTATGGACTTTGATTTCACCACCTGAAGGCATTAAGCCTATTGGGTGTAAATGGGTCTTTAAAAGAAAGACTGGAGCGGACGGCAAGGTAGAGACCTATAAGGCCCGACTGGTTGCAAAAGGTTTCAAACAAGGACAAGGAGTTGACTATGATGAAACCTTCTCACCAGTAGCTATGCTCAAGTCCATTCGGATTTTGCTTGCGATTGCAGGTTATAACAACTATGAGATCTGGCAGATGGACGTGAAAACGGCCTTCCTCAATGGGAAACTTGAGGAGGATGTGTATATGACACAGCCAGAGGGATTTGTTTCAAAGGTTGGAACAAATCAAGTCTGTAAGCTGCAACGATCCATTTATGGATTGAAGCAAGCTTCTCGTAGATGGAACATTCGTTTTGATGAGACAATCAAAGAGTTTGATTTTATCAAAAACGACGATGAACCATGTGTGTACAAGAAGGTTAGTGGGAGCGCAGTTTCATTCCTTGTATTATATGTTAATGATATATTACTGATAGGGAATGACATTCCTATGCTACAATCAATTAAAATCTGGTTATCTAAACACTTCTCCATGAAGGACTTGGGAGAAGCATCCTATATTTTGGGGATAAAAATCTATAGAGATAGATCTAAAAGGATGCTTGGTTTATCCCAAGGAACGTACATTGATGTAATGCTAAAGAGATTTAGCATGGAAGATTCCAAAAGAGGTCTCATGCCGATGAGCCATGGAATACATCTCTCCAAGAAACAGGCCCCAAAGAAACCTGAGGAGAGAGACCGTATGAGTAAGATCCCTTATGCTTCTGCAATAGGATCTATCATGTATGGTATGATATGTACTAGACTGGATGTTGCTCATGCACTTAGTGTAACGAGCAGATACCAGTCGAATCCAGGAGAAGAGCACTGGAAGGCAGTGAAGAATATCCTAAAATACTTGAGAAGGACTAAGGATATTTTTCTTGTCTACGGTGGGTCTGAATTAAAACTCGAGGGCTTCACAGACTCAAGTTTTCAAACGGACCAAGATGACAGTAAATCTGTTTCGGGGTATGTTTTTACCTTGAACGGAGGCGCAGTGAGTTGGAAGAGTTCCAAACAGCAAACAGTTGCTGATTCAGTGACAGAGGCAGAGTATATAGCTGCAAGTGAAGCTGCAAAGGAAGCTGTTTGGATGAAGAAGTTCATAACTGAACTTGGTGTGGTTCCTAGCATTGGAGAAGCAGTTCCCGTTTACTGTGACAACACAGGAGCAGTTGCACAGGCTAAGGAACCGAGGTCTCATCAGAAATCTAAACACGTGTTGCGGCGATTTCATTTGATCAGGGAAATCATTGAAAGAGGAGACGTCACCTTGGAGCGTGTAGACTCTCAAGACAACATTGCAGATCCATTTACTAAAGCTTTAACACAACAGCAGTTTGATCGTCACTTAGAGAAGATGGGTATGAGATACCATGGCGATTGGCTTTAGTGCAAGTGGGAGATTGATAGTAGTGTGCATACAAGCCAATCATGTATGATGATAAAGCACGTACTTTGTAAACAATCTTATTTATTTATTAATAAAATATTCATTTATTAAAGGCATTTAATTATCTACATGTTGCTGTTTTTATAATATGTAAATAACCCATAGTTTTAAGCAATGCTTTTAGAATCATGATGATGATCATGCTAATGAGATCTAAATTCTTAGAAAGTTTTAAAACTAAAATAGTTCCCAATCGTGGGATTACTAAAAAGGGGATTAGTAAATCTGGATAGATTGGTACATATGTTGCTTGCTCATTGGATGAGGATGATTGATCTCATGATCATTTGTGTGGAGACACTAAAGCAAGTATGTAGGTGCTTATTGGAGAATAAGTTCACTGAACGTGATTCGCTATGGAATACCTTATGGAGATTTACTCGCCTGTCAATAGGAATTCCTAATGTGATAGTAGTACAAGTAATCCTTGGACTTGAGATCATCATAGTATCTTGTATGTAACAAATTATACTTTGACTTATTCCTTAAGACCTTTTAAGGCATATATAGGGTATGCTTGGGTATAATGAGTTACATATGGAGATAATGAATGATCAATAAAGAATCTACCACCTCTAGTAAAAGAGGAGATATATCCTATGTGATTCGTTAAATGACAACCCAGGAATCCTTGGCCAAGGTGAAATGAAATTAGAAAGGAGTTTCTAATTTGCATTATTTGGAGTTGTGCATTTTCTAATCGAAATACATATAATTAAATAAAATAAGACTTGACAGTAAATCCATGTCTTATATTTAATTGGGACATTGTATGGTGGAAGGATTGAATTGTATGGTAACTATTTACTCACAGGTTCTTTTTGATTAATGTTGAAATCTATATTATTTGGAAAGTCGTTGATCGCTAGGGAGGCTTATCCCTATTGTAGAATAAATATTATTTATTTAAATAGATTATTAGTTTAATTTATTTATTTAAATAAGATTAAAATTGTTTTAATTGATTTATTCACAACCGGTTTAATATGGAGAACCTAAAGGGTCACACCATAAAAGGAAGGATAATTATTTAAGAAGGTAATGGCATAATCGTAATAATGCATTAAGTGTAATTAATTTAATCTATGGTGATAGAATAAATTAAATAGCTTAATGTTTATTATTTAATATTTTGGAAATATTAAATATAAATTAATAAGAGGAGTCTTATTAATATTATTATTATTATTATTATTTTAATTTCTAAAGGAGTTTAGTAATTAATTTAATATTAGTACTCTCATTTATTCCTAATAAGATTAGGAGACAAATTAATTAAATGAATTTAATTAATCATTCTCCATGTGGTGGGAAGCCTAAATTAATTAAAGGAGTTTAATTAATTAAAAGAAATCTCATGTCTAATAGGATTAGAAGGGTTGACCAATATCTATATAAGAGGAGTCTTATAATAGATATCAGTTGATGCAATTCTAATTGTTGGAGAGTACTCCTTTTCTATAGAGGATAGAAAACTAAGCCAACCACCCTCCTTCTTGATAATTCATCTTCCTTGGTGGATCACCTCTAGAGGCCAAACACTTGGGTGGCTAACGTTGATCAAAGGAAGGAATCTAACCCGAAAATTCAAGGAGATCACGAAGAACAAGGAGTTGAACTAGTACCTGTGGAAGCTTCGTTCTACAAGGGTATGATTCCATAACTTCTTATTTATCGTTTTAAATTAATAATTTGCATAAAGGATGATCCGGGTAATGGTTTTGTAGAAATTTTTTTAAACTCTGATATACCATGCTTCCGCTAATTTTTGCAATTTGATTGCATCACGATTTCATACAAATCCAACACATAGTGGATGACTACACCAGATACACATGGGTGTTCTTTCTTAACTCAAAAGATGAGACAAGCTCCCAACTGATAAAGATGTTAAAGCTGGTGATGAATGAAAAATGAGAGACTATCAAGTCAATAACGAGTGATCATGGTAGAGAGTTTGATTTCTCAGAAATGGATCAGTTCTGTACAGACAATGGCATCAGTCACAACTTCTCAGCACCACGAGCTCCTCAGCAAAATAGAGTGGCTGAAAGGAAAAATAGAACAATTATAGAAGCTGGGAGAACTCTACTAGCAGTAGCTCATCTGCCTGAATACTTTTGGGCAGAAGCCATCAACACTGCATGCTATACACAGAACAGATCTCTTGTACACTCTATGCTGAAAAAGACACCCTATGAGCTGTGGAAAGGAAGAAAGCCAAACGTCAATTACTTCCATGTGTTCGGCTATTCATGCTACATTCTCAACAATGGCAAGCAATATCTGACTAAGTTCCAACCTAAGTCAGATGAAGGAATCTTCCTTGGTTATGCCACAGACAGCAAAGCCTATAGAGTGTTCAACAAGAAGATATTAAGTGTTGAAGTCTCAATCCATATCATCTTTGATGAAACAGACTCGGATAAGTCTGCACCACAAGACACTACGATTGACGATACCGACACTACGAATGAAGCAGTCGAGCCTAACACTACGACCGTAGTTCCTGAACAAAGAATCGTAGTGTTTGAAAAAGAAATCATAGAGAGAACTGAACCAGACGACGATTCTGAACAACAAGAACCAGAAGTCAATCTTGAGGAGTTCAGACAAGAAAGCACCAGAACAGATGTTCCAGCAGGGACCAGGTGGGCAAGAGATCACACTCAAGATCTGATCATTGGTGATCCAACTGCCAGAATCAGAACAAGATCTGCAACTCAAAATGAATGCTTCTATTTGAGTTTTCTATCTCGAATAGATCCCAAGAAGATTGAAGACGCTATGCTATATGCAAGCTGGATTAAAGCCATGCAAGAGGAACTAAATCAATTTGAAAGAAGCAAAGTTTGGATATTAGTTCAAAGACCAAAGAATCACCCAGTCATCGGCACCAAATGGGTCTTTAGGAACAAGATGGATGAAGATGGGGTGATCACTAGAAACAAAGCAAGATTGGTGGCCAAAGGTTATTCTCAAAAAGAAGGCATAGACTACGATGAGACCTTCACACCAGTTGCCAGACTTGAAGCAATCAGAATATTCCTTGCATTTGCTGCTCATATGAAGTTCAAAGTATTCCAGATGGATGTCAAAAGTGCATTCCTAAATGGTGAACTTCAAGAAGAAGTCTATGTGGAACAACCCCCAGGTTTTGTCAGTCCAACCCTCTCTGATTATGTCTATAGATTAGATAAAGCCTTATATAGACTTAAACAAGCACCTAAAGCATGGTATGAAACACTGACAAACTTTCTTATTGAAAAAGGGATTCACTAGAGGTAGAGTAAACACTACACTATTTCTTAGGAAGTATAAAGATAAAGTCTTATTAGTTCAAATATATGTGGATGATATTATTTTTGGTTCTACTGATGAAAATCTGTGCAAGAGATTTGCCAAGCTTATGCAGAGCAAATTTGAAATGAGCATGATGGGTGAGCTGAACTTCTTCCTTGGACTACAAGTGAAGCAAATTGATGAAGATATCTTCATAAGCCAAGACAAGTACATCAAAGACTTACTTAAGAAGTATGGCATGGAATCAGCCTCTCCCATGAAAACACCAATTGCTCCAGCAACTAAGCTTGACAAAAATGAGAAAGGTAAAGATATTGATATTACTCAATACAGAGGTATGATAGGCTCCCTTCTCTACTTAACTGCCAGTAGACCAGACATAATGTTTGCAACATGTATACGTGCTAGATTTCAAGCTAATCCTAAGGAATCACACTTAATTGCTATAAAAAGATTTTCAGGTATCTTAAAGGTACACCCTACTTGGGTCTATGGTATCACAAGAAGTCCTCATTTGAACTGACAGAATATTCAGATGCTGACTTTGCAGGATGCAAAATAGATAGAAAAAGTACCAATGGCACTTGTCAACTGCTAGGAAATAGACTAGTGTCTTGGTTCAGCAAGAACCAAAACTTAGTATCAACTCCTACAGCGGAAGCTGAATACATTGCTGCAGGCAGCTATTGTGCTTAAATCCTATGGATGAAGAACCAGCTAGCAGACTATGGGTTTGATTTCAAATCTATACCCATACACTGTGATAACACAAGTGCCATAGCAATAACAAATAATCCTGTCATGCATTCTAGGACCAAGCATATAGAAATTAGATATCATTTTATTAGGGATCATGTTCAAAATGGAACAATATCTTTGCAATATATCCCTACTAAAAATCAGTGTTTACAAAACCCTTAGATGAATCTAGATTTAATAAACTGATAAGTGAGTTAGATATATTACATTTGCAACCATAAATTCTATGCTCTAGATGGTGTTAACCTTGCAGATATAAAGGCTAAGTCAAAATCGTAGAGATGACAAAGAGAAACCACGATCGTGGAGTGATCCAGTCAAGACAGAAAGGCTCACTGTGATAACAACAACAAGCTAAGCAACCCTTTTAATAAGTGTCTCAGGGACAAACCTAATCCTTAGTGTCAAACTAAGAGGTTGGCCCTTCCTGAGCAACCTTAATCCAGAAGGTTTGCCATTTCAGAAGGCATCACAGAAAACCTTAGAGTCAACGGTCAAGAAGCAAGAAAAGGATCGAACTCAACAATCGTGGAGTGGTTTTCGGCATTCGTAGTCTTCTCACAAGGGCACACTAGCTCAGGGGGAGCTAAGGGCAGAACGGAGATTTCCACATGGATTAAAATTGTGGAGCTCTGCAGAATTCGACACATATTCCACGATGCAAAACATATAAAGGGAAGTTAAATTCATTTCGAACTGCTTTTTGACAGTTTACCTCTGAATTTCAAAAGACTATCTCTTTCTTACTTTCTCTCTTTATCTTTCTCTCTCTCTCAAATGAAACCCTCAGAAAGCTAAGCCAAGTTCTTTCATTTCAGAAGAATCAATCCACATAAATGGCCGCTTCCAGAATTAGTTTCGGGCTATCAGCTATGCTTTGATAAATTTGAAGATGCTGGTCCAGAAATCCACAAAGTTCTTTCTCTGCTAAAGAAAGCTGGACTCAAAGATGCCCTAAGCTCTGACACTCTGATCTTTACAAAATTGGTTAAAGAATTCTACACCAATGGAGTTGTTGAAGGAGACTCCATCCTCACCAAAGTCAAGGGCGAGCAGATACGCTTCAATGCTGAAAACATAAACCTAGCCCTGGTCTGAACAATGAAGGTCTTCCATCACTAAACCGAATCAATTTTCATGAAGGCCTAAAGAAGATGAAGCACATCAGAACTGAAGGAAAGAGTGGCTATAGAAAGAAAGAGTTTCGCCAAGAATATAAATTTGTTGCTAACATTGTTGGAAAATGCATATGCTGCAAAGGCTCGGGCCACGATAATGTTAATGAGAAGCAACTGAAGCTCATGACAGCTATCAGATACAGAGTTCAACTCAACTATGGAGCTCTACTGATGGAGTGGTTTGGAGAATGGATGGAAAGTCCCAAGAAGACCAAGAGCACGACAAAGATGCCCTATAGAAGGTTTATCAGTATGATTCTTGAAGCTACACTGGGTAACAAGATTGAAGACAAGGAAGGTGTCTCCATTGCTCCCAACAGAAAGATGACCCAGCAACTATTTCAGAACTGGAAGAAAAACCCGCCAGAAAATGTAAAGATGAAATCTGCAACTTCATCTGCTGTGAGGGAAGCCTGGGAGATAGAAGAAGAAGCAGTAAATCAAGAAAATGCTGAAGCTTTGGTCAGAAAGAGCAAAGGAAAGAAGAAGATGAATGAAGATATGCCAGTGGCCGAGGAACACCAAGGCTCAACCACTGATGCACTTCAAGCTTGTCCTGGTGCTAAAATGGAGTTTAGAGGCTAAATGTCTGACAGAGTTACTACTCCTGAGATAACTCGAGCACCAGAGGAGGCTCTGAAAGACAAGGAGATGAAGAAGAAGAGGGAAGCAAGTAAAGGCATGACTGAAGGTAGCTCTGAGCCTCAGAAGAAGAAGAAACGCAGTCACAAAATAAGGAAGCCTACACTGACTACGATTGTGGAGTCTTCACCACTTGTAGAGTCTAGGCTGACCACTGAAGGAGATGATGCAACAGCCTCTCAGCCTGAACAGACAATCAGGGCTGAAGCAGAAGAAGGTTCTGAAAATGTAATCAAGCCCAAGAAGAAGAAGACTTTGGTTAAGAAATATATTCTTACTAATGAGGAAATTCTAAGGGAAGAGGACAGAAGAAGGGCGATTGAGAAGACTGAACAGATCACTGAATCTCAAGCATCTGTTCTAAACCAAGAAGAGGATCAGACCACGATTAATTAGGAGGAAATCAATGCTAAAAAGAAATACCTAAGAATGTTGGTCCTCATGAAGAAGGTCTGGTAGAAGAAGAAATGGCTCAGTCTGAGGAAATAGCGCAGGAAGCATTGAATAAAACTCTTGAGATTCACAATGAAGAGAGTGCTACAGCTGAGGGGGAGCTATTAAGAGCAAAAGAGCCAGAGAATGCAGAAGTTGAGGGGGAGCTACCAGTTATCGGAGAAAACGTAGTCTCCTCAGTCCATGAAGAAACTATAATATCTGCTAATGCTGTGATGATGGACGTTGAAGATGATGTGTTAGAAAATAGAGTTGAAAATAAATTTCCAATCACAGAGTTCCAAAACTCTGTGTCTGATGAATCAAACAATCAACTCATTCTCATAGAGCAACCCGATCCAATGATGGTTAAGCACATCACACGAGTTGTCAAAGAAATGCTTGCAAACTCAATCAGTGAAACACCAACCCTAGATGACACTCTATGATTCAGGCATGCTGATCAATCCAAAGAAGAAATCGTAGAGTGTCAAGAGCAGCTCAAAGAAACACAAACACAAACATCTGAGCCAAACACTACGCCAATCCAGCAAACACCAACCCCTCTAACCCAAGCAGACATTCCATCATCCTCCAACAATGAATATTTTGATATGACTCTTGCTCTTGCAAGTTTGTTAAGGAGAGATGAACACACTACAACTGCTACTCCTCCTCCAGAAACACAACAAATTCTAGATCAATTGGCTCTCATGCAAACAAAGGAGGAGCTGTCTGCAACATTGAATCAAATAGGTTCAGAGTCTAAAAAGATTCTTGAAGATCACTCACTTGCTCTCCACTTAAGATTCGATCACATCCTTGAATCTGTCAAAACTCTGCCAGGACATTTGGGGACTGAACTGACTAAAGCATTGAGAGAAATTTTCAAAGAAATGGCTGCAAGCCTCAAGGCAAGGGATACTATTCATTTTGCTGAGACAAAGAAGCATAAAGAGGCTATGATACTAATGCAAAAGAATCAGCAATCTCAAAATGAGTTGATGGCAGAACAGATTTTAGCACTGCGTATCTCTTTGAACCAATTCCAAGAATGCAGTGCTGCTCAAATCAGCCAGAACAATGATGCCTTGAAACTACTTCAGCAACAGAGAAGAAACACTGAAGCTATAGTTACTGAATAGAGCAATGACATTTCTCATCAACGAACTCAAATACATGAACTGGTGGACGGAGTCAGACGCCTATCTGAAGATATTCGAACCCTAGATGATGACATAAAGGGGGAGAATAATGAGCAAGGAGATAGATAAGGGGGCAGAGGCAGAAGTAGAAGCAGCAGAGGTGGACAGAGGCAGACGCAGATTCAACCACCACCTCCGCAGCAAGGAAGGCGGAGGCAAACTCATATTGGTCAATCGTTGGGTGGCAACCCCAGGAGTCCAAATGTTCAAACTCCACGATCGGATCAATATCTGCAGGAACCTCCAGTGGGAATACCTCTTCAAAGACATCAAGGTCAAGCTTCTGGCTCACAAGGCATGACTTATGCACAGTCCAGATATGAGCTAGAAGACATTGAATGGAGAGATGAGCAAATCAGAAGAATGAGAGCTGCAGAGTCTTCGAGGAATAAGAGGCAAAGAAAATAGAGATAAGTCTAAGCTTAACTGTATATTGATGTTTCTATGCTTGATTGTAATATCTCTTCAAACATCAATAAATTCATGCTTATTCTCTAGAAATTTCAGCTGCTCACTGAAACACTAAGTCATATTTACTTTTTAGCATTATGCATTTAGAAAATGATGCTATGATCTAAATCTCCTTGATTATGTCAACTTCAAATAGGGGGAGATTGTTGGGAATTGCATATTCAGATTTGATATTAAAAGTAAATATAAATGCTTAAGTGTACAGTCCTTAAGAGAATCATTATACAAGGACTTAGATGATAGATCAAAACTGTTAGGTTGATCTGAGCTTTAATGTTTATCATTTATGTAAATTAATGTATAGAAGAAGAGATCAAACTTATTAGGTTGATCTATTTGAGTTGTAAAAGTTAAAGCATTGACAGAATCGTAGTCTGTCAAAGGTAGCATGCAGATGACAAGGCAGAATCGTGGAGCTTGAACGAAGATATCAAGAATCGTAGTCTGCCAAGAGATTCGAAGTCTACAGAAGAAAAGGCAGAATCGTGGATCTTGAACGAAGATATCAAGAATCGTAGTCTGCCAAGAGATTCAAGTCTGAAAAGAAAAGGCAGAATCGTGAAGCTTAAAATGAAGATGTCCAGAATAGTAGTCTGCCAAAGAATCAAGTCTGCAGAAGTCAAGGCAAGATCCGTTGAGCTCAAGTGAAAGCATCAAATAATCGTAGTCTGCCTTGGAAGCCACACTGAGAATCATAAAGTTGAAAAGCATCTGACGAGCCAAGTTTAGAATCGCAGAGTGCTATCAGAAGTGTGGAGTCTGCAAGACAAGCAAGCAAGGAATCATAGTCTACCAAGAGCTTAAGAGAAATCGTAGTATTCTCTACGATCAAGTCTGAATCAAACTGTGAAAAGCCAACACACAACGATTATGTCACAATGACCATAATCGTAGTGTTCCTCCAGTCAGCATCAAAGATCTTAGTTCTGATGAAGGGAGGAAGAGCAACAAATGAAGAAAGGCTTATAGCCGTTGACAAAGTGATAGTCTCAATACTTCCATAATCATCTTTAGTTCAAATCGAAGAAACGTATTGAAGAAGCTAAGGAAAGGACTAAAGCTGCCTGCAAAAAGTACCTTTTCAGGTGTTAGGTGAAAGATACAGTCTGCTGTGTCAGTGGGCCAGTCTGCAGTGCCGCAGGAAAGCAATATGTCAACATCAACTGCACAGACACGTCTAAAGCATTAAATGAAGCAACGGGAGCATTCAAACAGATACTTTTGAATAGCTCTTTTATAAGGACATCAGACAAAAATTCAGACTAAGCAAGCAAGACGTGAAAAGAAAGAATACATTGAGAAAAGCTCAAGAACAGTCAACGATTAACACTACGATCCTGAAAAGAGGAAAGCTTGCTTCGCTACTCAGTTCTTTAGAACTGATGCTTAATTGCAACTGAGTAGCACACCTCTAACAACTACTGCAAATCCAAGTGAGGTACCAAGTCAGAGGACTTGAAGAGTTCAAAAGTGAACTAAGAGCAGATCCAAGTCAGAGGGCTTGAAGAGTTCAAAAGTGAACTAAGTGAAGTTCCAGGGCTGCTGGCCTTGAAGGGATCTAAGTGATCCAGTTGTAAGAGACATCCTTAGTGGATTTCCTATTCGTGGAGTAGAAGAGTGGATTAGGAGCCTTGTGTGCTCTGAACCACTTAAAACCTTCTGTCTCATTGTCTCTCATTAACTGCTATAACTGCTATATCTGTTATAACTGCTTATTAAACCATAACTGCAATATCTTGAAAGGGAACAAAACATATATTCCGCTGCTGTCAGTATAATCAATACTAACAAAGTATTTAAAACAAAGATTTTTTAAAATATCTATTCAACCCCCCTTCTAGATAACTAACGTGCATTTGGGAACTAACAAAGAATATCCTCAAGTACTTGAAAAGGACTAAGGATTCATTCTTGGTATATGGAGGTGAAGACGAACTGGCCGTAAAGGGTTACACAGATGCTAGTTTCCAGACTGACACAGATGACTATAAGTCTCAGTAAGGTTTTGTGTTTTGCCTTAATGGTGGTGCTGTTAGCTGAAAAAGTTCGAAGCAAGAGACAGTAGCCGATTCTACAACAGAGGCTGAGTATATTGCTGCTTCTAGTGCGGCCAAGGAGGCTGTATGAATTAAAAAGTTCGTCACTGAACTTGGTGTTGTTCCAACCATTGTTGATCCGGTTGAGCTATACTGTGATAATGATGGAGCCATTGCACAGGCTAAGGAACCCAGATCTCACCAACAATCCAAGCATATACTTAGGAGGTACCATCTCATCCGTGAAATCATTGATAGAGGAGATGTACATATAAACAGAGTGCCAATAGATGAAAATATTGCAGATCCACTAACCAAGGCTTTGTCGCAGGAGAAGCACGAAGGTCACACTAGTTCCATGGGTATTAGACACATGAGTGATTGGCTCTAGTGCAAGTGGGAGACTGTTAGAGTTTATGCCCTAGAGACCAATTTTTTGATGTAATTGCTTAACATTTTTGATATTATATTTGATTGAATAAATGAATTATTTTATTATAGTTTTATGTACTGCGTTATATAAATGTTAACATAATAAAAGTCCTTAGAATAGTGATACAAATTATATAGCTTCAAGTATGTGACTTGAACATGAGATCATATAATTATAATTAGTATCATTATTCTTAAATGTCCCTAGTCGAGTGTCATTGTTAATGGGACAACAATGATACATTGAGACTATATGTGGATTGACTGATGGCCAAATTTTATTGGTCATAAATATATAAGATATAGAGTCAATGGATAGGTACATGTTAGAGAACAATATACTGGACAGACCAACCATGAGAATTCTACGTGGAGCATTATGCAAAGTGTCATATGCAATTCTCATAATGACAATGATGTAATGATCCTCCGACCTGAAATCACTATATTACTACACAAAAATTTATGTACTTTGATATCATCAAAGGTCACCTTTAATAGGGTGGACAATAAAGGTGATTATTGGGTACATCATGAATCGTGTGAGGAATATGAGTGATCTAGATAGAATTTAACCCTCCTATACATTAGGGGTGATGTCCATAAGCCTCTTGATTGAGTAGGACTATAAAATGCATGGCCATGCTCAAATAGTGATTTGTTTCATATAGTCTACTCATTGATCAAGAAAAACACAGATTAAATTATGAAGAGTATGACACATTCCATGACTCGAGTTTAATCTAGGATGTCAAGGTTAAAAGGATTAAATTACATTGAAACATTGGTCACGAAAAGGTTGCATCGAATCACTGATCTTATTATTATTTGGGTAGCCGTAATGCATTACTAGATGCCGCTCACTGTTTATAATTTTATAATATGATTTTAAAATTATTGTCAACATAATAATAACCTAGAGAGTCACACACTTAGAACGTAATTAAAAGAGAATTAATTTAAATTGTAAGAATTTAAATATGTCAATATGATTGATAGTATTTAAATTAATAGGATAATTTATATATATGTATATTAATTAAGTAAGACTTAATTAAGATATAATATATATAAATTCGAATTTTACTTTTCTAATTGAATTAGATTTTGAATAATTCCTTTAATTGCTATATATATGAAATATCAGCCATTTTTAGGGTAATCATTATAAACAAAATCCTAGCCGCTCTTAGAGAGAGACTAGAGAGAAAAGCTTCGAAATCCAGATCTTGGCGGCTAGTACCGCAGTTTTCTTTGCTGCAGATCGTGTGACGATTCGCGGGGAGTTCGTGTGGATACCGTAGAGACGCAGTTCCTTTAGATTGCGTTGAAGATTCAAAGGTGTTCCAAAATTTCAATCGTCTCCATTCAAGCTTGGATAATCAGTAAAATAAATCTACACCTCTGGATTAATATGTTTTCGCATGGATCCTGTTTTAAGATTTTAAAAAATTTTAATCTCCGCTGCGTTTATGTGCCGAAATCCCTACACAGACAACTTCGAGCGATCAATGAGAAAGGGTTCAGTTATTACAGAGTATGGCATCAACTCTTGTTACGGAATCTGCCAAGTCAAAAGATCAACTTGATATTGCAACTGATCAAGTTTTCGTCCTTTTGTCTCGGATAAGAGAGCAGTCGCTTCCCTCTCCAGGTACTAGAGAAATTTCCTACATAAAAAGGAATCTTGATTATAAGTGATACAGTAAACAGTCCCACTAAGAATTACTGTAGGATGCAGAGACTAGCATTCGAAATACGGGGTTGGGTTAACTAATGATTAGCACAAAATGTTGGGAATGTCTTCATTCTGTAAAGGGCTAATCAAATTTATGTCCTTTCAAGTTGTCATCCACTTTCAAAGTCGTCCCTAAACTTCAATTTTTATCGGTTAGGGCCTTAAAGTGACATTTTGTTGCGTTTTGGTTCCTCTAACCCAATTTGACCTCAACCCGATCGATTTTGACTAATTTTAACCCAACCCGATCTAGTTTGACCCAACCCAAATTTTTAATATTTTAAAATATAATATTATTTTTAAGATAAGTTTAAAATAATAATTATATTTAACATTTAAAAAAATAATATTTAATAATTTAAAATAAATAATTATTTTTAAAATAATAATTATTTTAATATTTTAAAATAAAATAATTATTTTAAAAATAGTTATTTTTAATATTTTAAAAATAGTTATTTTTAATATTTTAAATTTTTTTATAAAATTAAATAATAATTATATTTAATATTTTAAAATAAAATATATTTCTTAAATAATTATTATTTTTAAAATTTTAAAAGAAAATATTATTTTTTAAATAATATTTATATTTAATATTTTTAAATAATATATATTTTTTTATTTAAAATAAAATATTATTTTTAAAACGTTATAAAGATAATTATTATTCTAAGGAAAAAAATATTAGAAACTTTTATTTTTTCAAAAATGAGTAAAGTTTCATAAAATATAGATTCAAAAAAATTACATAAGAAAATTAAATTTTATTTTTTAAAAAATAAAGTAGATTTTTTCATTTTTTATGTAAAAAATTATTTTCAGGGAAAAAAAGTTAATATCTTTTTTTTATTATATGTATTCTTAATATTAGAATTTTAAAAAACAAAAAATTAAAATTAAAATTAAAATACAAAAAATAGTAAAAGATTAAAAAAATGATTCAAAAGTTTTTAAATAAATAAATAAATAATAATGGTAAAGATATTAACCATTAAAATTCTATTTTTAGTTTTTGTTTTTAAAAATTCTAATATTGAGAATACATATAATAATGGTAAAGATATTAACTTTTTTTTCCTAAAAATAAAGTTTTACATAAAAAATTAAAAAATCTACTTTATTTTTTAAAGAATAAAGTTTTATTTTCTTATGTAATTTTTTTGAATCTATATTTTATGAAACTTTACTCATTTTTGAAAAAAAATCAAGTTTCTAATATTTTTTTATTAGAATAATAATTATTTTTATAAATTTTAAAAAATAATATTTTATTTTAAAATATTAAATATAATTATTATTTTCAAATTATTTAAAAATATATATTTTATATTAAAATATTAAATATAATTATTTTTAAAAAAATTATATTTACTTTTAAAATATTAAAAATAATAATTTTTTTAAATTATTTATTTTTGAATATTAAATATAATTATTATTTTAAATTTTTTAAAAAAAAATATTTTTTTTATAATATTAAAAATAATTATTTTATTTTAAAATATTAAAATAATTATTATTTTAAAAATAATAATTTATTTTAAAATATGAAATATTATTTTTTAAAATATTAAATATAATTATTATTTTAAACTTATTTTAAAATAATATTATATTTTAAAATATTAAAAGTTTGAGTTGGGTCAAACTAGGTCAGGTTGGGTTAAAATTGGTCAAAATGGGTCAGGTTGAGGTTAAATTGGGCTAAAAGAACGGAAATGCCAACAAAATATCACTTTAAGGACCTAGCTAATGAAAATTGAACTTTAAAAATGGACGACAATTTAAAGGGACAGAAATATCATTCAACCTTTTGTAAAGGGTTAGTAGCCGGCTTGCCGTTGAATCTCTCTGCGCTACATTTTTGTAATCACAAGTGTATACATGTTCCGAAAAACAATAAATCACAATTGTATACAGGAGGATGTACTTGTCTGACATCATTGCTATGTAATATTTTATTAGTCTGATGTGTATAATATTTATAGAAAAGGCAATACTGCATTTCTTCTGAATGTTTTCTTGTGTTTATGTTGAAATGTTCCAAGTTTAAAGTCAATTTTTAAGATGACTGTTTCTTGATCTAACACGAGGAGCGAGTTTCATTCACAGTAAAAAAAAAAACGTTTTTGACAAATACACAACGTTTTTTAGAGAAAAAAAAATATTATTTATTTTTGTCGAATAGATGACACTGCTAACCACGACGTTTTTTTGGACTATTATAACGTTTTTTAAGCGTTATCTATTTTTTTTTTCTACTGGTGACTACACATGTTACTAGCTTGTTTATTTTTTTATAGGTTGTTAATCACGTGTTTATACTGCTCGAATTAACTTCAAATGCTGGTAATGTTTTATGAATTGAAAATTTCCAGCCTGATCTAATTGCTATATGGAAAATAAACTGAAAGCTGAGGTTGCTAGGACTTGTAAGCTGAGGTTGGTTGGATGTCATTAACTAAGGAAGGATGATGTTTCTTCCTTTTTATATTGTTTGGTTTATATGACTTGAAGTTAATTAATATTTGTTAAATTCGTAGCTTCATAGAATCAAAATCATCAATAAGAACAGGAGATATGACACGGGTGATCCCTGTGCTTAAGGTCTTTATCGTCCCCACCACGATTGATTTACTAAGGGTTGCAGACGATATACCTCCAGAATATATATCAAGCCTTTGGTGAATTATCCATGATAGCAATTCACAGAAAATTCCAATAAAACAATGCTTTGTAGTAGTTATTTGTTTGTAAAAATAACTAAAAGAATGAGAGATTTTCATGGTGCAAAAATTCTTATGTCTAAAATTATATAAGACTTCTCTCAATATTCATATATGTAGTATATCTATATCTACACATATAGATACATACATATATCTATAATAGTTTCAACATTAAACTATTATTTATTTTTATTTTAATTATACTTATTACTACTAATGATGTAAGTTACATATTTAGTCATAAACTTATAATTAAATAGAATTTCAAGAGTCTCACAAGAATATCTCTTGTTCCAAAATAAAATAAGACTATACACTTTGTACTTATAAAGTGACAAGTAGTCTTTTTTATTAAATGGGACAAGAAATAATTAGTTTTATCAAACAACTTTGCCCATTATTAAATGTCCACTATAGACACAAATTAAATGAAGTTCTCTCTTATTTTTCACAATTAGAAAAACAAATTAAACCTTTATATTTACTTAAATTATGTCCACTAATGGGTTTTATTCAAGCCCAAATTTGACAATAATCAAGTCTCCAAAATATAAAATAAGGTGCAATTTCTAACAATCCCCCACTTGTTTGAAAAAATTATATTTCTCATCTAAACAATTTTCTATTAAACAACTCCAAGGCATGTGTGCATAAAAGAGGGTGTGACGAACATTGTACCTTCCTTTAGTGTAAACAACTCAAAGCCACATCGAAGTTGAAAGTGTCCGTAGATTGAACCTCTACTTCTATATGATATGACCGAAATTGTCACACACACACAAAATCCTCTTACTACGGCGAGTATTCTCAATTGTTTTGCTCTAATATGGCCATGCGCAATACCCTGTTTCATGAACTTCTAAGAGAGTAAACCACAACCCTCTATAAGAAATGGCTCCACTTCTAGTTCATATAGGTAAAGTGTTTCACATGTGTTTCTGTTGCTAAGAATACAACAACTTTGTTAAAAGTATAACTCAGCCTCGGTCGTGCAATAGACGTTACTATCTTATACTACATATGGAACCACATTAATAGTAACACAGTCAGCAACTGTGACTTGTTTTTCCCATTGAACCTATAAACTAGGGGTAACCTAGGAATAGGTTGGGTTCTCATCACCCCTGACTCAAAGTGGTTTAAGTTCCATATCACAAGTAGTTAAACTTACTAAGGTCTTGTCAAAATCTTAGTAATAAGATAAGTCAAGTCGTCACTTAACTTACTCTTAGACAAATATTATGATACATTCTTGTATCAATTGTCTAACAAAAATTATGTCTATGACCAACATGTCAAGACTTGCCATTAAAGGTAATCTCATATATATGCTCTATACAAAACAATTTCATTATCATACCATAATGAACTAAGCAATAGAAGTAGCCACAATTTGATGTTCTAACAACAAATTTCGATACCATTTGATTTCTCCATCATATAAAGCAATAGTATTACTTTCTACTCCAAGTAAATTATACTATCCACCTACTTGTGGAAATATAAGAATATATTCACCTACTTGTGAATATTTCCTTACTTTTTCAAGATCATAATGTGTATTTAAAGTTATTATTAATTACTAGCACCATATAGTAAAATAGGAGGCAATGAATTAACTGACAATCAACACAACACTCTAATCCATTTAGCTTACCTCACAAGATAATAACATTAGACTCATACACTAGAATGAGAAATACTCATTTGTTTCTTACTCATCTAAAAAACAATACTCAAGATCGGGTAAAGTTCACTTACTTGTGAATTTATAATTTTCCTTACTAAAATATAAATGACATTTATGTGATCTATTAAAACATTGAGAAATCTAACAAAAACCAATTTTAAACCACACTAGTGTACTAAGTTTAAAACTGTTGATAATACCTGATCTCGTGCATTGCATATCAAACACAAGGCTCCCATTAAGACATGTGTACTTCAGATTTGCAATAGCTATATCAGAATTAACTTTCAGTGTACCACCACTATTAAAGAATTATTAAATTCTTCAATCTCAAGGTTATCAAACTTAGTTCAGTATAGTCCCTTAATACAATTAAACTAGTTTAGTAGAAATCCTCACTATGTTTTCACATGATAATAAGATAACATCTAATTTACAAGTCTTTCAACATAAAGACAAAAAATAGATGTCTTAAACTCATTTATATTAACAATACTATGTAAAATGATCAACATATCATTAATATACACAAAAACTATCACATTATAGTTTATACAATTATATTGTTAGTGTAAACATATAAATAATTCTATATCTGATAGAATCTCAAGGTAAATATGCACATACTTATATATTATCACCTAATATGTATTCACTTTAATATTTATAACTTAGTTTCAATCTCACTATTGAACTAAATCAAAATAAATATTTTGGTTCATTTTAGGCTAATAAAATAAGTATTTTATTTATCAAATTATTATATTGATTTCCTTCACTAAATCAATATTGTTCTTTCTAGGTTCAGTTTATAACTTTGTAAAATCTTAGATAATTAATTAAGTGAAATAAGTTCACACTTCAATAATATTCAAAAGTTTGTGTTTCAAAGACTTTCATTTCATAGAACTATAACTAAATTGAATCTCACAACAATAAATTCACAATTCTTACTATTCTTACATAAATAAAATTATGCTCCAAATAGTTCAAAGGCCAAATTTAGTCCATAAATAAAAATCTTAAAGAATCACCCCCACACTATTAAATAATTGAAATCTCATTGAATATTTTCACTGCACAATATTATGCATCTACTTAAAATAAATTTTAGATTAATTAACATTTTATGTGACAATGTTCATATAAATATTACTTCCACATAAGAATATTAAGGAACACTTCTCATAACAAAAATAAATTCTTGTACATTTTATGTATTAGTTATTCATATAAAGATTGCTTCAACATAATAATCTTTCAGAATACCCCTACATAAGAAAAACAAGCTCTTATTTTATGTAATTCCATAAAATCTCAAATCCAAAAATTATTTAAGATAAGCACTTAAAATTATATATGTACAATTTTTAAGTATACCAACATGTAACACTTGACTCTATGTAAATAGTATAAAACTCATTATATACAAATTATAGCGCAACTCATCATATTACACAAATTTATTTGCATATATGTCATAAAATATAAAAATTTATATTTACTTTCTAAGAAATTAATTTATCACAAACAAAATTAATTTATGTAGAAAACAAATAAAATTTAAACACATGAATTAGTATATTCTCAAGTGTTTTCTTGTCCCAGCTTGGATAGAAAATATCATAAACAATATACCTTTTGACATTTATAAATATAAAATTCAAGACAATTCTCATAAAAATATGAAATACTTGAATTTCACTATATTTATAAAAAGTCAAAAAAATAAATAAAATGTTTATCTCAATTAGAATATATAAAATTCATATGATCACATTAAAAATTTACTACTTCTTGGACAAGAAGTACACATAAAAATAAATCAACATATACCAATTGTGATTATCCGAAAAACACTATGAATAACATTTCTAAGTGTTTTCTCAACATCATAATCATATTGTATACAAGATTTACTCAACCCAATTTACTTCTACAATATCTCTTCTAACTATTAGTTGATAATTAATTTATTATCCACAAGCAAAGTAATTTATCTCAAAATTCATGCATACAAATACCAAGTAATATTACACACTAAATATTACCTCAAACTTTATATGCATAATTTTGTTAGAGAAGAACATAAATTTACTTTATTCTTAAAATAAATTAATTTACAACTAATTTGTTATACATAGAGACAAGTAAACTTCTCAAATTTTACTACAATTTTCTCATAATAAATTAATCTCAATTAGTGTATAAGAAAATAATTGTCTCAAATTTCATACATATATCATAATATTTTATCTACTCATAAAATATTGTAACCAAAATATATATGCACAAAATTAAATTTATTCTGTCACGAACAAAAATTTAATTACTTTTTTTTAATCCCACAAACTAATTAAATAATTTATTACAACAAAATGTAAGTAAAATAATACTCAAACATACAGTATCATCTACACATGATATAATACATAAAACATATATATACTTTCAAGTATATACACATACAAAATGATACACAATTATCATATATAAAAATAAAGGCAAATGTTAAAAAACACACCTTTTGAAATTAAATCCGAAGAACACTATAATCTCTTTGGAAAAAATTCTAGGCATCAACATTTGGTATTTTTCATGATGACTCTTCATCTCCTCCACATCAATTTACAAACTTGTAAATTGAAACAACTCTTCGACTTTCATTTCTATAATTCCATTTTCTACCAATAGTTGTCAACAAAAATAATTAGTAAAATATCTCAAAATATAACTAATTATATTAACAATTTCATTGGTAAAATAGAAATAAGAAAAATATCACTTATCTTTGAAAACTGTGTTGTCTTCCATCTCACCAAAATTATGACTCCAACAAATAAAATAAAGACCTTAAGATTGTTAAATCCGTAGCTTCATAGAATCAAAATCATCAATAAGAACGGGAGACATGACACGGGTAATCCCTGTCCTTAAGGTCTTTATCGTCCTCACCACGATTGGTTTGCTAAGGGTTGCAGACGATATACCTCCAGGATATATGTCAAGTCTTTGGTGAATTATCCGTGATAGCAATTCACAGAAAATTCCAATAAAACAATGCTTTGCAGTAGTTATTTGTTTGTAAGAATAGCTAAAAGAATATAAGATTTTCATAGTGCAAAAATTCTTATGTCTAAAATTATATAAGACTTCTCTCAATATTCATATATGTAGTATATCTATAGATACATACATATATCTATAATAGTTTCAACATTAAACTATTATTTATTTCTATTTTAATCATACTTATTACTGCTAATGATGTAAGTTACATATTTAGTAATAAACTTATAATTAAATAGAATTTCAATATTCTCACAAGAATATCTCTTGTTCCAAAATAAAATAAGACTATACACTTGTACTTATAAAGTGACAAGTAGTATTTTTTATTAAATGGGACAAGAAATAATTAGTTTTATCAAACAACTTTGCACCTTATTAAATGTCCACTATAGACACAAATTAAATAAAATTTTCTCTTATTTTCCACAATTAGAAAAACAAATTACACCTTTATATTTACTTAAATTATGTCCACTAATGGGTTTTATTCAAACCTAAACTTGACAATAATCAAGTCTCCAAAATATAAAATAAGGTGCAATTTCTAACAATATTGATGGGTGCAAATAAGTAATTAATTATTGTACAGGCTGATGTTTGCCATGCCTACCAAATACTGAAAAAAGGAGGGCTGAAGGATGAGAACATAGTGGTGTTTATGTTTGATGACATTGCCATGAATGAATTGAATCCAAGACGTGGTGTTATAATCAACCATCCCAAAGGTGGTGATGTTTATAATGGTGTCCCTAAGGTACTATACCTATCATTTGTTTCCATGATAAATTATTTATTACTCCATCTATTTCAAAATTAGAGATGCATTTTCTTTTTTAATCCGTCCCAAAATTAGAGATACGTTGGTACTATAAAGTAGACCTGACAAAAAATAGGTTTGGATTGGTTTTAGGTTACATAAAATAGGTTTGGGTTAGTTTTGGAACTAAAATCATATTACCTATATTTAATATGGGTTATGTAGTTTGGATTTAAATGGTTATGGGTCGAATCGAATCCAGGTCGACCAATTTTTCAAATTATAAGGAGGGCTGAAGGATGAGAACATAGTGGTGTTTATGTTTGATGACATTGCCATGAATGAATTGAATCCAAGACGTGGTGTTATAATCAACCATCCCAAAGGTGGTGATGTTTATAATGGTGTCCCTAAGGTACTATACCTATCATTTGTTTCCATGATAAATTATTTATTACTCAATCTATTTCAAAATTAGAGATGCATTTTCTTTTTTAATTCGTCCCAAAATTAGAGATACGTTGGTACTATAAAGTAGACCTGATAAAAAATAGGTTTGGATTGGTTTTAGGTTACATAAAATAGGTTTGGGTTGGTTTTGGAACTAAAACCATATTACCTATATTTAATATGGGTTATGTGGTTTGGATTTAAATGGTTATGGGTCGAATCCAGGTCGACCAATTTTTCAAATTATAATTTCACTAAAATTTTAATTTATGTTATACTAAAAGAGTTTTATTTTAATTTTTTAGACCAAACAAAAAAATTTAATTGATGTGACTAATTTGAGTATTAAAAACATTAATTTTGTGATTATAGGCACTTTAAAAAAAATTACATTAATAATTATTATGTTAATTAAAATTAATGAAATTACTGAAAATTTTATTACAATAATCAGTAAATATTAATTTTTTTAGACTGTATACATAATCAATAAATAATATTTTTTTAGAGGGTGGGGGGTGGGGGGTGGGGGGTAGAGGGTGGGGGATGGACTGTATACATAATAAATATTACTCCCTCCATCCCAAAAGGAGATACCCATTTGACACAAAAACAATCAGTACATCCTATGGGAGTCTCCATTTGGGACAGGTATAACACAACTATTTGCAAACACATTATCCTTTTCCATCTATCAATCTGTGCTTGTGCTTTTGCATGTAATGTACGGTATGTACCTGTAAAATTAATAAATATTATTTTTTGGGGGTGGGGGTGTGGGGGTGGAGTGTATACATAAGCAATAAATATTAATTTTTTGGAGAGTGAGGGTTAGGTTTGGGGGTGGGGTAGGTTTTGGGGGGGGGGGGGGGGAAATTAAATTAAATTATATGATATAATATAAAATAATTTATGGAGAGAATGCGGAGATAAAATTTAATTATATAATATAAATTGTATAATTTAAATGAGTTATTTTAATTAATTAAGAGAGGATATATTAATTATTTAAATTAGTAGTTCGTTACACTAAAAGTGTTAACTTTATTATGGATTAATTCCATAATTAGTGAAATGATTTTTATATATAATTACAAGTGTATAAATTTCAAAAGTATGTAATATGTATAATGTATATGTGTTATATAAGAATGTAGTGTAATAATGCATACATGTATTAGCTCTTCAAAGTGCAAAAAATTATTATAGACTAATATGGGTCAAAACTAGTTAAACTATATTCAACCCATATTTATGTAATAATAATATGGATCCAAAACCAAACCAACCCATCACTTAAAAACTAGTTAACCAACCCAATAGATTCAAATAGTTTTGATTAACTATATGAGTTTCAACTTAAATTGTCACGTATAGTATAAAGTGACAAAGCTTCTGATATACCCTTACATTTTCTTCCTAATATGCCATTACATTTTCTTTTAATATGTCACCACTAATATCTAGCTAATGCAAGGGACATATTTGAAACAATAATATTTCTTTTAAAAGTGTTTTAGGAATGTAACTATAATTTGGAAGATAGGGTGGGTGTGGGAGTATGTCTCCTACAGTATTGTTAATGATGTGACCTACCAAGAGATTCTCTACCCACTGAGATAACTTAGGCTCATCATTGATATGTAAATTATATTTGTAATTTTTTAAGATTACGGAATTCCCAGTTTGTTGGGAACCATTTCATAGCAAATTGTATGATCAAGAATGTGAGAGGCACTCAAACCATGTATATACGGGTGATTTACTAATAATGATTTAACATGTTTTTGGATGGATAATAGTAGTGACACTGGACATTTATTGGGAAGTTTTTATACTTGAAAGTAGAAAGGATATATAAATGCCTCTGGCATGACAGATCACTTTTGATTGATTTTGTCTAATTCTTTCTTATGGATTGATTGAATATTAGGTGCCAACTGTCACAGTGCTTAACTTCTCAAGAATTAACAGATATAATTGTTTTCATTAGAAAATTGTTCGAATTTTTATAGACAATCTACATGCATGTTATGAATGATACGAGTATTGAAATAGTAGAGCTTTTGTTACCACTTGAATGCTAATCATATAAGCAAGTGATTAATAAAATGACTTTGGTAGGATTATACCTGGAAGCAAGTGACTGTAGACAACCTATATGTGTGTTTCTTGGCGACAAAAGCTCTGTCAAAGGTGGAAGCGGTAAGGTTGTTGATAGCAAACCCAATGATTGGATCTTTATATACTACTCGGACCATGGAGGCCCTGGAATGCTCGGTGAGTTCAAATTGTTCCCCCTCGATCTTACAAAGTCTCTCACTTCAATATAATGCAAAATTTTGATAGTTGATATATTGTTTCTTATGTTAAGGAGATGTTTATTGATTAGATGATTTATATAATCTGAGAACATTCACGGCTTATTGAACTCCTATTCTTGTAGGGATGCCAAATTTACCTTATTTTTATGCTAATGATTTCATCAATATTTTGAAGAAGAAGCACGAAGCTGGGACCTACAAAGAGATGGTATAATAGTTTTTTTTATACTTTCTACTAATGCTTGAACTGAAATGATCTGAAGTGAGAGTTTAACAATTTATGGATGTTGTTTAGGTTATATATGTAGAAGCATGTGAGAGTTTAACAATTTATGGATGTTGTTTAGGTTATATATGTAGAAGCATGTGAAAGTTGCAACATTTTTGAAGGTTTGATGCCGGAAGATTTAAACATATATGTCCAAATTGCCTCGGTGCTGAAGAGAATAGCTGGGGAACCTACTGCACTGGGATGGACCCTCCACCACCTCCAGAGTACATAACCTGCTTAGGAGATTTGTATAGTATTGCTTGGTTGGAAGATAGGTATGTTTGCTAAATTCTAATTAATTTTGGCAATGGATGTTACAAATAAAATAAGAAGAAAATATAATATCTCTTCTGGACTAACTTACACTCATATATATATATATATATATATATATATATATATATATATATATATATATATATATATATTTGTAGAGCACACTGGGTATTAATGGTGTTTTTTAAAGAGAAGTTCTATTTTTTGAATACAATAGAAACAAAGAATAAATATAATTTATATGAGCGTATGAATATGTAAGTTTTCCCTCTAACTACATATGTTACACTTGTACGTATACTGACAATTTGACTTTCATGTTTTAGTGTTGGAGAAGCCCTAAAAATATTAAAAAAGAACAGGCCGAAAGACAAGTAGGTTTGGGTTGACGTGAAGGTAAATAAAATAAGATTATTTGTTTTATATAAAAATTAAATTAATAAATTTTGTAGACTATCATTAATTTCATCTTATATATATACAGGGAATTCCGAAATAAAAAGAAAATTGAGAATGTGCCTATTTCGTTATGTGGTACATGAAGGACATTATAGTAGGCCATAATTTTGCCACACTGGACTCTAAAATGGTACGTAAAATAAATTTTTCAACGTAGAACTATTAAGACTTACATTGTTATGGGAATGTGCCTAAATATATTACAAAATCTTAATTGCAGGTTTTTAACTTCAAAAATGAATATAATATGTCGGACATTGACGAAATTAGAGAGGAGTGAATCAATTTCATTACTCCGTACTTGGAGAGAAGTTAATGAATTATTGGGGTTGTTTTACATGCATATATATATATATATATATATATATATATATATATATATATATATATATATATATATATATATATATACACGATAAGGATCTTAGGCTCACCCAACTAAAAGCTCACCCAAGCTCACCCACCTTTAGCGACGGACCGGGCGACGGTTCGTTCGTCGCTATATATACAACCGTCGTCTATATGTTGTCCGTCGCTAAAAGCTAAGACGACAGTTGTACATATAGCGACGGACCAAACCGTCACCTGGTCCGTCGCTAAAGGGAGGTGAGTTGGGTGAGCTTTTACTTGGGTGAGCTTAAGATCCGGACCATATATATATATATATATATATATATATATATATATATATTATGAGTTTTGACTTTTGATTAAAGATGTTATATACAAATACTTTAATAAATATGAATGAATGAGTTAATGGTATGAATGGTTTAATGTGTCGATTTGGGTTAAGGTGTTTCCAGACTTATATATATTGTTTGCTTTTGGATTCATGTTCATTTGTAGGTTGTTATTGGCGATTGGCATTGTGCCACAAAAACTAATTTCTTTTAAAAAAAAATGGAACCTTTTAGACACGGTGAAAAATCGAAACCAATGTTTGTTTTGTCATGGTTGAAAATTGATTACCAACCATTAGACACGCATTTTAATTCATTGTTGTGACCATTTTTGTAATTTAGATACGGTTAAATATAACAAATTTTTTTTAGATACGATTTTTATAATATTCGCGTGACAAACCAATTATAAACGTAGATATTGGTCACGGTATTATGACTACCACCGTATCAAATACCTACATATATTTTTTATCGATCATCAATTTAGTCACGGAGTGAAATTAGATACGATTTAAAGAATAAAAGAGACACGGTGGAATCACCGTGACCAAAATTTGTCACGGAGCCTATAGACAAGCAACATGTGAAACGAAAATCCGTATCTGAAATCAAATAGTCACAGTTTAAAACCGTGTCCAAAGGTCATTTTTGTACTAGTGCTCACACACACACACACACACACACACACTTTTATGCATAGAAAATGAATAAGATGCGGTACCGTGTTTTCACGGGAGTCGGGGGGTGCCTAACACCTTCCCCCCCGCTTAACCTAGTCCCCCGAATTCCATAAATCTCGGGTTTCAGACCAATCTTACGGAGTCACATATTGGACCATATTGCGAAAACCTTCAAAACTCGGATAAGTTGGTACATCCATTTAAATCATATAAACTGGCAGCTTTGTCTCATTTGGTCCAATCTTCAAAATTAAATAATAAAATCAATCTTTTCAAAGTCGTCGACACTTATGTCAGTATCGCTTTCCTAAAACCTCACCCTTTAATAAAACCCATAAACATAGCGAACACGAAAAGGGTAAAACTAACAACACAAATTTAGGAAAGACGGACACAACATCAAATATTTTTCCCAGCATCAACAGGTGGCAACTCTGCTGGGGACTAGAGAGGGCTTAAGCCGCGTTCAATCTTTTTGATTTCCATTTTGCATGTGCATCTTGTGTGAATGATCTTTGTGTGTGATTAATGTTTCAATCTTTGAGCATTCTTGTATTAGTTCTTCGCACAATGTCATCATTTTTCATGCGGTAAGGACGCGAATGTATGTGAATGTATGTTGTGTGGTCCCTCCGTTAGGAGGCAATTCCGTCAATTGTTTATTACTGGACTACTATGGATGTTTCCATTGTGAGGCTCAGGAAAGGCACCACTCAGATCCTCTCCAATTAAAAGATGGATGTTTTCATCAAGTAAATTGCGAAGATCTGAGAACCAATTTCAAAAAGCCCATGAGAGTAACCCTAAGATAGATCAGCCTTTGATAAGCCAAATGCGCGGTGTCTCTTCATGCCCTATTTACTTTTCTGCGTATGTAAATGTCGTCTATCTTAAACTGTCATTTACATATCTTCTTATCCTGTCACCAAGTTGACTAACCCTTTGTTTTACAGGAAAAGATTAAAAAACTCATAAACCGATGCATAGCATATCATGCATCCATATCATCTGCCAATATCTAAGACTAAATCGGGTATTAGTTTTGTGTAGATTGGTCCTATAACTCGATTGCGAGACAAAAAGGTACGATCACCACCCAACAAAATGGCTGAGGGTAGTTTGTCAAAATCTATTCCGGTGTCTCGAGAAGAATTCGAGGAGTTTAAGAAACAGATTGCTTAGATGACCACCCTATGAAGAGAGCAGTGCAAAGTATCTCAAGAACCCAAACTAAAGATCAGACTAAATCCTCCACTCAGGGAGGAGTCCGAACACTAGGAAAGGATAGTGATACTCGGGCATCTACCCTAGTGTCCCCACTAGACGTCGAAATAGCAAAGGAGGACCCGATCCAAAAGATGACAAGGGAAATAGTAGACCTTTGAGAAGATAGAGAAACATGAGACATCGGGAAGAAGATGCGACAGATGGAGGATGTTATCCGATCTATGAAAGGGACAGGATCCCACAAAAGTGCTACTTATTCTGATTTATGTATCTTCCCCAAAGCCAGATACCCTGATAAATTTCAAGTCCTCAAATTTGAGAAATAAAACAGTTTAGGTGACCCTTACACCCATCTGAAGGTATATATAGGCGAGTTAGGATCTTATGTCGAGGATGAAAACCTCCGAACGCAATTGTTCTAAAAAAGCCTTACTGGTGAAGCCCGAACTTGGTATGCCCGGATTGATAACTCCAAGGTCCATGGTTGGGAAGATTTAGGTCATGCTTTCCTCAACCAGTACAGCTTTCAATCCCAAATGGCCCCTGATCGCTACCAAGTGACCAAGGTTAAGAAATTGAGCAATGAATCGTTTAGGGATTACCCACAGAGGTGGAGGCGTATGGCAACCCAGGTTAACCCGCCAATGGATGAAGCTGAGATGGTGATGACTTTCATCGACATCCAAGAAGCACCTTATTACGAGAGAGTCCTAGCGGGAATAGGCAAATCCTTCTCCGAAATGATAAAACATGGGGAAATGGCAGAGATGGGTTTGAAGTCTGGTAAGATTAAAGACCTCATGGCCTTGGAAGCAGTTGCCGAACATATACAGTCTGGTCACTATACGAACGCTCCCAAGACGATACACAAGGAGAGCGATGAAGATGTATCCTTCGTTTCACAGGGGCAATCTATGAGACCCGACAATAGTCCCTCTACCTGGATAAAGGGAAGAGATCTGCCACAGCAACAACAGGCCACATTCAACCAAAGCCAGAATAGACAGAAAATTTAAAAGAACAAAAAATAGAGTGTTTACTCCACTAGGCGATTCCCTCTAGAACGTATTGGCTTTATTGACCGACCACGAGAAAATTTTTGATTTGGCTCCACCTCTAGATCCAAAGAGTAATAGATATGATCCAAGCGAGAGTTGTGTTTACCACTCAGATTCTCCGGGACACGATACACAAAACTATTGGTCCTTAAAGCATAAAATCCAAAATCTGATTAAAAGTGGCGATATTGTGATCAAACAACCTGACCAACCAGTTGTCAACACCAGCCTTCTGCGGTAGTACAATACCGAAGGAGTGAACATGATCGGGTCAGGAAGCATCGAAATGGATCCAAATCACAAGTACATACGAAGGATGGAGGAATACCCCTAAAGGAGCAGAGCAAATGACTTAGGGTGGGAAAGTTTGGAGTAGTGTATGACAGTAAGAGAAAAATTGGAGACGATCCAACATCAAATAACTCTGCTAGCCAAGCTGATAGTGCGCCAACATTAGGCTACAAGAGAGATTTTCACTCAATCATCAAGAAACCCAGAGAAGAAAGAGGTTAGCCAGAATGCAAGCCAATATCCCTCCAAGATAATCCACCTGACTGAAGAAGAACAAAGCATGCTAAAAGGGCATGAAAATTGGAATAATACAATTGGCAGAAGATTTCGCCAGCGGAAAAATCGCCCGAAAGAATGCGAATTCTTAAATGGGAAAGATTAAACAACATTTCAGACACTTACAAATCCCCAAAATCCTACGACACAGAAGGCAGGGAGAATAGGCGAAGAAGGGTATTCACGCCTGTGACGCCCCCAGAATAGGTCCAATCAACCCAACCCATTCTGAGTCGCCAAACACATGGTACAGAATCCAAATACCAACTTTTATATCAAAAGATCGTGAGCAGGATGACCATATATGCTATGAGTGTCAATACAAATGTAGAAAATATAAACAATTAAATTGAGTCCTCATTACAGTTATTATCACATTATTTTACAAAAATAGTGAGGACTTCTACTGCTCTAAATTGAACACTCTGTCCCCCGACTAGTCCCTGCCACATTCTCATTTCCTGAAGAGGACAATAGAAGAAAAAGGTGAGCTCAACTAGCCCAGTAAAGAATATTATGACTAAGATAATGGAAAATAAATTATCGTTAGTCGTCAGCAAAACATATAAAATATGATGGACAACAAGTTTTAGATTAACCATTGCAGCGGAAATAACAATTCATAATAAGAGATAAGTAGAAAATGATGTCTACTATCTTCTATGATTTAAAAGTCCATCATCAATATTTTAACCCTGTAACATCAATCAATAATTTTGAAATCAAATATTCATCTTTGCACTACGGGCCAAAGATATTCATTTATATCACCAGTGGTTATGTTCATCTTAACACATGTCCATCTTTGCACTACGGGCCAAAGATATTCATCAGGTAATCATTCATCTTTGCACTACATGCTAAAGATATTCATCAAGTAATAAATTATCTTTGCACTACATGCCAAATATATTCAGTTATATCATCATTTAGGATTGAGGATGATAAAAAATAATATAAATAACGAATCCAGTGAGATAAAGGCCAAAAATTAGGGATTCGTAAATCAGTTAATCCAAGTTCAAAAATACTCTATAATAATCAATTGTGGAGCAAAATTTAAGAATGAAGTTCAAAACTTGGATCCAATCAAAGATAGGAACCATAACAGACAACTTGGACAAAGAAAAGAAAATTTAATTTTTTTGTGAATAGTAACGTATTCGTGAATAGTGCCATATACGTGAATAGTAACCCCGACTTGAAAAAGGTAAAAATTTTATAAGAAAAATCATACTTCGTGAATAGTACTCGTGAATAGTACCGTATTCGTGAATAGTACCGTATACATGAATAGTATCGTATACGTGAATAGTAACTTGGACACGAAAATGTAAAAATTTCATAATAAAATCCATACCAATATTTTGGTAAAATGATATTGAAAGCAATAACATCATTTACGAGAAAAAATAACATCCCTTATCTCAAAAAAATAGTACTTATGAAGAAAATATCGGATATAAGGCTGAAAAAAACTTGCACTGTTTATCAACTCTCAAAGTATCGAAATACTTACAAAAATATGCTCGACATTTATCAGCACACATAAGTGGGGTCCACCCACACAAAAAAATGTTTTTCTTTAAAAAAATATTTATAACCCCAAAAATCAATTCAAACTTGATATTTCGGAACTTCAATAATTCATAATAAATAGCTCTTTTATCAAAAAATACGAATTCTATGTCCATTTCATAGAAAATTTAATTTTCTACAACTTTGTAGAAGGAAGTTTTTTCAAATTCCAAACGAAAAATTATCGAAATCCACATACGGATGATTTTCCACATCTCCATTCCGACAAAATACTGATAAAACACCTCAGCATTAATTCCTTCATTTATATTCACATAAAATAAATATTATCTTATTTTTTTTTATCAATAATTAATTATTCACAAATAATATTATAGAACCACAATATTGACAACCAGGTCGTTCCTAGGAAAGAGGGGGCCTTCCGATAAGGATTTTTCCTTACTGGCGCGTAATTAAATAACTCCTCCTAGATAGAACTTCCTTAGACATTGCCAATAATGCTATCTAATAATATTATTCAAATAATATGAATTATTGATCTGATAATGGGAAATACTGTGCAGTAGCAATTATTGAATTAGCAATAATATAAAAATACTGTGCAATACCGTGTGCTACTGTGCAACGACGCGTATTACTTCATTTTTAACTACCGGGTATTTCAACAGTGTTAACGGTAACAACTAAGCCGTTATTTATAGAAAACTCATTCTTGTCATTTTTTTCATCCGACAGTTTATCGTTCACAAATGGCTGCGCCGTCGTACGAATATTCCCCGACAGCAAGAATATTCCACGACCAAACGAATATTCTCCGACGACAATGAATATTTTATAACCACTTGCTTATTTTAAAATATTTACGCATATTACCCATTACATTCCACATTATCAAATTAACCCCTGATTATTTCAAAATAATATATAGAGAAAATTTAATTTTTTATTCATAAAAGTTGGGGTCTTACAACGCCTATGGGGAGACTCGTTGGAAAATGTATTAGCATTGTTGATTGCGCAAAAAACGATCACTGAGCTCGCTCCACCTATGGATCCCAAAAGAAGGCAATATGATCTCAACAATAGGTGTGCTTATCATTCTGGAGAACCAGGACATGCGATCGAGGGATGTTGGGCTCTGCAACACAAAATTCAGGATCTTATTGAAAATGGAGAGCTGAAGATAGAAATCCCCATGACCGAAAAAGGCGAAAGGGAAATAAAAAGCTTAAGATTTCCACTCGAGGCAAACAGTTCAAAGGAAATGTTGGCTATGAGCACCAATTCTTGCAGAACATAACATGGGTTAGTCATATTACGAGGAGTGGCAAAGGAAACAAAAGAGTCCCCTAAGGAAATTTATCTGCTAACATCAAACATCCTGTTGCCCAAAGTTAGCAACCACATTCCTGATTTTATCATCCTGGGTGATGTGGAGGAAATACTGATCCTTTCCAAGGAAGAAAAAGCCAAAAGGGAAAGTCTCTCGCGAGAAATGCAACAACTGTTCGAGAGAACTTTCAAAGTCGAATCTTCCCAGGCTCATGGTAAAGATGAAGGAACAGATCAAGAAAAAGGAGGGTGAGGGTGTCATGAAAGTTAACCCATTAAGGAATCAAGAGATCATCCTTATTTATGACGGTTCTATTTGAGCGTCCCCGAGGGATATGCCGAATCAGGAGGTGATCAAGTTATGATGGTAATTGAAGATGTTCCAGACATGTAAGTAACCTCTGCTGCTAGCATCGAAGGCAACCTGACCACTTGCAACTAGACTATCAAGCCTCAGATATCTAGGAAAGCGTAGATCCAGGGGATACGGTTGCGGGTCCCAAGAAGTGTGGGGACGTTGTCATTTACTTAGCTTTATATCTTGTTTTATTTACCATGCGTTATTATGTTATGCTTTGTTTATGTAAAAAAACAAAAAAAGCAATCTTCTGATATCCTTTGCATGAACTACGTAAGACCTGGTCCCCTTTCATGGAAGTACGTAGGCAGCCAATGATGGCACGGTCTAACCCTTACAAAAATCACAAACCCCTTTAACAATTTAGTAATCACAAAATACGGCTCTTCAACAACTTATGAACCCCTAAAGTGCGAGAAGACTTAATCTCCTTTTGACATACAGAAGTGTATGGGCGACCGTCGTGGCAAAGTCTATCTCACAACCGACGACTTGCTCTTAAAGATAAAAGCCACAAATCAAGCCTTACAAATCAAACCACGCTTGGTTGAAACTGTCACAATCAGAAACCACGCTGTTTCATTCCTTGTATTATATGTTCATGATATATTACTGATAGGGAATGACATTTCTATGTTGCAGTTGATCAAAATAAAGTTGTCTAAACATTCCTCCATGAATGATTTGGGTAGAACATCCTACATTGGGGATATAAATCTGTATAGATAGATTTCAAAGGATGTTCAGCTTAACCCAAAGAACGTATATTCATTAGATGCTAAAGTCGTTTAGCATGACAAACTCCAAAAAGGTGTCTCATGATGATGAGCCATGGAGTGTATCTCTCTAAAATTGTCCTCAATAAAAGAAAGATTGCATGAGTTACTATCATGTATGCAATGAAATATACAAGAATTGATGTTGATCAGTCATATTCTAGAGAAGATCACTGTAGGACAGTGATAAACATTTTTAAGTACTTAATTGACACTAAGGATATAATCATGACACATGATGAATCTGAATTAAACTAGAGGACTAAACAGACTCAAGTTTTCAGACTGACCAAGTCGACATCAAATCCACTTTAGGGTAAGTCGTTACCTAGAAAGGTGGTGCATTGAATTGGAAAGGTTTCAAACAGCAAAAGGTTGCTGGTCTAGTGACAAAGACAAAGTATATAACTGTAAGTGAAGCTGCAAGTTGATGTTTAGGATGAAAAATTTATTACAGAACTAGGAATAGTTCTTATGTCTCATCTTGAATCTAAACATGTGTTGCAACACTTTGATTAAAGAAATCATTGAAAGAGGAGGCATCACCTTAGAGCGTGTAGACTCTCAAGACAACATTGCAGATCTATTTACTAAATCTTTAACACAACAATAGTTTGATCGTCACTTAGAGAAGATGGGTATGAGATACCATGGTGATTGGCTTTAGCGCAAGTGGGAGATTGAAAGTAGTATGCATACAAGCCAATCATGTATGATGATAAAGCATATACTTTGGAGACGATCTTATTATTTATTAATAAAATTATTCATTTATTAAAGTCATTTAGTTATCTACATAATGCTATTTTTATAATATGTAAATAACCCATAGTTTTAAGAAATGCTTTTAGAATCATGATGTTGATCATGCTAATGAGATATAAATTCTTAGAAAGCTTAAAACTAAAATAGTTCACAATCGTTGGATTACTAAAAAGGGGATTAGTAAATTTGGATAGATTGGTACATATGTTGCTTGCTCATTGAATGAGGATGATTGATCTCATGAACATTTGTGTGGAGACACTAAAGCAAGTATGTAGGTGCTTATTGGAGAATAAGTTCACTGAACGTGACTGACTATGGAATACCAAATGGAGTTTTACTTGCCTGTTAATAGGAATTCCTAATGTGATAGTAGTACAAGTAATCCTTGGAATTGAGATCATCATAGTATCTTGTGTGTAATGAATTATACTTTGACTTATTGATTAAAACCCTTAGGGTATATCAAAGGGTATGTTTGGGTGTACTAAGTTACATATGGAGATAATGAATGGTCAATAAAGAATCTACCACTTCTAGTAAAAGAAGAGATATGTCCTATGTGATTCGTTAAATGAGAACCCAATAGTCCTTGGCCAAGGCAGAATAAAATTAGAAAGGTGTTTCTAATTTGCATTATTTGGAGTTGTGCATTTTCTAATCGAAATACATATAATTAAATAAAATAAGACTTGACAGTAATTCCATGTCTTATATTTAATTGGGGCATTGTATGGTGGAAGGATTGAATTTTACGGTAACTATTTACTCACAGGTTCTGTTATGATTAATGTTGAAATCTATATTATTTGGAAAGTCGTTGATCGCTAGGGAGGCTTATCCCTATTGTAGAATAAATATTATTTATTTAAATAGATTATTAGTTTTATTTATTTATTTAAATAAGATTAGAATTATTCTAATTAATTTATTCACAACCGATTTAATATGGAGAACCTAAAGGGTCACACCATAAAAGGAAGAATAATTATTTAAGAAGGTAATGGCATAATCGTAATAATACATTAAGTGTAATTAATTTAATCTATAGTGATAGAATAAATTAAATAGTTTAATGTTTATTATTTAATATTTTAAAAATATTAAATATAAATTAATAAGAGGAGTCTTATTAATATTATTATAATTATTATTATTTTAATTTCTAAAGGAGTTTAGGAATTAATTTAATTTTAGTACTCTCATTTATTCCTAATAAGATTAGGAGGCAAATTAATTAAATAAATTTAATTAATTATTTCCATTGTGGTGGGAAGCCTAAATTAATTAAAGGAGTTTAATTAATTAAATAAAACCCCATGTCTAATAGGATTAGAAGGGTTGACCAATATCTATATAAGAAGAGTCTTATAATAGATATCAGTTGATGCAATTCCAATTGTTGGAGAGTACACTTTTCTATAGTGGATAGAAACCTAGGGTTTAGCCAACCACCCTCCTTCTTGATAATTCCTCTTCCTTGGTGGATC
This sequence comes from Panax stipuleanatus, assembly GCA_020205555.1. Classification (NCBI taxonomy): domain Eukaryota; kingdom Viridiplantae; phylum Streptophyta; class Magnoliopsida; order Apiales; family Araliaceae; genus Panax; species Panax stipuleanatus. The sequence goes on from CM035125.1 coordinate 76,437,236, forward strand.
ACCTCTAGAGGCCAAACACTTGGGTGGCTAACATTGATCAAATGAAGGAATCTAACCCGGAAATTCAAGGAGATCACGAAGAACAAGGAGTTGAACTAGTACCTGTGGAAGCTTCGTTCTACAAGGGTATGATTCCATAACTTCTTATTTATCGTTTTAAATTAATAATTTGCATAAAGGATGATCCGGGTAATGGTTTTGTAGAAAATTTTAAACTCTGATATACCATGCTTCCGCTAATTTTTGCAATTTAATTGCGTCACGATTTCGTACAAACCCAACAAATTTGTCTCGAAGTGTGGCCTTTGTTACTCGAGCAAGTAATCCCGAAGGGGTGTCTTTACACCTAATGCCCTAAAGCCGTTTGGTTTGGGAGTCATTGGTCCAAAACTCGTTAAATGGGTAACTCTGAATAGCCTAATAAAGCGAGAGAAGTTAAGCGAGGAGAAAAAGAAAGAAGAAAAATTGGAGTTAAGAAAAATTTTACGAGATCAGAATGAGATCATCTAAAGTCATGGAAGAGAAACCCCTACTAAGAGTTGTGTCACTCATAGTGCACATGTGATATGACGTCAATTATCCGAAGAGCGGTATCTATAGCAAAGACAAAGCATCTTTGATAAAGGGATATAGCTCTTTTGAATTTAATCTTACTCCTAAACAATGACCATGGATGCTTAAAAGTTTTCTTGCGATTTCATAATTAGTAAATGAAAATTTCCTTAGAAGGAAAGAAATAAAAAATATATATAACCTTGAAGTTAGCGATTCACAACTTGCTTAGAAAAATTCATTTTCAATTTTAAGATCTTCTGCGATAAGATAAAAACGCAGCAATTACGAGTTAAGTGGCAGACACGATGACCATTCATTATGCCTCATTGACAAGATTGTACTAATTTTTATATCAAAGCTATCGCCGACGGCCAGAGCCGTCAAGCTTTTGGCACATTTTGTTATTCGTCTGATGTGCAAGATATTGCTCACTATTGACGTGGTCAACAAAGCAAGTTTCTTACCGTGAATCCTTGGTAACAGAATGCGAAAAGGCTGGGGCATTTTGCAATTCAATGAAAGGGAAGAAGCCTAAGGCATGACCAAGCTTCTTATCAAATGAAATGAGAGGACTTCTGAAAGAAATTACAATGACATAAGCTTGCGACGACAAAAGAAGAAAAAAATTCCTTGAAGATTTTTACCTAAGGAAAAAACAACGCCTCATCTATAAAACAGTATCAAAAGGCCATACAGGGGTCAATCCTAAATCACAATTTTTAAATGCGAATCCATGACATATAATGCATGCATTATGATAATGTAGTAAATGAAAAACATTATATATACATCTCTGCGAAATACATAAAATTGTATACATCAAATATCATCTATGTCCTACAAATAAAAGTAAAAAGTATAGAGAAATGGGGCACAGCCGCCCATCAACTAACAAAAGGCCTAGAAAATGAAATCTACATCATCAAACATGTCAACATACGCCATGTCCTCCTAAGTCAAGGCCTCTTCACCAAAGCTCAAATCTGCGTTGTGAAAGGACGGGCCGCATCGTCTAGGGACGTTAGCGGCACCTGGGTCATCAGTCAAGCTAGTATCTAATCCAGCGGGGTCGCAAGTAAAAAGAGCTCGCCCTTTTATAATCAATGATGAAATCCATTGGGAACAACCTAATGCAGACGTCCCCGATGATGTAATCCGTTGGCTATAACCCAGTGAAGGCATCGGCTCAACCCCGATGATGTAATCAGTTGGCAACAACCTAATGAAGGCATCGGCACAACCTCGATGGTGTAATCTGTTTGCAACAACTCAATAAAGGCATCGGCTCAACCCTGATGATGTAATTCGTTGGCAACAACCCAATGAAGGCATCGGCACAACCCCGATGGTGTAATCCTTTGGTAACAACCCAATGAAGGCATCGGCTTAACCCCGATGATGTAATCCGTTGGCCACAACCCAGTGAAGGTGTCGGCTCAACCCCGATGATGCAATCCGTTGGCAACAACCCAGTGAAGGCGTTGGCTCAACCTCGATGATGCAATCCATTGGCAACAACCCAACGAAGGCATCGGCTAAACCACCGATGGTGTAATCCGTTGGCAACAACCCAGTAAATGCGTCGGCTCAACCTCGATCATGTAATTCGTTGGCTATAACCCAGTGAAGGCGTCAGCTCAATTCCAATGATGCAATCCATTGGCAACAACCCAATGAAGGCATCGTCACAACCCCGATGGTGTAATCCATTGGCAACAACCCAATGAAGGCATCAGCTAAACCCCGATGGTATAATTCGTTGGCAACAACCCAACGTAGACGTCGGCTCAACCCCGATGGTGTAATCCGTTGGCAACAACCCAATGAAGGCATCGGCTCGACCCTATATGATGTAATCCATTGGCAACAACCTAAAGAAGGCATCGGCTCGACCCCCGATGATGTAATCCGTTAGCTACAACCCAATGAACCTCAATGGTGTAATTTATTGGCAACAACCCAATGAAGGCATCGACTTAATCTCGATGATGTAATCCATTGGCTATAACCCAATGAAGGGTTTGGCATAATCCCGATGATGTAATCCGTTGGCTATAACCTAGTGAAGGCATTGGCTCAACCCCCGGTGATGTAATCCGTTGGCAAACACCCAATGAAGGCATCGGCTTGACCCCCAATGATGTAATCCATTGGCAACAACCTAATGAAGGCATCGGCTTGACTTTCGATGATGTAATTCGGTTGCTACAACCCAATGAAGGCATCGGCACAACCCCGATGGTGTAATTCGTTGGCAACAACCCAATGAAGGCATCGAATTATCCTCGATGATGTAATCCGTTGGCTACAACCCAATGAAGGCATCGGCATAATCCCGATGATGTAATCTATTGGCTATAACCCAGTGAAGGCATCGACTTAACCCACGATGATGTAATCTGTTGGCAACAACCCAGTGAAGGCATCGGCTCAACCCCCGATGATGAATCTGTTGGCAACAACCCAATGAAGGTATCGGGCCGGCCCCCGATGATTTAATCTGTTGGCAACCACCCAACGCAGGTCAGCTCAGCCCCGATGATGTAATCTGTTGGCTACAACCCAATGTGGGCGTCGGGTTAACCCCAACGACATAATCCTTATCTTCCCCAGCAGGGGGGAGTGACCCTTTTATAATATCACATATCATTACATACTTTATAGATGACATTACATCATCAGATATACCTTGTCATGCATTCTTCGTGTCTAGTAATCTTTGTCGTGTTCATTCCATTACATTGCATTAACACGACAAAAAGGGGCATCTGTAGACACTCAAAATTTCGCTTTCTTTGTACTAACCTTTTAGAAGGGCAAAAGCATAATTTTACTTCAGAGACAACCCCGAGATAGGGGAAAAGCATCCGATCACCCCGGAGATAACCCTGTGAATGATTCAAAGAGCTAATGACGTCCGAACAAGACGCGAACTGAATGAGGTTCGCAAAGCTAAGAATGTGTCCGCCAGAAGTCACCTCAATAAACCTCAAACTACGTGCCATCAAAGATAATCCAGTTAACTGTAGTTTGAAACTGAAAGATACCTCTCAACTACCAGCATCATATTCCCAGACCCTGATTCAGTCAGACTCGACCTTATTCCGCAGCTTTCTGCAAAGACTTTTCGAGAGTTTGGCCTGCGAAGCTCAACTTTCTCCAAACGGAGATCGAAGGAACAAACTTTGAGATCGCAAGACCCACGGGGCCCAACCATACGTATACATGCGGCTGGCTCTGGGATCATAAATCAGCAGCCATCAGCTCATTTAAAAAAAAAGAAGAGTTTTAGAGAAAGAAACAGTTTTTAGAGAGAAAAACCCTCGGGTTTGATCATTCTGCACACATTTTGAGTTGTTTAATCTTGTTTAACACATACTTTGAGTCTCGAGAGTGTTCTTAGTTGATCCCGGGTGATAAAATGATTGTTCACGCGTCCCCCAAGGTGAAAAACGCTCATTTTGACCACTTTCTTTGTAACTAGTGTTTAATGTACTAGATTTATATGATATATTGTGTAAACATTGTTAGACTTGTTGTTTTATACGTATATTGTCGTGTAGGTGGTAGATCTATAGATCCCATTGGTTATTTATCGCATATGTGGTTGTAAATTAAGTCTAGAGGCTAGATCTACCTAGATCTAAGCTGGATCTAGCCTTTTGAGTGGTTATTAAGCATAAAGCTTTAACCCGTATGCTAGATCGGCTTAGATCCCTAGTAGATCTACTTATTTACTGCTTTTAATCGGGCCCCGATTACCCCGTATAGCCCTAGATATATATCTAGAGGCAGAAGGGGTCCAAAATAGCTTGAAATGGTGATTTCAACCAATAAAATCATCTAATATCAAAGTCTAGGACATTGTACATATTTATTCGCGCATAATAATGTGAGCCTATGAATCCTGGTGTCGAGATCCCATGATTGGATCCCGACTTGATTCCCTCGATGGACCGATTTTTGTGATGTAATGTTTAAATAACGCAAAAATCATTGTATATGTAATGTTTGGATCTTGAAGACGAACTCGAGGGGTTAGTCCCGAGAAGTCAAATTCAAGATCCCGTGATAGTGAAAACTTTGATTGTGGGTGCTTGGATTCATCGAGATGGCTTACATGCCCAATGATGATCCGACCATTTTTGGCGCTTTCTAGCATGCATTTTCACCAAAAAATCGATTTCCAAATCAAAAATGGCAAAGAGCTTTCATAATAATCCTAAAACGATTTGGGGGATAGACATTAGATCATAAACGGAAGTATCAAAAGACCTCGATTCCTATTTGACGAAGGATTTGAAAACTTTATTTTCAAAACATCATTGATATATATTGTGTTCTAAAATTAAACTTTTATATAAATCAAATCCTTTATACATAGGGTTAAAGAGGTACGACACTACTTTTGTAATAATTACATATACTTAAAAATCAATAATGGAAGTATCAAAGGTCCTCGATTACTATTCGGGCGAAGGATTTGAAAACCTTGTGTTTTTCCCAAAATATCTTATGAAATGTATATTTTGTCTAAAAATAAACTTTTGCTAAATCAAACCCTTCGTACATAGGTTCAAAAGAGGAACAACACTACTTCCAAAATAACTCACAAGGAGGCTTAGAATAAACTTTCAAACACACACACACACATACACACTCACACACACACACACACACACACTCTCTCTCTCTCTCTCACACTTTTTTATGTATAGGAAATCAATAAGATGTGGTACCGTATTTTCACGGGAGTCGGGGGGTGCCTAACACCTTCCCCCTGCTTAACCTAGACCCCAAATTCCCCGAATCTCGGGTTTCAGACCAATCTTATGGAGGCACATATTGGACCATATTGCAAAAACTTTTAAAACTTAGATAAGCTGGTACATCCATTTCAACCATACCAACTGGCGGCTCTGTCTCATTCGGTCCAATCATCAAAATTAAATAATAAAATCAATCTTTTCAAAGTCGTCGACACTTATGTCGGTATCGCTTTCCAAAAAACTCACCCTTTAATAAAACCTATAGACTTAGCGAACATGAAAAAGGTAAAACCAATAACATAAATTTACGTTAGACGGACACAACATCAAATATTTTTCCCGACGTCGAAACTTATCATACACAAGATACTATGATGATCTCAAGTCTAAGGATCACTTGTACTACTATCACTTGAGGAATTCCTATTGATAAGCAAGTAAAACTCTATTAGGTGTTCCTTAGAGAGCCACGTTCAGTGAACTTATTCTCTAATATGCACTTACATACTTGCTTTAGTGTTTTCACACAAATGATCATGAGATCGATCATCCTCATCCAATAAGCGAGCAACGTATGTACCAATCTATCCGAATTCACTAATCCCCTTTTTAGTAATCCAACGATTGGGAAATATTTTAGTTTTAAGCTATCTAAGAATTTAGATCTCATTAGCATGATCATCATCATGATTCTAAAAGCATTGCTTAAAACTATGGGTTTATTACATTTTATTATAACAGCATCATATAGATAATTAAATGCCTTTAATTAAATAACTCTTTTATTAATAAATGAATAAGATTTTTATAAAGTATATTCTTTATCATCAAACATGATTGGCTTGTGTGCATACTATTTTCATAAAGTCCATAATCAATCCGGGTAGAATATAGTATTCTATATGTGCATGCTTATTATATATATTATAAAACATACTTTTCATGTTAATTAATATGACACGTATTTTATATATATATGTGCATGCGCGCTAAACATGATGAGACAAATAATAACAAACCCCTCAAAAAGTTATATTAAGTCCTAAGCGTTCAAAGATATTTAGAATATCTAACGTCGCCTTCTAGCATGATAAAATTAATAGAGTATTAAATATTTAATATGAGTTTGTTGTGTCACCACAAGGTAAGTATTAAATATTTAAGTGGTTAATTTATCACATTTGATGCATATAAAGAAATCGAACGATACTGTCTTCTTGTGTCACCACAATGATGGTATTTTTCTATTTGAATATATGAAAGTGCTAGGTTGAACTTAACTTAGAAAATTTTGATTAGGATGTGCCACCACTTGATCAAAATAATCTAAGCAGCGAAAGGATTTACATGATGATGTAATTGACAAGAGTTGTCTACTTATTTATTTATATATAGTTTGTTGTGTCACCACAAGGCTATATACATTTGAAATGAGATCCTTATTCTCACTAGCAGATCTTTAATTAGATATTGCCGAACTATATAAGTGAGGGTAATATAGTTTAAAAAAAACTAGTGGGAGATACCAATTTAAAACAAAACCTAATTTATTTTGGTAATTAATAAAAGAATATGTGCTATAATGTTGTTAATTACAAATTCATTTACAGAATTTTACAATGTCTAAATTACTATCACTGCGTAGCATATTAGATGCTAATTAACCGAAATCGAATTAAACGGATTAGTTAAGGAATTTGAGAATAGTTCTCAAGGCTGAAAAGCTATCTTATATCCTTAATACGTCTATCCCTGCAATAGTTGCAGACAATGCCTCTGAGGAAGAGATTGCTACTTTTAGAAAGTAGCAAGATGATGCATAGTTGGCTCAATGCATCATGCTCGCATCCATGAGTAACTAACTTCAGCGTCAGCATGAAACTATAGATGTTCCTACTATATTCCTACACTTCAAAGAATTGAATGGTGAAGAAAGTAGGACTAATAGATATAAGATATCTAAGGAGATTGATAAGTAGGTTTTTTGACCTACTTAAATAGGTATTTCTTAGCTTGATATATTGTTATTACTTAAGTGTGTATGTTACTTTTCATGTTTTTATGTGAATTTGCAGAGTAGAAGGGGAGCTGAGCAAAAGAGAAGAAAAGAGGAAATTTGGGCAGAGTTCTCCTAGCGCGGGGAGCGCTTGAGTTATACTGTGAAGAGCGCGGGGCGCGTAGGAAGAAGTCAAGCTCTCTGTATGCTTAGCGCGGGGTGCGCCGCCCATAGAGGAAGCCAGGCGCTGGGCGCGCCAGACGGACGACCTGACCAGAATTAGTTGATTTAAAATACAAAGTTGATGAGGGAAAGGATTGCAGAATTGCCTTATTGTACTAGGGTTTTTATAGACTATTTATATCAGTTGTTTTCCTAGGTTTTAGACGATCTTTAATCTTTTGATCTTTTAATCTATATTCTCTTAGATTGCTTGGAGGCTACAAACCTTAGTTTTGAAGATTCAAGCATGTCAGGCTAAGTTTTTTTATTTCAATTCTGAAGGGATGTTGAACCTTAGTATCAATTTATTGTTTGATTAAGTTTATAATATTTATTCTTTTATATTGAGATTTATTCTGTTAATCTACGTAAACTTTCATCTATGTTATTCAATTGACTAATTTGGTTTCTGCAGGATTAAATTAGTAAATTGATATCATCTGCTAGATTAAGTCATATATTAAGCAAACGATGTATGTCTAATCAAAATAGCAATTAATGATATTTTATTGTGGTCAAGCTTTGAAATATTGTTAAGGTTTTCAGAAGACAAGTTAAATAATTCTTGATTGTGTAATTATTGCTTGGAATAATCTAATTCTCATTCTTAATGCTTCTATCATATTAAATCTAGGCTGATAGTTCTAGGTTGTATGTTAGTTAGACTCTTTTGTTGGCGATCGTCGCATTAGATCTACACATAAGGAGAATTTCGGGTAATTTGCGATCGCGATTATCTAGGGTTATTAATCCCATTGAAAGGGTAAATAGTGTAATTACTTGATTAATTCATAATTGAGAAAAAGGGATACTGAACTGAAGAATTGAAGTTTTTTTACTCATTGATATTTTCTTATTAATTCACTTTAGTTATTTAAACTATTCACACTAAAAAACCCCAATTTATTGGAAATCATTGGATAATTATAAGACAATTCACTCTCTGTGGGATCGATCCTTGCTTATTACTATACTAATTCTTGAGTTAGTTGAATAAAGAGTAAGGTAAATTTTGTAGTGTTAGACGACAGCTACCAAATTTTGACACCATTGCCGGGGAGTGTTATTTGTTTTTATTTTATTCAATTATTTTCATATATTTTTTATTTTTTTATGCCTCAATCCTCTCACTCTCTTGAATTGAAATTTGATCCAGAAATAGAGAGAACCGCACGACGGCTTAGAAAGGAAGCTCGAAAAACCCAAGGTCCCTTGCAGATTCCGAAGAAGCTCCATCACCTGGCCTCAACATTGCACTCACACTACTTTTGGACCAATCTTCTTCAAGCGAATCAGAAAAGGAGATGGCGGTGCCAAATAACAGGACTTTAAAGGAGTTGTCAACTCCTAATCTTACTCAACAACCCCTTTGTATTGAATATCCTGCTTTAAATGCTGCGTTTGAACTAAAATATGGACTAATTCATCTTCTGCCTACTTTTTGTGGTCTTACAGGTGACGATCCATACAAGCATTTGAAGGAGTTTCATGTTGTGTTCTCGACCATGAAGCCACATAATATTATGGAAGAGCAGATAAAGCTGCGAGCTTTCCCTTTCTCACTGGGTGATTTAGCAAAAGATTGGTTGTATTATCTCCCTCGGGATCAATACAATCATGGAACGACATGAAGAGGATATTTTTGGAGAAGTTCTTTCCTGCTTCGAGAGTAGCCAACATACGGAAGGAAATTTGTGGAGTTCGGCAATTCAGTGGTGAAACACTGTATGAGTACTGGGAGAGATTCATGAAGCTTTGCTCCAGCTGTCCACCCCCACCAGATCGACGATCAGCACCTCATCATCTACTTTTATGAAGGACTCATACCTATGGATAGGAGTATGATCGACGCTGCTAGTGGAGGAGCATTAATGGATAAAACATCAGAGGCTATAAAGAACTTGATTACAAATATGGCAGCCAATGCACATCAATATTGAACACGGAATGATCATCTAGCACAAAGGCTAAGTGAGGTAAGCACGACTAATGTAGAGCAACAGATTTCTAACTTAACTGCTTTGGTGAAACAATTAGCTACATGTAACGCGCTAGTTGCACAAACTTGCCAAATCTGTTTAATGGCAGGGCACCCTATAGATGCATGCCTGACATTACAAGAGGAAGATAATACACAACAAGCTAATACAGTGGGGAATTACCAAGCACATCCGTAGAGAAAATATGATCCTTTCTTCAACACATACAATCTAGGATGGAGGGATCATCCTAACTTGAGTTATGGGGGTGCTAGGCCACAGGCGCAAGGGTTTTACCCAGTTAAACTGCTGTTTCAGCCAAATCAGCCACAGTACCAACCCAGACCAGCAACACCGGCCAATCCTAGAACATCCTTGGAGGACATATTCAAGGCGTTTATAACACAGACACAACAGTTCCAACAAGAGACGAAGTCTTCCATCCACAGTTTGGAGAGTCAAATGAGCCAATTAGCCACTATTGTAGGTCGGTTGGACTCTCAAGGTTCAGGGAAGCTTCCATCGCAAACTGTTATGAACCCAAAGGAGAATGCCAGTGCCATAACCTTGCGGAGTGAAAAACAGATGGATACACCTACAGCTACAGTTGAGTTTGAAAAAGAGCAAGCAAAGGAGGAACCGAAAAAATCTAAGGTACATCCTAACCCTCCTTGTCAAAAAGATATTCCACTTCCCTTTCCTCATAGAAATTCTAGAAATTCAAAGAAAGATGAACAAGATAAAGAAATTCTAGAAACTTTTTGGAAGGTAGAAGTGAACATTCCATTACTTGATGCAATTAAACAAGTGCCACGGTATGCAAAAATTTTAAAAGAATTGTGCACTAACAAACGGAAATTCGAAAATGATGAAAAAGTCACAGTTGGGGAGAATGTATCAGCAGTTCTTCAAAGAAAAATGCCACCAAATATAAAGATCCAGGCATGTTCACCATCCCATGTAAGATAGGCAACACTAGATTTGAGAAGGCCATGCTAGATTTAGGTGCTTTGATTAATGTGATGCCATTATCTGCTTATAAGTCTCTGAATCTTGGACCCTTGAAAAATACTAGTGTAATTATTCAATTGGCTGATCGTACTAACACCTACCCCCGAGGGGTAGTTGAAGATGTCTTGGTGCAGGTGAACGAACTAATCTTTCCTGCAGATTTTTACATAGTGGATATGGAAGATGATACATCCCCAAACCCATCACACATCTAGCTAGGAAGACCCTTCCTAAAGACAGCAAGGACTATGATTGGTGTTCACAACGGGACCTTGGAAATGGAGTTTGATGGCGAGAAGATCCAATTTAACATCTATGATGCCATGAGGTACCCTAGTGATATTTGTCAGGTTTTTGCAATTGATGTGTGTGACTCTTTAATGCAGAAAACTTTTGAACAAATTTAAAGAGACAGCTTGGAGGTTGCTATTTCCAGCAGTTTGGACATGGATGGGACATATGAACTTGAGTACAGTCAGGAATTAAAGGGAACTGTAGTTGCACTATAGTCATTGCCTAAACTCACAGATAAGCTGTAAGAACCCGAATTTTTAGATATTATTAAATAAGGATTTAATAAATAAAATTCTTAAACTGTGAGATGGGTTCGAATAAGAGTATTTTTATGTGATATAAGGTATGTGGTATTATATTACATAGGGTAATATGGACTATGTAATATGTGTTTTTGTGATTTATAAATATATTATTAATATATATTTGTTACTTAGAATAGAGACGTTTCAGTTGAGATAAAGGGAGTGGATAAAATTATCTATAGATATTAAATAATTTATAGAATTATTTTATCATAGTAAGTTGGTGGCATTAAATATCCTTAATGTATAATCACCATATTCTTGTGTATGTGTATTAATAACTAGTATGTTTATAATATATGTTATTAATATCACTTAAGCTATCCGTGAATAGGTTTGGATAGTGAAGCATGAGTTAGTTAAGGAATTAACTAATAAGAATAAATATTAGTTAATTTAAGTTGGGAGTTATATTATGGAATAATATAATGAGAGTATTGAACCTTAATTAACTATGATGATATAGTACAGTGTTTAATTTACTTAAGTAAATAAGTGAATTAATATGTGTGTTGAATATGTAATTATAGTTGGTACTTTTATATATATTACTTAGAATAGTAATATGTGAGAAAGTCTAATGTACGAATAACGTTAAATATATATATATATATATATATATATATATATATACGTTATTAAAGAGAGATGAAAATCATTATATCTTTAAATGAATATTTGAAGAAATTGTTTTGGGAACAATTTATAGAAAAGAAAGAGAACTAATTATTATATATTTCTAATAAAGGGTATTAAAATAATTTCTAATATTGAATTATTTTAATAAAGGAGGAAATGTTATTTTTGAATAATAATATTACCTTATATATTTTTGCATGAGGTAATAGGTATGATTAATTAATATGGTAAATATATTAAAACGTATTTGCTATATGTAAATAAATTGATGGAAATAATTTATTATAATAGAAAATAAACTTACTATCTATTTTCTATATATAATATATGTACATGTGTTGTACATGTAATTATTCGATATTATATTATATTATAATATCTTGAGTTAATAAATAAAGTATTTTCTAATAATGAATATCTTTATTTGGAGGAAACATAATATTTTATGTTAGGGCTAAATACATAATTTGTAATGTATTTTCAAAAGGAGTTTAATTAATGAAAGAAAACTAAGTTATTTTAATATATTAAATAACTTAAGTTATTATTTGATCGTGAATATTATTATTGAAATAATTAATAGAGTATATATTAATTATTATAAGCGTAAAGGTTATACTTATTATAAATATAATTAATTGAAGTAGTTTAGCATTTTAATAGCTTGAGTTATTATATTACCGTAAAGGTTATATAGAATATTGGAGTATTTTCATTCACGATATATTTATATATGTGAACCTTGTGACTTAATAGTTCTAATTATATTGAACATGTTATAAGTAGTAAGTGATGGGAATAATAATAAGCTTGAGATTAAGCTTGTGAGAAATGCCTTGTGTGGCACGATAATAGATTCCGTAATGAATCGATTAATTCAAGGATGAAAGAATTATTAATTAAATAATTAATCTATATTAATTGTTATTATAATAATATGTTGAATTATTATTATTGCGAGTGATAGCATGATAATAAGTATATTTGTTATAAATATAATAAGATAATTAACTATATAAATGTTAATTAATTGTTATGGAAATTATAATTCCATTGATTGATGAGAAATAGATTAATTAATATTATTAATTAATTAATAAAATAAGTAATTTATTAAGGTGCAAGCATGCGATATTAAAATATATAACGTATGATAATTAACTATGTGTTGTACGAAGTGTAAAGTGCGACGTGACTATATAAGCTATATAGTAAGGTGATAGAGTTACATGAAATGTGTATATAATGCAGTGTGATGCTTTAATATAGCTATATTATATGTATATATTATATAGTATGATTGGTTGCATTAAGAGAGTTACATAATATTATTGCTTATGTAACATGATATGTGTGGGTAGACCTTAAGGAATACCCTATTAACATATAACAATTGTTAAATTGATAATGGTTTCTATAGGATATTATAACTGTATTAATAACCGTTATAATAATGAGTAATACCCGATAGAATTATATCCGGTAGGATGAAATGTACATGAAATTATATATGTGCAAGTTAAAATTTACTACACGATAGTATTATTGGGACTACATTGTGACACATTAATTTATAACTTAAGTTATATAAAATGGAATGTGTACAACTTAAATATATATGGAATAAATATATATAGCCTAAGTATATACTATATGTATACATATATAACATTAGTATGTGAAAAAAAAAAACAAGTTGCTGTGATTGTTTGAGAGTCTTTCTCTCCCACATGTGAACACCCACATGGCTAGCTACTCTATATCTCTTCTCAATTTCAGCAAATGTAGCTTATGATTATGGGGGAGTGGAGATAATGATGGGATTCACCAACCTTCTACCTAATCTACATGAACCATTAGACACTTGCTCAACCCATGGGATTGGTTTGGAGGATTATTGCAATATCTGTGTATCAATTCTTCTATAAATAAGACTCTCAGCTTCTTCATTGCATTTGCTGAGAGTTGTATTGGCTAAGGAATTTATAGAGAGTGAGTGTAATGTTATTGTGAAAGAAACCAAGAAATTGTATTGTAGAGGTAATCCCCATTCATGCTCTTCATTTTCTGAAAAATTTATAAATCCTTGATTCTTGAAGTAAGCATGTATTGACTGATAATTTGTTTGATAAATGCTTGTTGAGTCTTATATAAGTTGCTATGCATGTTAGTTCTATAATGTAGCATGTCTAGAAAGGAATTCGTATGAAATTTGTGAATGGGATTACAGTACTGCCGATGCTGTCTGCTCTGTTTCTGGCCGGCCAACTGCGCAGCTGCGCCAGTTTTGTACTGGCCAGCGGCGTAGCTGCGCCGGTACCAGACGATTTGTTGGCCAAGGCCCTACGCAGCTGCCCCAGTTTTGAACTGGGGAGCTGCGCAGTTGCGCCGGGACCAGTTTCTGGGTTTTATTTTCTGTGCAGGTTCTGTTATATGCTAGCATAAGTTATCTAATTAGAACAAGCATGCACACATAAATAACATGTATTTATGAGTATCATGACATGACATAAGCATGATAGTATACATTATTGATGAAGAACTCATAATTTTCGAATGAAACTTATAGTTTTCGATATGAACTTTGATACTTGTATTAATATGTGTGTTCTGACCTTGTAAGGGCATTTGTACGGTCTAGACATGCATGAAAGTTGGTATTAACTTATAGTACGTGTTCTTGATACTACATGTACATGCATGGCCATGTTAGTATGTACTATGGAAGGAAAACGCATGATTTTAAAATAAAACTTCTAGTTTTAGATTTGAACTTGGACGTATACATACCATGTATATATTCTGATTTTGTGAGCATGTTTAGATGACTTAGAAATGCATATCGGACATGTCAACCTATATATAGATAGCATGAACATGTTAGGTTTTGTTAGTGAGCTTCACTAATGAAAATGCGAGCTTTGAACGTGGACGTTAACATGTTACCTTAAGATTTAGGATTTTGATGTTTATGGACATATGTGATAGCACACTTGGGCTCTCTCATGTATCAAACATGTATATACATACCATGACTACATATCATGAAACCAAGTTTAGCGTAAACGAAGCATGTTTTCAAACTAATAATCGTGATAGTTACATGCATAAAGTATGAATATTCATGAACATGCCCAATATGAGTTATATAAATACTTTATGTGTTTAAAGAACTAGCATGATAAACTTTGTGATGTTCATGACCTTGAGTGGCCTTAAATTGTTGGAATGTTGACTTAGAACCTATATCATGTAAATTGAACGTGAAAAGGTTAATCGAGCATGAAAGTATCCTTTAATATGTATACATGCTATGTAGGACCATATGTTAATACTTGAATCCGACTTCGACGGTTAATAGTGTATATTTGCTTTGTTATGGTCTTATGTGTTAGTAATAATATATGAGAATGATTAACTCAAAAGATG
The DNA here is from genome assembly GCA_020205555.1 of Panax stipuleanatus. NCBI lineage: Eukaryota > Viridiplantae > Streptophyta > Magnoliopsida > Apiales > Araliaceae > Panax > Panax stipuleanatus. Next base: position 76,452,435 of record CM035125.1, read on the forward strand.
GACTACACTAGCTATATATAAATAGATTAGTGGTAGACAGGCATATGTATATGTAGAGAATGGTAGTAAGTACGTATGGTTAAAGTATACTTATACGTACATAGTTATTCTAAGAATATGATAAGAAAGTAAGACGAAGGTTCTAAGAACCAAGATGAAAAATAATATAATACTTATTATTATATTGAGGATATATGGATGTATATAACTGATGAGTGTGATCTCTATGATTAATATGACTGTGTAGGATTACACGAAGTGCAGATATTCTTAAGCAGTTAAGTCGTAGTTGTTAAACTACGAATCAGGCAAGTCTTTCAGTTCCTATTTGATATATGAATTCAATAACTGTTAGTTGAATTATATTATGCTGTGATAATGTGAACTTATATATGAACTGTATATGAGATATAAATGAGATTAAAAGTTGATCTTTGATGATATACTTGTTATGTGAAAAGTAACATGCGTAGTAAATATAAACTGTTTATAAATGCATGAACTGAGTATGATGTTATATGCTATGTGATGCATGAGGACTGTTAGAATTGCTGAGCTGTCGAGCTCACTCTTGCAAATAACCACTTTTGCAGGTTAAGGATTCACGGTAAAGATTTCGTGCTTCTTGATTGATAAAGATAGATAGTATCGCATTGAAGAATATTACTTAGATTATTGTCTGGACCATGTTTAGATTCTAGATGATGTACTCGATAGTTGCTTACACTGTTTAATACTTGTTGTATTGTAAGAATGTATTAATTAACACATAGAGGATATCGAGTTGAGTTGTAAATGTTTATACGATAACTCAGATAAGAAGGAATCATATTATATAGTTGATTCAAGATTTGTAATCGGTATCAAAGTTATGGAATCAATAAAAAGATTTTTATTCAAAGGATATTGAAAAGTTTAAATTATTCCGTATTTTAGTAATATCGAATATGATGTAAAGACGAGATCTTGGATATGAATAGAATTTATATTCTAAATTGTAATAAACAAAGTTGTATTCTTTTACTAATGATTAAAAGATGTAATAGTTTGACGATAGTAGTATCGTGACTGCACCGAATCCGAGGTTTCGAAGGAACGTGGATTTGGGGGCGTCACATAAGCATGCAGTTCAGTTAATTCAATTGCCTGTGTCTCACCAAAAATTATTACCATCTGTGGAGCAAGCTCCAACACTTGAATTGAAACAATTACATGCACACTTGAAATATGCATATTTAGGGACTAATGAAACTTTACCTGTGATAATTGCTAGTAATTTAACCAAAGTGCAGGAAGAAAAATTATTGAGAGTCCTTAGGGACCACATCACAGTGTTTGGTTGGACTATTGCAGACATAAAGTGTATTACTCCCGCGATGTGCATGCATCGAATTTTGTTAGAGGAAGGAGCTAAACCAACGAGAGATGCACAAAGACGGTTGAACCCACCGTTGATGGAGGTAGTGAAAAAAGAGGTAATTAAATTTCTTAATGCAGGAATCATCTACCCCATCTCCGACAGTCAATGGGTAAGTCCGATGCTGGTAGTTCCTAAGAAATTCAGAATCACAGTTGTAAAGAATGACAATAATAAGTTAGTGCCCACATGAATGCAAATAGGTTGGAGAGTGTGTATCAACTATAGGAGGTTGAACACCATAACTAGAAAAGATCACTTTCTCCTTCCTTTTATTGATCAAATATTAGAACGATTAGTTGGGCATTCTTACTATTGCTTTCTAGATGGTTTTTCAGGTTATAACCAGATTGTGATCGCCCCCGAAGATCAAGAAAAGACCACATTCACATGTCCCTTTGGTACCTTTGTTTATCGACGAATGTCTTTTGGACTCTGCAATGCCCCAGGTACTTTTCAAAGATGCATGGTGAGTATTTTTTTTGATCTTTTAAAAGAATGCATTGAAGTCTTTATGGATGATTTCACAGTTCATGGTGATTCATTAGATGCCTGCTTAGATAATCTGACATGTGTTTTGGATAGATGTTTAGAAACAAACCTTGTGCTAAATAGGGAAAAATGTCACTTTATGGTAGAACAAGGAATTATACTTGGTCATGTAGTGTTAGTTAATGGTTTAGAAATCGATAAAGCTAAGATTGATATTATATCTGCATTGCCTTACCCTGTCAGCGTATGGGAGATACGTTCTTTTCTTGGACATGCAGGATTTTATCGCTGGTTTATCAAAGACTTCGCCAAGATAGCATTGCCCTTATGCAAGCTGCTTCAGAAAGATGAGGAATTCCAGTTTAATGATGAATGCAAGCTGGCTTTTGATACCTTGAAGAAGTTATTGACGTCAGCCCCTATCATTCAACCACCAAATTGGAAGCTCCCGTTCGAGATAATGTGTTATGCAAGCAACTATGCTGTCGGCGCCGTTTTGGGCCAAAAGATTGACAAAGTTGTCCATGACATCTACTATGCTTTAAGAGCATTGAATGCAGCTCAGATAAGCTATTCAACAACGAAAAAAGAACTCTTATCTGTTGTATTTGCTTTATAAAAATTTAGATCATATTTACTTGGTACTAAAGTAATAGTCTATTCTGACCATGCGGCTCTCAGGTACTTGCTGACCAAGAAGGAGTCCAAACCTCGAATTATAAGGCGGATCTTGCTGCTGCAAGAATTTGACTTAGAGATTAAAGATAAAAAGGATGCGGACAACTTGGTAGCGGATCACTTGAGCAGAATTCTTAAGGAGGAGGAAGCACTACCATTACAAGACATGTTTTCGGACGAGCATGTACTCTCCATTAGAAATACAACTCCCTGGTATGCTGATATTGTGAATTATCTGGTAAGTGCGTATTTACCAAGTGAGTTTTCAAAATCCCAGAAAGAAAAGCTTAGGAGTGATGCAAAACAGTATGTGTGGGATGACCCATATTTGTGGAAATTTTGTGTTGATCAGATAGTTAGACGTTGTGTACCTGATAATGAATTCCAATCTATTCTTACTTTCTGTCATTCCTATGCTTGGGGAGGTCATTTTGGACCTAAGAGAACATCACGTAAGGTATTAGAGAGTGGTTTCTTTTGGCCCTCTATTTTCAAAGACTCTTATTTATTCTGTAAATCATGTGAAAATTGTCAAAGAGCTGGTAATATATCCCAAAGAAATCAAATGCCACAAAACTCTATTCTAATTGTTGAAATCTTTGATGTTTGGGGTATTGATTTCATGGGACCTTTTTCTATTTTTTTTTGGAAATATTTACATCTTGTTGGCAGTTGATTATGTTTCAAAATGGGTGGAAGCTAAAGCCACCAGGACTGACAATTCTAAAGTTGTTGCAGATTTTGTCAGGTCTAACATATTTGTCAGGTTTGGAGCACCACAGGCCATCATCAGTGATCGCGGGACTCATTTTTGTAATAGGGTGTTAGCTGTCTTGTTGAAGAAGTACAACGTTCTTCATAGGGTATCTACATCCTATCATCCGCAAAGCAATGGCCAAGCAGAGGTATCCAACCGAGAGATCAAATCCATTTTAGAGAAAGTAGTCAACCCAAACCGAAAAGGTTGGAGTCTCAGATTAGAGGATGCACTATGGGCATATAGGACGGCATACAAAACTCCAATAGGTATGTCGCCTTATAGGCTAGTGTTCGGGAAACCATGCCACCTACCTGTGGAGCTAGAGCATAAAGCTTTCTGGGCGATCAAACAGTGCAATATAAACATGGGTGAAGCTGGCGTCAATAGGAAGTTGCAGTTACAAGAACTCGAGAAGTTGCGGACCGAAGCATACGAGAGTTCTAAGTTGTACAAAACTGAGACAAAAGCTTTTCATAATAAGTAGATCTTGAGGAAAAATTTCACTATGGAACAGAAATTCCTTCTTTTCAATTCACGATTGAAATTATTTCCAGGAAATTTGCGCTCTCGCTGGGAGGGACCATTTGTTATCACTAATGTCTTTCCCCGTGGTGCAGTTGATATCCAGCATCCAAAGACAGGAAATGTGTTCAAAGTAAACGGCCATAGGCTAAAGCCGTTTCTGGATAGCAGTCAAGTTGAGGAGGTCGAGGTAGTGATGCTGATGGATCCGACTTCCGAATAATTGATTGGAGTACAGTCGAGCCAACGACGTTAAACACGGGTAGCTAATTGGGAGGCAACCTAATTTCTTGATTTTTAAGAAGTATTAGTATTTAATTTAATGTATATATATAGATGTCTATCATATCCTCATACATTGCATTTTCATTATGGGCAGGAGACAAAGCAAGAAAAATCAACAATCAAAAATTTCTAAGTGGCGCAGGCCACGCCCTTTTTCTCTGTCACCACGCGTGGGGCGAGCTCCCTATGCAGCATCTCCAGTTAAAAATCATCAGGTGGGTATGGGGGGCGCGACTCTAGGCACGGGGCACGCTAGAGCTCCAGAAACTTTCAAGTTGATTCCATCTACACGGCGTGGGCCACGCTGACTAGAGAAGGGACCGGCGCAGGGCGCGTCGGTCGGCTGATTCTGTTTTAAAAATGGGTTTTAAGTCGTTCTTTTCCCCTCCTAACCCAAATCAACCCAAACTCTCTCTAAACCTATACTTATACAAACTCTCACCCAAATCCAAAACCTATTCTACTTCAACTCTCTTTCTAAACCTCACCCAAATTCGTCACTCCAAATTCTAACCAACACCAAATTCGTCCAACCCACTCCCTCACTCCCGAATTTCTTATACACATACAATATCCTCCACATACAACAAATATCTTCATAGAGAATTGGAACCAAGAGGAATTCGAAGGAAGAGGCACAAAGGTATTTGCATCCACAAAATCAAAATTGGATCAACCATCACAAGGTAACATAAATTATTCATTGATTTTGGGATTATATTACCTTACGACCATAAGTTTAATTGATTTGAGTGATACTTGTATTGGGAACCTTTGGGTTACTGAAGACCCAATGTTAATTCAAATTGTTTATATTTGGGATATTGGATATTAAAATTGTACTAAGTTTGGGGGAGAGACATTATCGCCCACCACGTGTTCGACTAATTGCTTTAACAAGTTTTCGCAAGCTAACTTCACTTTTTGAAGCCCAATTCAACAAGCAAGCAATACTATGGCATCCAAAAGGCCATAGACTTCATCTTCAAGTGCTCCTCCACGATATGATGCCACTCGGTTTGTGAGCGAGGGCACGTCAACATGCTACGCTAAGGTCATAGACAAGAAGACTTTGGTACTAGAACGCGGGCTGAAACCGGATGTAAATCTCGACGGCGACATGTCACTGATGATTGTGGAGCGTGAATGGTTTCAACTGGTAGAGCAACCCAAGCCGGCGGTGATCAACATTGTGAAGGAATTTTACGCCAACGCAATAGAGCATGTTGATCACGTGGTCATGGTTCGGGGCAAGCCGGTATCTTTCAGAGCGGCATCAATAAATGACTATTTTGGGGTGGAGACACCACAGATGGATCGCTATGAGGATCGTTTACCCAATTTGGATGAAATCATAGCTCGCCTTTGTAGGCCTGGGACTCAATGGGTGACAAAAGCGGACACCGATGAAATAGTAACTTTCCCATATGCTGCTTTGAGTCGATATGGGAAAGCCTGGTACGCCTTTATATGTGCTCGCCTCATGTCAACGCATCACCAAAATGACGTAACTAAAGAACGATCACGGGCTTCTTTTCGGCATAGTCACTCATGAGGCCGCTCCAAACAACAAGGTCGATATTTTGAACGTCGACATTAGCCTCTGCATTCAACAGTCCATTGACCGATCCCTGTGAGGAGGTACCACAGGCGGATTACTGCATGGATTTCTAATCATCGATGTAATAATCCAAAACTTAAGCAGGATTAATAGTATAAAAAAATTATAATAATAATAATAATAAATAAATATTATTTTGTTATTTTTTGTACAATATGTATTTAGTCTTATTATTGTTATATATAAACATATAAGATATAATTATAGAAAATATATATGAAAAGTTTTTTTAAGTAAACCCTAATTTGAGATTTTATCTGAATAAGATACCATAACCCTAATTGTTATAATAAATAGAAATTATAACATAATACATTGATAATATTATATTGGATTATGAATATATACAAATATTAATTTAATATATGATGTATTAAGGAATGAATTGAAAGAGATTGTTAGAAAACCTTAATTAGGTATTAGGAAACCCTAATCCTAAATGTGAAACACTAATTTAGTTTATAAACCCTAATTCTAAAATTTACAAACCCTAATGACTTAGTTTTTGTTTTAAGTTTCTAAGAGAACAAGAAATGACTAAATTACCCCTAGATTTAAGTAGGAAATTACCAAAATACCCTTAGTATATGTAAAATGACAAAAATGCCTTTAAAACTCTTTTTTAAAAAAAATAAGATAGGAAAAAATCTTTTGCTTGATAAGCAAAAGATTTGCCCTATGCTGCTATATCATCTTTTAGCTTAACAACACAACCTAGCAACATTAATGAATTAGGCTTAGTTGTCAAACAAGAGAGAGAACTTAAGTTTTTAACCCACTTGAGGTTTTGATATAAGGCTAGGTAGTGAGGACTTAAGGCCACGAAATTGTCACTTATTATACATCACCAACTAACTCATAAACAATCCTCAGCAAGCCAGTAGCAGAATCAGAAAGGAGGAAAAGAAAATTTGCTAAAAAGGTCAAAACCTAACCTTAGCTCTAGATTCTTAAATCTGAAATTGTATTATTGCTTTTATTATTTAAGTATGTTAATTAAGATGTTATTTAGTGATCTGGGTTGCTAAAACATGAATCTATAACATCTAAATGCACAAAAATGAAGATTTAAGAAAATTGTCAAACCCTAGAAAAATGGCTTGACAACCGAATGTCAGGGCTTATAGATTTTTCTCTGTTAATCTTCTGACATGTGTAAGCCTTTGGACTTGTAGTATGACAAGAGGTTAGTAACCTGGAAGTGAAATCAAGTCCATAGGACCAATCGACTAAAAGTTTTAGGCAGTCTAGGCAGTCAAACCTCGATGATCGACCATGACTCTCCATTTTCTGGGTAACCCAGAAAACTGAAGAACAGAGTCTGACAGTCTTTTGACCGGCTTGGATCTGTTCAATGATGATCTTTTAAGGTGTTAAGTTGTAGTTAGATTATAGTCTAACATGCGTACTACAAGACTAGAGCACTTTAACACCTTGATCATGCCCAGATTGAAAATTATTAAAGGTCAAAGTACGTTGACCTATCACAAAGGATTTTTGGGTAACCCAGAAAATCGAAACAGAGGCCTGACAAGTTCTTTGAATGCCCAGATCTTTCTCCTATGATGTTGTTAGACCCTCTAAGTGCTACGTACAACCTTATACCCTGACAGTTACATTACAAGACCTTGGCTATAAACTACCTAAAACATAAACAGGTAACAAGATATGAGGGCTGCAAGGTCGTTGATCGACCTTGACTTCTCATTTCTGGGTAACCTAAAAATAAGGAATAGCTCTGGCCTAGTGGTTTGACCATCAATAACTCCCTGATTTGTTGTAGTTTGACCCCTAATTTAGTATGAACTTGTAGTATTACATCAATACTACAATATTGATACACTTACCTGCCCAGAAACTGAGCAGATTGGGAATTAAAGCGAGTCAAACTAGGGGTCAGGCCGTTGACCATCCTGTTCTTGAGTTGGCCAAGAACACTTTAGGCGACAGAATCCGTCGCTATAGCCTATACGACGGATTAATTTTGAAAAATAATATTTATAATTAAAATAATTATAAATAGAAATAAATACTAAACAATTAATAAATAAATCTAAAAATTCATTTTAAATTATAATAAAGAATTTTTAATATTTTGACATAAAATTTTATTAATATTTAATTTATTTAAATATTAATAATAATAAAAGTATTTAATAATGGTATTAAATAAATTATTTATAAATATTGTTAATAGTTTAAAAATCATTTTAAATAATAATAAATTATTTAAAAATGATATTAATAATTTTAAAATAATTATTAATAAAAATAAATTATTTAAAAATATTATTGATGATTTAAAAATTATTTTAAGTTGTTATTAATTATTTAAAAATGATATTAATGATTTAAAAATCATTATTAATAAAAATAAATTATTAGAAAATAATATTGATGATTTAAAAATTATTATAAATTTTTATTAAATATTTAAGAATAATATTAATGATTTAAAAATCATTATAAGTGATATTAAATCATTTAAAAAATTATTTTGAATATTTGGAAATTATTATAAATAATAATTAAAATATTTAATAAGGTATTAAAACTTTTAAATAAAGTTTATTGAAAAATTAATTCGATAGCTATTCAATAAAGTAATAAAATACTGAACGGACACCGAAATTAATCAAGACACTAATAGTTTGACTAGTTATTAGCTGTTATTGTTTCTAATGATTGTTATAAATATACATAGGTTGCGTAAACACTTTCAAATAGTTTAAGTAGCTGATCTTCATAAAATCAAGTTTTTTTAACTTTATTTAATTTCTATATTAAATGTAAGTCTTGTATATTAATATATGAACTTGTTATAACCATTATTCGTGATATCTAAGATTTGATGAGGGTTATGACTTATTGTTCAAGCATAACCAAACCATATGAACTATTGTTTGCGTAAAATGTGTTTGATTTGATATCAAAGCATAGACGGTGGAAAAACTAATGATGTTTGGTACAGATATATACTGATACTGTTCTGACTGGTAGTTATAGCACTGACCGGAAGTTATATTTTTACCGACAGTTATAGCACTGACCGTGGGTTACATTTACAGGCAATTGTAGTACTAACCTTGTTGGTTGGTAGGATAATATGCATACTCCTAGGATATGATTAGGCTGATCCCCTATGATATATCCGAATAAAGAACTCTTATAAGTCTTTGTGATTTTAAGAGGGTAGAGTGGTTGACAGAATCAACCCAGGTTGCTAAGTCTTTATGACTAACAGTAACTCGTAATGGATGGACTCAGTATATACATAAGAAAACTCTGAACTATATGTTCATTCAATTCAGATTCAGTGTGAGTATAATATATAACTTGCTTAAAACTTGCTGAGCTTTCTGTAGCTCATCCTTGCAAATATTCTTTTCCTTTGCAGCTTTAATTGACATATCAAAAGTTCCAGAGTTCAATCATGTGGATGGAAAAACTCGGTTAGTTTAAATCTTGGTTATATCTTTGGAGACTCTGATGTAATAGTAAGTTGGGATTTTTTGTAAACCAATTTAAGAATATGTAATATATTATTATCTTTTATCAATTGCTTAGTTTTACCTTTCTAGAATATAGGAAGAAGTACAGTATCTATATGAACTATACATCTGAATGGGAGTATTGAAAGATATTGGAGTTCTTTGATGCACTGAGGTCGTCGCCCCCCTCAATTCCAAGAACGACCCTAACATTAATACGACCCTAACATTAATACTGCGAATGTTAGATAGATAGGAATTATTGATATGAAAGAAATATCTTTAAGATCATAAATCTAAACATCCAAGTGAGGGTATCCATATATGGTAATTCTTCTGACGAGAACTATTACCTGATTGGGATACTATGAATTTTGGATTTATAGAAGTTATTATCTTATAGAATATTTATATGAGCACCAAAATCTGCTATAGGGAATGTAGAGATTTTGGGGGCGTCACAACCGACCTATGCCGCCGAGCAGGAGTTCAATGACACACCTCGGAGCCGATACTACAACCAATGGCCGTCATTGACCATCCAACCATTGAAAAGTACAAACCTTAGACAGGAGCACAGTCACATCCTCAGGGGGAAAGGTTCATCATGATTCCACCATCCACGCCACCCTCACCGCCTCAAGCTGACTAGCCAATGGAAGACGAGGATGAAATAGAATCGCCGGCCACTTTTTAGCGACGCAGTCAACAGAGGAGTATAAGACTGGCCCAACGCCAAGCTGCAATGTATATATACAACGTTAGGGCCTTTATAGCATTGGCTGATGCTTTCTCGTGCTTCTCACCAAACGACCCAGTCTAGCAGCCCATACTCCAGTTCTGCCTCGATACCCCCCATCCGAAGATGATGATTCCGATGAGCATTGACTCGTCGCTCAGGGAAGTCCTCGTTTTTCTTATTTCATATGCCAAGTAATGAGGACATTACCTGATTTAAGTGTGGGGGGGAGTAAATTCAAAATTTTTGTGTTTTAAGCATATAGATTAGGTTGCATGTAGAGTAGATTTAATTCATTTAGTTCATATGCATATTATAAAAAAACTATTGCATTCATATAGGAATTTTGTCAGTAGAAGCATACAGAGTACATAGAGATTGAGCAGTAAGTCGTGGTAATGAAGCACATGGTTAATAATTTTGATTCTCACTAATCTTGCATAAATTTGAGTTTCATGATCTAATTAGGCTCGACCATAGTAACCTCATTGCATGATTTTGGTTTTCTCTCAAATTTCAAGCACACCGATTGACTGTCAGTCGTAATTACAAATTCATGTGTATTAAGAACACGGACACTTACTTGATCACATATTAAAATAAAACATTAGCTGAAACATAAGTTTGGGGGAATTAAGGCTCAGAAAAGAAAAAAAATTAAGAAAGAAAAAATAAGAAGAAAAAAAATTTATTTATGAAATAAAACCTGATTTAGTTTGATCTCGTGGCCTTTGTTACTCGGACAAGTAAACCCTAGGGGATGTCTTAACACCTAGCGCCCTAAAGCCTTCGGGTTTGGGAGTCGTTGGCCAGAAGTCCGTTATACGGGTAAAATTGAAAAGCCTAAGGGGGTTGAACATTGCACAAGTCAGATAAATGAAATATTTGGTGGGATGGAGCGTTAAAACGCACCCACGATGCATGAGTTTTGATGTTTATTCTGTTATTGCGTATTTAGCTTAATTTTCGTAATGCTTATGTGGATGCCATGTTTGTGTAGTAATCTATATAAAAGTAAGACGTTTGTTGGGAATAATCATATGGATCACTTTGAACTGATGATATGAAATTGGGCACACACGCACGAGAGAGGATTAGAGTTATGTAAGTGATGTGATGATGAGCGAGTCTATAATTGGTCATGAGTCAAGATTGATTGTAAGCTAAGTGTCAATTCGTGAGGATTATACAACCTGTGTTTGGTTACTGAGATTTTTGCTCAATCTTATTAATTGCATTCATTCTGTTAGTTGCATTCATTGTGTTTATTTTCTTGAGGACAAAAAATTGTTCAAGTTTGGGGGTATTTGATAAGTAGGTTTTTCAGCCTACTTAAATAGGTATTTCTTAGCTTGATATATTGTTATTACTTAAGTGTGTATGTTACTTTTTATGTTTTTATGTGAATTTGTAGAGTAGAAGAGGAGCTGAGCAAAAGAGAAGAAAAGAGGAAATTTGGGCAGAGTTTCTTCTAGCGCGGGGCGCGCTTGAGTTATACTGTGAAGAGCGCGGGGCACGCTGAAAGAAGTCAAGCTCTCTGTATGCCTAGCTCAGGGCACGCCGCCCATTGAGGAAGCCAGGCGCAGGGCGCGCCAAACAGATGACCTAACCATAATTAGTTGATTTAAAATACAAAGTTGATGAGGGAAAAGATTGCAGACTTGTCTTATTGTACTAGGGTTTTGATAGAATATTTATATCAGTTATTTTTCTAGGTTTTAGATGATCTTTAATCTTTTGATCTTTTAATCTATATTCTCTTGGATTGCTTGGAGGCTACAAACCCTAGTTTTGAAGATTCAAGCATGTCAGGCTAAGTTCTTTTATTTCAATTCTGAAGGGATGTTGAACCTTAGTATCAATTTATGGTTTGATTTAGTTTATAATATTTATTCTATTAATCTACGTAAACTTTCATGTAAGACCTTGAATTTTATAAATAAAGATTTAATTTTCTTTATATATTATTTTGAAATAGTAAGGGGTTGATTTAATTAATGTAGTAAGTTGTGGGTAAAATGCACAAATATTTCAAAATGAGCAAGTGGTTATAAAATATTTATTGTTGTCGGGGAATATTCGTTTGGTTGTGGAATATCTTGTTGTCGGAGAATATTCGTACGACGGCGCAGTCATTTGTGGGCCCCACAACAGAAGAACTGTCGGATATAGAAAGCGACAGAAATAACCTTTTTATAAATAATGGTAAAACTATTACCGTTAAACTGTTGAAATACCCGGTGATAAAAATACAGTAATACGCATTGTTGCACAGTAGCACATGGTATTGCACAGTATTTTGAATTATTGATTCTTACGTAAGAAGGCACTTACTTAATTATTGTTACAGTAATTACTGTTCAATATTTTATTGATTCAATAATTGCTACGTTGATATTTTATATGATTGATTTAATAATTGCTACCGTTGATATTTTGTATTATTGATTCAATGATTGTCACCGCACAGTATTTCACATTATCAAATAAATAATTCATATTATTTCAATAATATTATTAGATAGCATTATTGACAATGTCTGAGGAAGTTCAGTCTAGGAGGGGTTATTTAATTGCGCGCCAGTAAGGAGAAATCCTTATCGGAAGGTCCCCTATTTCCTAGGAACGACCTGGTTGTCAATATTGTAGTTCTGTAATATTATTTATGAATAATTAATTATTAATTTATATGATAAAGAAATATTTATTTTTGTGAATATAAAAGAAGGAATTAATGCTGAGGTGTTTTTATCAGTAGTTTGGTATGGAATATCATCCGTTTGTGGATTTCGGCTATTTTTGGTTGGAAATTTGGAAAAACTTCCTTCTACAAAGTTGTAGAGAATTAAATTTCCTATTAAAAGGATATAGAATTCGTATTTTTCTGATAAAGGGGCTATTTATTACGAATTATTGAAGTTTCAGAAATAAATATTTTTATTAAAACATGTGTGGGCCCCACTTTTGTTTTTTGTTGAAAAAATTCTAATTTTTAAGTATTGAAAGCAGCCAGGAAATTTTCAAAACAGGCGGGAGTTGCGTATAAAAAGTCAGCTATGACATCCTAAGCTTTTCCTATAAATAGAGTGCTTAGTTAGAAATGAAAATCACACCAAAATCAAAAAAATTTCTCTCTATAATATCGAGCGTATTTCTTGTGAGTATTTAGATATTTTGAGTGTTGATAGCAGTGCAAGTTTTCATCCACATAATATCCGATATTCCAGTCAAAACTACTCTCCTGTTAAGGTAAGGGATGTTATTTTCTTTTGTAAATGATGTTAATCTTTTCAATATCATTATACCAAAATATTGGCATGAATTTTATTATGAAATTCTTACTTTTTTCGTCGGCATTACTATTCACGTATACGACACTATTCACGTATACGGCACTATTCACGGAAAAATTAAATTTTCTTCTATTTGTCCAAGTTGTTTGTTAAGGTTCCTATCTTTGATTGGATCCAAGTTTTGATCTTCATTCTTAAATTTTTCTCCACAAAGTATTATTATGGAATATTCTTGAACTTGGATAAACTAAATTACGAATCCCTAATCTTTATCCTTTATCTCATTTGATTCGTTATTTATATTGTTTTTCATCATCCTCGGTCCTAAATGGTGATATAACTGAATATCTTTGGTCTGTAGAGCAAAGATGAATGATTACCTGATGAATATCTTTGGCCCGTAGTGCATAGATGAATATTTGATTCGAGATGTATATTGATTGATGTTACATGGATAAAATATTGATGATGGACTTTTAAATCATAGAAGATAGTAGACTTCATTCTCTACTTAACTCTTCTAATGAATTGTTATTTCTGCTGTGAATATTGATCTAAAATTTGTTGTCAATAATATTTTATCTAAATTGTTGAAGACTAACGATAATTTATTTTCCACTATCTTAGTCATAATATTCTCTACTGGGCTAGTTGAGCTCACCCTTTTCATCTATTATCCTCTTCAGGAAATGAGAATGTCGCAGGAACTAGTCGGGGGACAGAGTGATGGTCCGAGTTAGAGCAGTAGTAGTCCTCACTATTTTTGATAAATAGTGTTATAATAATTGTAATGAGGACTTAGTTTGAATATTAATATTTTCTTCATATTTGTATTGACACTCACAGTTGTGTGGTCGTATTTTGCACGACCGTGTGATATAAAAGATTGTATTTGGATTCTGTACCATGTATTTGGCGACTCATAATGGGTTGGGTTGACTGGACCTATTCTGGGGGCGTCATAGTTGGTATCAGAGCTTAGGGATATGGTCTCTTGCGGAGATCTGGGAATAAAACTAGGAGGGGAGAGACGAGTAAATTCTTCACTAGTATGTCCTACCTAAGCTTATGTGGTATTTAATTGGTCAGTCGGAGCATAGGGTTAATATGTGAATGAGACTGTGGAGACACCTTTAATCACCAACCAGGAAAACGTGCAACAGGAAGGCAATATTCCTCCTGTAAACGACCTTACTAACCAGATGATGAACGAGGAAATGTTTAGAAGTTTTTTGCAGTTCATGCAAAACCAGACGAGGGAGACTCGTGTGCCGAATACAGGTGAAAATAATAACAACACGCACATTGTCATTGCCAAGCAGTTCACAGAATTGGGACCACCAGAGTTTTTAGGAAAGCCTGATCCGATCAAGGCGGAGACGTGGGTTAAGAAAATTACCAAGATATTTGATGTCTTGGGATGCAAGGAGGAACAGAAGGTTCCATTTGCCACCTTTATGTTCCGTGGAGAGGCAGATTACTGGTGGGAATCTGTGAAGCGTACCCAGACTGCCGCACTCAAGATGTCTTGGGAAGTGTTCCAGAAACTGTTCAATGACAAGTACTTTCCTAAAAGTATTCGTCATATGAAGGAGGTAGAGTTTATCAGTCTGGAACAAAATAACATGACGGTGTCCCAGTACGATGCTAAATTCGCGGAGTTGTCTAGGTTTACACCTTATTTGGTGGAGAATGAAAAACGTATGACGCGGATGTTTTTGAGAGGTTTGAAACCCAAAATTCGTCAATACCTCATTTCTCACAAATTTTCTCTATATTCGGATGTCGTGAACAGGGCCCAGTTGTTAGAACGAGATAGTGATTATGTTCATCCAAGGGACAACAACCAAGGTCGTACCGGTGGCAGTAGTCATCGGAACAATGACAACCAGCGGGGAGGAAAGTATCATGACAGAAGCGGTAACCACTCCGGTGGTAATCGTAGCCATGATAGTAGAAAAAGCAAATCGGGAGGAGATTTCAAGAAGAGAAGGTACAACAATGAGAATGTGAAGACGTCGACATCAGCACCAGCATCAACTGTTTCTAGGGGAGGAGAACGACCACCGGTCATAAGCTATAAATGCAGAAAAGAGGGACATATCAGCCCAAACTGCCCACAATAATTCAAAGCATGCTATAACTGTGGAAAAGAAGGACATATAGCTCGAGATTGTCCTGTAGCGAAACCAAGTCCAGCGGGGGTGGTGATTCCAAAGGCGGTTTCGGACAAGTTAAAGTCGATGGTTCCTGGAATAGCGTTTGTCGTGACAGCCCAAAACGCGAAGAACCCACACGAGGTGATTACGGGTAAGCTAATCATAAACTCTTGCGAAGTTTACACCTTATTCGATACCGGTGCTACCCATTCTTTTATTTCACCTGCTTGTGCTCAACGATTAAATTTGACACCTGAGAAGTTAGACTTTGACTTATCTGTTGAAACTCCGTTAGGAGAAACTTTAGTTACATCTACAGTTTACAAATCTTGCTTGATTCAGATTAGTACCCTTACCTTACCTGTTGATCTTATATCTTTTGAAAATACTTGCATTTGACGTGATTTTTGGAATGGACTGGTTAACCACTTACCATGCCAAAATTGATTATTTTTGTAAGGTTGTTACTTTTTATATTCCTAACCAACCTGTTGTGCGAATTTAAACCACCAAACCACTAAAATCTGTCAATGTCATTTCAAGTCACAAAGTTATTCGTTTATTAAAAAATGGATGTCAAGCTTTCTTAGCTCATATCACTGATCTAAACCAGACTACGTTAGATTTAAATAATATTTCTATTGTTAATGAGTTTCCTGATGTATTTCCCGAAGAACTTCCCGGTCTACCCCCAGAACGTGAAGTTGAATTCTTTATTGACCTTGAGCCCGGTACAAAACCCATTTCTAAAATCCCATATCGAATGGCTCCTATTGAACTTCAGGAGTTAAAGGTCCAACTAAAGGAGTTGCTAGACATCGGTTTTATACATCCTAGTACGTCTCCTTGGGGTGCTCCTGTTTTATTCGTAAAGAAGAAAGACGGGAGTATGCGACTTTGTATTGACTATCGGGAGTTGAACCATGTCACCATCTAGAATAGGTATCCGCTACCTCGTATTGATGACCTGTTCGACCAGTTGCAAGGAGCACAATTCTTTTCAAAGATCGATCTTTCTTTTTGGATATCATAAGCTGAAGATTAAAAGTGAGGATATTCCGAAGACTGCCTTCAGAACTCGGTACGAGCATTATGAGCTCTTAGTCATGTCTTTTGGATTGACTAATGCTCCTGCTGCTTTCATGGATATGATGAACCGTGTATTTAAGGAATATTTGGATCAGTTCGTTGTTGTCTTTATTGATGACATCCTCATCTATTCTAAAAGCCGTGAAGATCATGAGCACCACTTGAAGCTGGTACTTCAAAAGCTTCGTGAGAACAAGCTATATGCCAAGTTGAAGAAATGCGAGTTCTGGCTTGAGGAAGTAGAATTCCTTGGGCACGTGATATCAAAACGTGGAGTATCTGTTGACCCGGTGAAGATTGAAGCAATTCAAAGTTGGGAGCAACCTAAGTCGGTGACCAAAGTATGAAGCTTTCTGGGCTTAGCTTGTTATTATCGGAGGTTTGTAGAGGGATTTTCTCGAATCACTACTCCATTAACTTAGTTGACTCGGAAAGATACAAAATTCATTTGGAGCGAGGAGTGCGAGAAGAGCTTCCAAGAGCTCAAGAGGAGACTTATTTCGGCACCTGTTCTGACGATACCATCTGGTTCGGATGGATTTGTCAGTTATAGCGACGCTTCGGACAAAGGTTTAGGATGTGTTCTCATGTAACATGGGAAAGTCATAGCCTATGCCTCGCGATAACTCAAAGAATATGAGAGGAATTATCCTACTCATGATCTAGAGTTGGCAGCTGTCGTTTTGGCATTAAAGATCTGGAGACACTACCTGTATGGAGAGAAAGTGGAGATCTATACGGATCATAAGAGCCTCAAATATTTCTTCACTCAAAAGGAAATCAACATGCGACAACGACGTTGGCTTGAGCTGTTGAAAGATTAACATCATACCATCCAATACCAATCTGGAAAAGCAAACGTGGTAGCTGACGCGTTGAGTAGAAGATCATATGTGAGAACGAATGTGATGCTATCAAGGCCTATTTTGTGTGATTTACAAAAGATGAAGATATAGTTCAAGACTCCGGGGACCCATGCGATGAAGTCAAGTATTCCCGTAGAACCATCTTTGATTGATAAAGTTAAAGCTGCTCAGGCTACAGAATCGGAGCTGATGAATATGAGGAAGAAGATGCAAGAAGGTGCTATTCTAGAAGCAAGGATTGATGAAGAAGGAATACTTCGAGTCAACTCCAGACTTTGTGTTCCTAATAATTTTGACTTGAAGTATAGAATCATGATGGAGGCACACAACACACCATTTGCAATCCATCCTGGGAGTACTAAAGTGTATCGTGATCTTCGACATATATTTTGGTGGAGCAATATGAAGAGAGAGATCGCGGAGTTTATCTCGAGGTGTTTAACGTGTCAACGTGTAAAGGCAGAGCATCAAGTGCCGAAGGGTCCATTCCAACAAATGGAGATTCCAAAATGGAAGTGGGAACACATTACCATGGATTTCGTTACGGATCTTCCCAAGGTTTCTCAAGGCATAGATGAGATTTGGGTTATTGTTGATAGATTAACCAAGTCTGCTCATTTCTTACCTATACAAGAGACTTATTCCCTTAAACATCTTGCTCATATGTACGTGAATGAGATTGTGAGATTGCATGGCATGCCAGTATCCATAGTTTTGGATCGTGACCCAAGATTCACTTCACGATTTTGGATCAGTTTGCAGAAAGCTATGGGCATGGAGTTACGATTCAGTTCGGCATATCACCCTCAAACGGATGGACAATCAGAAAGGACTATTCAAACTCTAGAAGATCTATTGAGACTTTGTGTTCTAGACTTCAAAGGGAGTTGGGATAAGTACTTACCATTGGTGGAATTCTTCTACAACAACAGTTATCAGGAAAGTATAGGCGTGGCTCCATTCAAAGCATTGTATGGACGAAAGTGTCATTCTCCAATATGCTGGGATGAGGTGGGTGAAGGAACATTGTTGGGACCGGAGTTAGTACGTATGACTACGAATAAGATTCAAATGATCCGGCAACGGATACAAACCGCACAAGATCGACAAAAGAGTTATGCGGATCTTCATCGAAAGGACGTGGAATTTAATGTTGTGGACCATGTGTTATTACGTGTTGCTCCGTGGAAGGGAGTTACGAGATTTGGCAAGAGAGGAAAGCTCAACCCACGATTCATTGGTCCATATGAGATCATTGACCGAGTAGGAAATGTGGCCTATAGACTCGCTTTACCTCCAAGCATGTCTCGTATTCATAATGTTTTTCACATATCCATGTTGCGTAAATATGTGATAGATCCAAACCACATTATTGAGTTAGAACCGGACTAGATAGCTGAAGATTTAACGTATGAGGAGGTACCTGTCAAGATTTTGGATAGGAAGGAGCATGTCCTACGCTCAAAAATTATATCTCAAGTTAAAGTTTTGTGGAGAAACCATGCTATTGAGGAAATGACCTGTGAGTTAGAATCAAAAATGAAAGCGAGGTATCCTCACCTCTTCGACACCCCAGGTACGTACGTCAATTTCGAGGACGAAATTTTATAAGGCGGGGAGGATGTAAGACCCCGAATTTTATAAATAAAGATTTAATTTTCTTTATATATTATTTTGAAATAGTAAGGGGTTGATTTAATTAATGTAGTAAGTTGTGGGTAAAATGCGCAAATATTTCAAAATGAGCAAGTGGTTATAAAATATTCATTGTTGTTGGGAAATATTCGTTTAGTCGTGAAATATTCTTGTTGTCGGAGAATATTCGCACGACGGCGCAGCCATTTGTGGGCCCCACAACGGAAGAACTGTCGGATATAGAAAGTGACAAAAATAACCTTTTTATAAATAACGGTAAAACTGTTACCGTTAAACTGTTGAAATATCCGGTGATAAAAATACAGTAATACGCGTTGTTGCACAGTAGCACACGGTATTGCATAGTATTTCGAATTATTGATTCTTACGTAAGAAGGCACTTACTCAATTATTGTTACAATAATTACTGTTCAATATTTTATTGATTCAATAATTGCTACGTTGATATTTTATATGATTGATTTAATAATTGCTACCGTTGATATTTTGTATTATTGATTCAATGATTGTCACGACACAGTATTTCACATTATCAAATAAATAATTCATATTATTTGAATAATATTATTAGATAGCATTATTGACAATGTCTAAGGAAGTTCTGTCTAGGAGGGGTTATTTAATTGCACGCCAGTAAGGAGAAATCCTTATCAGAAGGCCCCCTCTTTCCTAGGAACGACCTGGTTGTCAATATTGTAGTTCTGTAATATTATTTATGAATAATTAATTATTAATTTATATGATAAGAAAATATTTATTTTTGTGGATATAAAATAAGGAATTAGTGCTGAGGTGTTTTTATCAGTAGTTTGGTATGGAATATCATCCGTTTGTGGATTTTGGCTTTTTTCGGTTGGAAATTTGGAAAAACTTCCTTCTACAAAGTTGTAGAGAATTAAATTTCCTATAGAAAAGACATAAAATTAGTAATTTCCTAATAAAGGGGCTATTTATTATGAATTATTGAAGTTTCAGAAATAAATATTTTTATTAAAAACATGGGTAGGCCCCACTTTTGCTTTTTGTTGAAAAAATTCTAATTTTTGACTATTGAAAGCAGCCAGGAAATTTTCAAAACAGGCGGGCGTTGCGTATAAAAAGTCAGCTATGGCATCCTAAGCTTTTCCTATAAATAAGGTGCTTAGTTAGAAATGAAAATCACACCAGAATCAGAAAATTTTCTCTCTATAATATCGAGCGTATTTCTTGTGAGTATTTAGATACTTTGAGTGTTGATAGCAGTGCAAGTTTTCGTCCACATAATATCCGATATTCTAGTCAAAACTACTATCCTGTTAACGTAAGGGATGTTATTTTCTTTCGTAAATGATGTTAATCTTTTCAATATCATTATACCAAAATATTGGCATGGATTTTATTATGAAATTCTTACTTTTTCCGTCGGGGTTACTATTCATGTATACGGCACTATTCACAAAAAAATTAAATTTTCTTCTATTTGTCCAAGTTGCTTGTTAAGGTTCCTATCTTTGATTGAATCCAAGTTTTGATCTTCATTCATAAATTTTGCTCCACAAAGTATTATTATGGAATATTCTTGAACTTGGATAAACTAAATTACGAATCCCTAATTTTTGTCATTTATCTCATTGGATTCGTTATTTATATTATTTTTCATCATTCTCAGTCCTAAATGGTGATATAACTGAATATCTTTGGCCTGTAGAGCAAAAATAAATAATTACCTGATGAATATCTTTGGCCCGTAGTGCAAAGATGAACAGGTGTTGAGATGAACATGACCAACTTATGATACAAATGAATATCTTTGGCCCGTAGTGCAAAGATGAATATTTGATTCGAGATGTATATTGATTGATGTTACATGGATAAAATATTGATGATGGACTTTTAAATCATAGAAGATAGTAGACTTCATTCTCTATTTAACTCTTCTAATGAATTGTTATTTCCGCTGCGAATATTGATCTAAAACTTGTTGTCAGTAATATTTTATCTGAATTGTTGAAGACTAATGATAATTTATTTTCCATTATATTAGTCATAATATTATCTACTGGGCTAGTTGAGCTCACCTTTTTCATCTATTGTCCTCTTCAGGAAATGAGAATGTCGCAGGAACTAGTCGGGGGATAGAGTGATGGTCCGAGTTAGAGCAGTAGTAGTCTTCACTATTTCTGATAAATAGTGTGATAATAATTGTAATGAGGACTTAGTTTGAATGTTAATATTTTTTACATATTTGTATTGACACTCATAGTTGTGTGGTCGTATTTTGCACGACCGTGTGATATAAAATATTGTATTTGGATTTTGTACCATGTATTTGGCGACTCAGAATGGGTTGGGTTGACTGGACCTATTCTGGGTGTGTCACATTTCATATATGTTATTCAATTGACTAATTTGGTTTCTGCAGGATTAAATTAGTAAATTGATATCATCTGCTAGATTAAGTCATATATTAAGCAAACGATGTATGTCTAATCAAAATAGCAATTAATGATATTTTATTGTGGTCAAGCTTTGAAATATTGTTAAGGTTTTCAGAAGACAAGTTAAATAATTCCTGATTGTGTAATTATTGCTTGGAATAATCTAATTCTCATTCTTAATGCTTCTATCATATTAAATCTAGGCTGATAGTTATAGGTTGTATGTTAGTTAGAATCTTTTGTTGGCGATCGTCGCATTAGATCTACACATAAGGAGAATTTCGGGTAATTTGCGATCGCGATTATCTAGGGTTATTAATCCCATTGAAAGGGTAAATAGTGTAATTACTTGATTAATTCATAATTGAGAAAAAAAGGATACTGAACTGAAGATTTGAAGTTTTTTTACTCATTGATATTTTCTTATTAATTCACTTTAGTTATTTAAACTGTTCACACTAAAAAACCCCAATTTATTGGAAATCAATGGATAATTATAAGACAATTCACTCTCTGTGGGATCGATCCTTGCTTATTACTATACTAATTCTTGTGTTAGTTGAATAAAGAGTAAGGTAAATTTTGTAGTGTTAGACGACAGCTACCAGAGCTTTTCCAATCTAGAATAACCGATGGTACTACAGTAAAGACACATGTTCTTAAGATGATCAATCTGATTGAACAAATAGAACAACTAGGTTTTGTCATGGATGGAAAATTGAGCTAAGATTTGATCTTACACTCACTCCTGGACTCCTTCTCAATTTGTTGTGAATTTTTAGATGTACAAGCTAGATGTCAGCCTCGTTGATTTGCTTAAACATGTTGAAAAACTATTGAGAGTCATTTTTCAACCAAGAAAGACCAAGTCTTACTAGTAGGGTTCAAACAATCTTCTGAAAAGAAGAATGATTCAAAGAAGGTAAATAGAAAGGCAAATACAAAGAATAATAAGAATAAAACTGATACGGATAGCGAAGGAGTTTGCTTCCACTGCAATAAGCCTGGACACTGGAATAGAAACTGCGAGAAGTATCTTGCAGAGGCTAACCAGAAGAAGCTTAGTGAAGATTCAATTACATATACAGGTTTGTCAATGATTGAAATAAATCTTTTAGTGAGTGAAGTTTCTACTTGGGCATTGGATACCGGCTATGGTTCTCATAAATACAGATTTATGAAGGGACCAAGCAGAAGTAGAAAGCTAAACAAGGGGAAGTCTTCCTGCGTGTGGGAATGGAGCAAAGGTTGGTCCATTAACTGCATGAACTTATTGTTTAGCGCCACCTAATGGCAAGTCCATTAGTTTAAATAATTAACAATTTACTGAATGGACTTTACATACTTGACTTAAATGAAAATTAAATTGAACTAACTAGTAAAAGAAAAAAAGATGATCATTCAAAGAGTTGAATATTTGTATTTGGTGAAATACAATTCTGAATCATTTGAAAGGTTCAAATAATTCAGAAGTAAAACTAATTGGCAAGGTATTATGATTCTTTAATTGGATCGATGAATAAATACTTGTGCAATAAGTTTTAAGATCATCTTAAATAGGTTTCTCACAATGGACGCTTCCTGATACACAATAATTAATTGGTGTATCTAAAAGGAAAAATCGTACCTTGTTGGACATGGGGCGGTCCATAATAATTTTATCGACATTCTAGCATCCTTCTAGGATAATGCCCTAGAGATGGGCTGATATCTACGAAAAAGTAACCTTAAAATCCTTCCCCAAGACTTGGTGTGCTGTCGCAGACAACCAAAAATAAACCTTACAGCCAAAGATAATTATGTAGTAGTGCAACTAAGAGTCGATCCCACACAGACTGATTAATCTATTTTTATATACTTTGTATTCCAGAAGAGTGGAATTTTTGA
This sequence comes from Panax stipuleanatus, assembly GCA_020205555.1. Classification (NCBI taxonomy): domain Eukaryota; kingdom Viridiplantae; phylum Streptophyta; class Magnoliopsida; order Apiales; family Araliaceae; genus Panax; species Panax stipuleanatus. The sequence continues at coordinate 76,475,807 of CM035125.1, forward strand.
GTGTTGTTAATTAAAATAAACTAATGAGTAAAATACTGTAACAAACTAAATCAGGAGAACAAACCTTGGGTTAAGTCAACTTTCACCTTAGAAACATACACTGATCATTGACTCAAGCATACACAATCAATACTTTGAATATTCATCGTTAGAATCACTTTCATATCTTTCCTTAATTTTAGTTAGATAGAAATAAGCGATCTAAATAACCTTATCTACTAAACAACTTCAGACAAGTGCTAAAAGTTTAATCTAGTAGAAGCTTTAAGTATTAGAAAAACCGATGAAGCTAAACAACACAAGCACAAGCGGTTGTATTTAATTTAGTTGAATATTCTTTCTAAGATATAATAATCTCGTGGTATGCAGTCAATTATTAATCTTAGATGCTTCGCAAAATAGAGTGACCAAATAATTACGAATTCAATATCTAATTTAGCAATAGATTTCAATGAATAGTAAACTAGTATGCATTATAGCAATTAAACAATTCAATCATATAATTCAAGCACAGAAGAATAACCAACACTCACAATATTAATTGAACAAATAAAATTAATTAGATCTCACAGTGTATTAATCCAAGGCTCCCGTCTCCTTAATCCAAGAACAAGAGCTTAGCTATCTATAGCCATAGAAACACAAAGAATTATAGAGAGAAAAAGTATTTTTATTGAATGAGTACAAGTTATGAGATGCCCCCTATGTTTGCATCAAGTCCCTCTATTTATAACTATTAAAACCTAGCCTTTTTCTATGCCCTAGCTGCCTTCTTGCTGTAGCCGAATCCTATTCGCGATAGGAAATTGGCAACCATGTTCTGCCTCCCCGCTGTGGCGGGATAACACACTGCCCAGCCGGCTTCAATTGCCTTATAATTTCGTGGCTGCATGCTGATTTCGCTTCTCCATGATATTTGGGCCCATGATGATGATAAGGAGTTGCATGGAATTAAAAGGTTACTAGACCAATCCTTAAGCTGCTGGATCAGTAGCCCAATCACAAGCAAACCGTGACCCACTTGATTCTCCTTTGCATGCATGGATCATAAGCTGGTGGCATGATGAAAGGCTGGCTGATTGCATGTGCTGCAACCGTGGGCCCCATGAACATCCCTTTATTTGCTTAAAACCGCAAGCTGCTAGGCCAATTAGGAATAAGCTGCTACACGTGAGCTGCATAAAACTTTGTAAGCTGGGCTACTTTAATCGTGGGCCCCAGGTGAATGAACTGGGCTGCTCTCTTAATTGGATCCGAACCGTGAGCTGCTTTATGTTCTTTACCAAGCAGCTGCTACATGTGCGTGTGAGCTGCTTAATGTACTTGCTTATTTTGTGGGCCCACTAGATTGCTAGGAATCCTTAGGGTGCTTAAATCCAATTCCCTTGTAATTCCTTTCTTTTGTTAACTGCTGAACCATTGGCCTATTGAGATAATCAATTTAAATTGGACATAAGTTACTTGGCCCATTTGCAAGCTGATTTCGTGGCCTTGGTTGTTCCTTTTGAGCCCATTTCGCTTCCTTGGTTCAATTGTACCTAAAATAACAAATATAAGATAAATGAATACACTTAGGTACAAAAGAGATATAAATGATTAAGTAATAAGGGAATAAAATATAACATATTTCATTCTCATCAAGATTTTATAAGAGTTATGGACAGGGAGGATTCCTAATCTTAAGTATGTTAAGATAAAGGGTTGTCCAACTTATGTGAAAAGATTTCAAAAGGATAAGCTTGGGACAAGATTTGATAAGTACAGCTTTGTGGGACATCCTAAAGTAAGTTTAGGGTATATGTTCTATAATCCTACTTAGCAAAAAGTGTTTATTGCGAAACACGTTGCCTTCTAAGATAAAGGTGTTTATCATTGAAGGGCTAGTGGGAGGATAATAGATCTTGAAGGAGTTCAAGAACCACAAATCACTATTAGTCTAAAGGAGAGACTTGTAGATAGACCTATTGTACCACAATCGAATCGTAAATTTAAAATAGTACCTAAGATACCTAGGAGGTATGGATTCATCATAGATGATGATGATGATAAGGTACACATCATAGATGATGATGATCCAATTATATACGATAAGGCTAATAGTTGAAGACACTCAGAGAAATGGTAGATTACCATAAAATCCAAAAATAGATCTTTGAAGCAATGCTCAAAACCATTCGAATTTTACTTGCGATTGTTGCTTATTATTACTAAATTTGGCAAATGGACGTGGAGACGCCCTTCCTCAAATATAAGTTATTAGAGGAAAATGTATGTATGATACAGCCATATGGATTTGTTTCAATGGTGAAGCAAATCATGTATATGAGCTACAACAATCCATTTATGAATTGAAGCAAGCTTCTCAAAGATGGAACATTTATTTTGATGAGAAAAATCAAAAGAGTTTGATTTTATCAAAAATAAAAATGAACATAGTGTGTACAAAAGGGTCAGTGGGAGCGTTGTGACATTCCTAGTATTATATGTTGATATATTACGGATAAGGAATGACATACCAATGTTACAAAGTAAATATAAATTGTCTAAATATTCCTCCATAAATGATTTGGGTGGAGCATCTTTAGGATAAAGATCTATAATGATAGATTTAAAATGATGCTTGGCTTGACCCAATGAACGTATATTCATTCGATGCTAAAGAATTTTAGCACGGCAAACTCCAATAGATGTCTCATATTGATGAGCCATGGAGTGTATCTCTCTTAATAATCCCCATAGACTTCTAAAAGAGAGATCACATGAGTAACTATCATGTATGCAATGAAATATACGTGACTTGATGTTGATCAGTCATATTCTAGAGAAGATCGATGTAAGACAGTGAAAAACATCTTAAAGTACTTAGCCGACACTAAGGATGTAATTATGATTCATGATGGGTCTGAATTAAAACTAGTGTACTAAACAGACTCATGTTTTTTCAGACTGACCAAGACGACAACAAATCTGCTTTAGGGAAAGTCATTACCTTGAAAGGTGGTGCAGTGAATTGAAAAGGTTCCAAACAGCAAAGAAGTTGTTGGTTTAGTGATAAAGGCAAAAGTATATAGCTGTAAATGAAGCTGTAAGCTGATGTTTCGGATGAACAGTTTTTTACAGAACTAGGAATAGTTCCTAAGTCTCATCTTGGATCCAAACATGTGTTGTGGCACTTTCATTTGATTAAAGGAATCATTGAAAAAGGAGAAGTCGTTATAGAGATAGTGAACTCTCAAGAACAACATTACATATCCATTTACTGAAGCTTATCCAACAGCAGGATAATCGTCACTTAGAGAAGAAGGGTATTAGTTACCATGGCGATTGGCTTTAGTGCAAGTGGGAGATTGAAAGTAGTATGCACACAAGCCAATCATGTTTGATGATAAAGCATATACTTTGTAACAATCTTATATATTTATTAATAAAAGAGTTATTTAATTAAAGGCATTTAATTATCTACATGATGCTGTTATAATAAAATGTGATAAACCCATAGTTTTAAGCAATGCTTTTAGAATCATGATAATGATCATGCTAATGAGATCTAAATTCTTAGATAGCTTAAAACTAAAATAGTTTCCAATCGTTGGATTACTGAAAAAGGGATTAGTGAATCAGGATAGATTGGTACATACGTTGCTCGCTCATTGGATGAGGATGATCGATCTCATGATCATTTGTGTGGAGACACTAAAGCAAGTATGTAGGTGCTTATTGGAGAATAAGTTCACTGAACGTGGCTCGCTGAGGAATACCTAATGGAGTTTTACTTGCCTATCAATAGGTATTCCTCAAGTGATAGTAGTACAAGTGATCCTTAGACTTGAGATCATCATAGTATCTTGTGTATGATAAGTTATACTTTGACATGTCCCTTAAGACCCTTAAGGTATATCAAAGGGTATGCTTGAGTATAATAAGTTATATATAGAGATAATGAATGATCAATAAAGAATTTATTGCTTCTAGTAAAAGAAGAGAATGTCCTATGTGATTCGATAAATGACAACCCATGAATCCTTGGCCAATGTGAAATAAAATTAGAAAGGAGTTTCTAATTTGCATTATTTGATGTTGTGCATTTAGGATCGAAATACATATAATTAAATAAAATAAAATTTAATAGTAATTTTATGTCTTATATTTAATTAGGACATTGTATGGTGGAGGGATTGAATTATACTATAACTATTAACTCAAAGGTTCTTTTATGATTAATGTTGAAATCTATATTATCTAGAAAGTCGTTGATCGCTAAGGGGGCTTACCCTTATTGTAGAATAAATGTTATTTATATAAATGAATTAAATAATTTAATTCATTCATTTAAATAGGATTAGAATTGTTTTAATTCATTTATTCACAACCGGTTTAATATGGAGAACCTAAAGGGGTCACACCATAAAAGGAAGAATATTTATTTAAGAAGCAAATAACATAATCGTAATAATAAATTAAGTGTATTTAATTTAATCTATTTTGATAAAATAAATTAAATAGCTCAATATTTATTATTTAATATGTTACAAATATTAAATATAAATTAATAAGAGGGGCCTTATTATTATTACTATTAGTATTATTTAATTCCTAAAGGAGTTTGGGAATTAATTAATAAGATACTCTCTAATATATATTTCTAATAAGATTAGGAGGCTAATTAATTAAAAGAGTTTAATTAATTATTTCTAATAAGATTCGGAAGCCTAATTAATTAAAAGGGTTTAATTAATTAATATGAAACCCTAATCCTAAATTGTTTAGGAGGGTTGCCTACATCTATAAATAAGAAAGTCTTATTATGAAACAAGGTTACACACTTAATTCCAAGAGTTGGGAGAGTACACTTTTTCTATAGAGATAGAAACTAGGGTTTTACCAAACATCATTCTTCTTGAATTATTGTTCTTCCTTGGTGGATCACCTCTAGAGGCCAAACACTTGGGTGGCTAACGTTGATCAAATGAAGAAATATACTCAGTGGATTCAAGTAGAACGCGAAAAGGATTTGGAATTGAACTCGTATCTGAGAAAGCTAGAATCTTCAAGGGTATGAATCTCTTTCTTCATCTCTTTTATTTAATTAATAATTGCGCATAAAGGATGATCCAGGTATAAGGTTTGTAAAATTTTAAAACTCTGATTTACCATGCTTCCGCCTATTTTATGCAATTTGATTGCATTCATGAATCTTACAAACCTAACAGCATTAACACATAACCAAGTCACTTGTGCGATGCATCACGATACACCACGAAGCCTCCCGCATCATCCGACAATGATAATACAGGCACCTCGCTCAACCTCTTCTTCAACTGCTTGAAACTTTCTTCCCATTTCTCCGTCCAAACAAACTTCACATTCTTTCTCGTTAGATTGGTGAATGATGAGTGGGATTTTTACCCGTAAATCGGATACTTTATGGCTTAAATAGTTGCCTGATCTTCGTAGCTTTTATTTAGTTTATTATGTTTATAGTATTATTATGTTTAACCGATGTATTTCAGGCTTTACAAGACTTTTCTAGCTTTCAGGGGACAAAACGGACAATTTACATATACTCGCGCCGCAGCGCCAATGCCTAGTCTCATTCTCATGCCGCGGCGCCGCCCCTGGTCCTTGCTGATGTCATCCTGGCGCTGCAGCGCCACAGTTCCTTTATGGGCTCGCGCTGCAGCGCGACCTCCGGTCTTTTGATTTTAATATGGCGCCGCAGCGCCACTTATAAGCTCTCCCGCGCCGCAGCGCGACCTCCAGTGCCCAGGCAGAAAAGGCTTGCTTTTGACCTAGAAAAAGGAGAAAAAACAGATATATATATGAAGAGAGCCTCTGCAAAGAAAAAGAGAGAGGAAGAGGAGGAAGAGGAGGAAGACTGGGATAGAATCGGTTAGCTTAGCTTAGGATAGATTAGATCTCTTTTGTACTTTCTCTCTCTAGTTATTGGGTAATGTTTGTAAATATAGATTAGGTAGATTAGGGTAAAGTTTGGGTTTTCCTTGGAGCAACAAGAGCAGTGAGCTACACGGATTGGAGAGCTTGAAAGGAGCGAAATGCTTGGAGACTGAAGAGCCTTGACAGAGTTTATTCTTATCCATTTATTTCCTCTATTTTTGTAATCCATAAATGTTGTCTTTATTGCTACTTATATTTTTTTCAATAGCTATGAACTAAGTATTGGCTCTAAGGTTATAATGGAACCCTTTGTTAGTTAAATTGACTGTCTTCTCTCTTTGGTTGGCACCATATGGTTTGGTTTAATATATTCATGCTTAACGATTCTCACTAAGACATTAGTGATGATTTTGGTAATCTATATGATATCGAAAGAAGAATTGTAGATTTACACCTAAATATATTGGCATGTGATTATGGGTTTCGACTGCATAAGTTATGCGTAGAATAGACATATATATGTGTGCCACGTGTGACCTAATTGAGAACTTATGCTTAAATCCTTGTTAGGTTAATTCGCATAGACATGTGTAGGATTATCACTTAGTTTGGATGTTCTTTTCTGTTCTATTCCCTTTCGGGTGGATCTGGAGAGGATATGTTTGTGCATACCTCGACAGAGGTGTATGAGCACCTGTGTGTTCTCGGTCGACAAACTGTCGTGACCATTAAGACTAAAGAGAGAAGGGTAGGAAGTTTGATGAAGCATAGCACGCTAGGTGTTCGACAGAATGCCTGTGTGGGGTGAAGTTGTAACCTTAGCTTGTAATTCCTTCGATTACCATTCGTTATCCGTTTGCTTACTTTCATAATTAGTTATAACTAGTTTAACCACACTCCTATTAGTGTACTGTTCGAATAATACTTAAGCGATACAAAGTTGGTATTTGGTAGATATCAGTGATAGTTCCTCGTGGGTACGACACTTTCCTTATCACTGTATTACTTGTTAGACCGCGTATACTTGCGCGTGTTTAGTGATCGATTTTCCGACCAACAAGTTTTTGGCGCCGTTGCCGGGGAACTATTATTCTAATATTGTCCAATATTGATTTAAATCAATTTAGTCTTAATTTGAACGTGTATATATTTCTTTTATTTGTTTGATCTTCCTTTGTGTTTTTAAGTTTACAGGTTATGGACGATCAATGTTATCAATGGCCTTATGAGAGGACTACACAACCAAACTCGGTAGAAGGACTCGAGAAATTGCGAGCTCAAATTGCAAATGTCTTGAGGTTTTCTAATAATCTTGAATGTGAGTCCACTCAGACTGCCTACTGTCAGGAACGAGCTAATATTGAACCAATTTCCTATCATCCAAACTGTCAGGGTTATCCAAACTCTTGGGACTATAGTCAAGAGCAATATCATGATCCGAATTACTCCTATTCGAATCAATTTGAATGTCCATCTCCTCCGCAGTATAAGGTGACATTCCAACCCAATGAGAGCTTTTCGGCAGACATAACAGAAGAGAAAAGGCTTGAAGAGCTCCTCACCAACTTTATAGAAAGAAATGAGGTGCGAATGGCAAGCCAAGACGCCGCATTGCAAAGCCTCAAAAATCAATTGGGACAACTCGTCAATGCCATCATAAATCTATCACAGGACAATCTACCGGTCATAACCGATCTCAACGATGAAGCAGTAGAGCATTGCACGGTGGATACGCAAGGAGAAGGCGGTGAGTCTCACAAAGTTGTTGAGGGAGATGTCAAGGTGCAAATCGTCCAACCGGTGGAGTCTGAAGTTGGAGAAAAGAGGATAAAGAGTGGTTGTATTGTCAAGACTAATCAACAACCGGAAACCACGCTCACGATTGTGGAAACCCTGGAGGGCCCGCTAGTGCACAAAGAACGCTTTCAACTTGATGAAAAAGGCGAATTAGTGGATAATTCCAGTGGTGAAAGATTCTTCGTGCCGATGGGTGAAGAAAACGAGGATGATCAATCATCCATGTCCGCCACAAATTTTAAGGAATTGACAAATAGGCGGCATGAAATGGTCATTTTTGCTTATGAACCGGATTGAGCGGCATCGGTATAGTCAAGCCGACGACTTTAAAACAAGCGCTTGGTGGGGAGGCAACCCCATCTCAGTATCAATTTTCTATGTTTTCTGTACTTATGTCTAGTTTATAGTGTGTCTTTTCTTTTTACCATGTAAACATCGTTGCCAATGCGTATGCTTTTGTGATTATAGCAGGCAGCATGTTATTTAGTATGTTGCTAGTGTATATCTTAGTTAGAATTTAGTATATAGCATGTTGTTTACTTAGCATGTTATCTGTGTAATATATGTTGTCTAATACATGGTTTTTGTGCAGGAAAAACTCAGATACAAGGCTGGCGCCGCAGCGCCATGCAGTAATTCAAATTTCCTATATCGCGCCGCAGCGCCCAGAAACAAAGGGGGACTCGCGCCGCAGCGCCAAGGGCGAGACCAAGCTACTGCCAAGACGCGCGGCGCCAAGCAAAGAAGGAAATACCCGCGCCGCAGCGCCGGTAGCGAGTTTTGGTTTTCAAAAATAGATTGAGGCCAGCAGTTTAGTCATTCACCTCCCCTCTCTCTCGGCTATTTCGGCAAACCCCAAACATTACCTCTTCTCCACATCTACCAGTACTGACTCCTCAATACTCCAGCCCATTTCCTGCTCCACACCCACCAACATATAAATTGGCCTTAATTGATTACACAACTAAGGACTATCAAGAGGACACCATAATCAAGCAAGTGTTTCCAACTCGAGGTAATTTTGGATTTCATGTATTAGAAACGTATGTGGATCGAATTATTAGGATTATCTATCTCTTGTTGTTTGTTTGGGTGATTTCCACTGACGGAAATCTGGTTAGAGCATTCACAAACAAAGGGCTATCTAGTTGGGTTTTGAGAGCGCGCACAAGGTGTTTGATAAATTGACTGAGAGATAATTTGACTGTTTGGGGTTGTTTGACATTGAAGTTGCATTGGGAATTATTCTAGCCTAAGTTTGGCGAAGTTTGGAATCGAGTCCTGCTTGTGTTCAAGCCAATTGCTGCAAATTCTGACATGGCTTCAAAAAGGCAACGCCTGAGCGTCGACGGTTCCTCGTCCGCAGCACCAACGGCATGGGACAACACCAAATTTGTTAACGAAGAGGCATGGAAACGATACAAAAGCTCCTTTGCCGCACAAAATTTGATTCCTGAACGGGGTTTGAGGCCTGACAAAACAAAGGATGGCGAGTTGTTAGCAATGATTGCTGGTCGCCAGTGGGTGCACTTCACAAAACCTCCTGAGTCGGCCATTGTATCTGTAGTTAGAGAGTTCTATGCAAATGCTAGTCCCGAAGGTCCTGCTGTTGTTCAAGTTAGGGGGCGGTCAGTGGCGTTTGGAAGCCAAGCCATCAATGCACTGTTCGCGACGCCCAGTTTTGAGGGTAAGGACTATATGGAGCAGGGACTCCGCAGCTATGACCTCGAGGATATTGTTAGGAGGCTCTGCAAGCCCGGGACTACATGGAAGACAAATGACTTCACGGGTGAGAGGACCAGTTTCCCGCATGCTGCACTCAGTCGCTATGGGAAGGCATGGTTCAGCTTTATTTGTGCCAACATGATCCCGACTCGTCACCTGAGCAACGTGACTAAGGATAGAGCGATCATATTATTTGCCATTGTCACGGGTCTGAACGTGGACATCGGAGTTCTCATCCATGAGTCCATCATAAAGGCAATCAAGAGCAATATCTCTACGGGACTTCCACATCCATCCTTGATCACCCGACTGTGCAAGAGGGCAGGTATCCATTGGGGTCCAGAAGAGATAGCTTTGCCGCCCATGTTAGTCATTGACCATCAGACCATCTCACGCTTCGATGTGTGGGACGGGGCAATTTCTCATGTTAGAGGCGAAGGATTCGGGCCACCTACTAAGCCACCTCCTACAGCAGAGCCTTCGCAGCCACCAGACGCAGGCCCAGCTTCACAGGGACTACTGGCAGAAATCATGGCATCCCTCACTCTGCTACATCAGAACCAGGATGCTAATGCTCAGAGGCAGCAGAGGCACATAGCAGCGGTGGCCTTGAGGCAAGACATAGCGATGCAGTATCAGGCTGAGCTGGTCAACACGATGCAGAGCATATACACCGTGTATAGTGGCGAGGATTCTGAGTTCACGCCATTCCAGTTCCCAGAGCCTCCTGTCTTCCCACCATACCCTCCACCATCACCGCCCGCCGAAGCTGACGAGGACGCTGCTGCTGCCGAGTGACCAGACTTCAGGGAAGCCCTCTTGTTTAGAGTGATATATGTTTAGCAATGAGGGCATTGCTCACCTTAAGTTTGGGGGTGTTATGGTTTATTATCTGTTTTTATTTCTGTCTATTGCCATGATAGGTTGCTATTTTAGTACTTTGCTTAGGTTTTTATTAGGATTGTAGTGCAGTCGTTTTGAACTGCGGTATTATGTTTTGGGTTTATTATGATGGATGCCATGAACAGTTTTTGGTTATTTATTAACGCTTTGGTTATTATTAGCATGTTTGTGGGTTTTAGCCATCTTTTTGGGGCTTTTACAGATTTATATGCTTGTGCCATGTTAATGGCTTTATTACCCTATTTTGAGCTGCTTTTATGCAAGGGTGGTATATTTTTTCACTAATTTTTGATTGTGGCTAATGACAAGCGTCAAGTAATTATTCTTATCTCTTAGAGTCGTGTCAAGCATGTATGAGCTAGGGGTTGTTCAATCGATAAGTAGAGACTGTTATTGATCCGTCCTTTTTAGCAAGCACCGACCAACTGTGCTAACTAGTCATTTTTCGAATTTAGTTCGCCTGTTTATTTCTTTGGGAGTATGTTCACTCTTATAAACTTTCATTTTTACAAGGTAATAAAAGACTTCGACGCATATACAGTTTTGGATCTTGGATACTGGCATGTTGTATAATAAAAAATTAAATTTTTTTTTTTTTGAAAAGAAGATTGAATATCGAAAGTCTTGCGGTGGGTCGAGATGGAGCGTAAAACGCACTCATCCATAAACGCAGGACCGATGTTGAGATGGAGCATAAAATGCACTCGCCAATTAATCTTCAGATTTCGTAAAGTCTAATTTGGCTTATGTTGATTACGTGGCCTTTGCTGCTCGAGTTATTAGATTCATAGGGGTGTTCCACACCTAGTGCCCTAAAGTCATCTGGCTTGGGAGTCGCTGATCAAAAGCTCGTTAATGGGTAGCTCTGATTAGCCTAAGGTAATTAAGTACTGTCCGAGTCAGATTTTACTTTCTTTATGCTAGAGTCTTTTGATCCTTTTCTGTACTTGCGTCTTATTCTTAATGCTTGTTGAATGTTTAAGTTACGGAGTGTGCATATGGGTATTAACAATCGACTGTGCGAACTTATTTGAGCAACGATTAGTTAGGATGGTTGGTCCCCGAACACACACATAGAATGGATCGAATACAGTCTTATGCTTGAAGCTGAATGAACTCTTACTTATATCTGTGTTTGCCCTGTTCTTTGGGAGTAGCCATGTTCGAGCTTAGAAGCCATGATGCTAGTATACAGTGATATTTTTATTTCGCGTGTGTTTTCTATTTTGAGTTTGTGTTAGATAGTTTGCTCGAGGACAAGCAAAGACTTAAGTTTGGGGGTATTTGATGAGTGGGATTTTTACCCGCAAATTGGATACTTTATGGCTTAAATAGTTGCCTGATCTTCGTAGCTTTTATTTAGTTTATTATGTTTATAGTATTATTATGTTTAACCGATGTATTGCAGGCTTTACAGGACTTTTCTAGCTTTCAGGGGACAAAACGGACAATTTACATATACTCGCGCCGCAGCGCCAATGCCTAGTCTCATTCTCGCGCTGCGGCGCCGCCCCTGGTCCTTGCTGATGTCATCCTGGTGCTGCAGCGCCACAGTTCCTTTATGGGCTCGCGCTGCAGCGCGACCTTCGGTCTTTTGATTTTAATATGGCGCCGCAGCGCCACTTATAAGCTGATTGCCCGCGCCGCAGCGCGACCTCCGGTGCCCAGGCAGAAAAGGCTTGCTTTTGACCTAGAAAAAGGAGAAAAAACAGATATATATATGAAGAGAGCCTCTGCAAAGAAAAAGAGAGAGGAAGAGGAGGAAGACTGGGATAGAATCGGTTAGCTTAGCTTAGGATAGATTAGATCTCTTTTGTACTTTCTCTCTCTAGTTATTGGGTAATGTTTGTAAATATAGATTAGGTAGATTAGGGTAAAGTTTGGGTTTTCCTTGGAGCAACAAGAGCAGTGAGCTACACGGATTGGAGAGCTTGAAAGGAGCGAAATGCTTGGAGACTGAAGAGCCTTGACAGAGTTTATTCTTATCCATTTATTTCCTCTATTTTTGTAATCCATAAATGTTGTCTTTATTGCTACTTATATTTTGTTCAACAGCTATGAACTAAGTATTGGCTCTAAGATTATAATGGAACCCTTTGTTAGTTAAATTGATTGTCTTCTCTCTTTGGTTGGCACCATATGGTTTGGTTTAATATATTCATGCTTAACGATTCTCACTAAGACATTAGTGATGATTTTGGTAATCTATATGATATCGAAAGAAGAATTGTAGATTTACACCTAAATATATTGGCATGTGATTATGGGTTTCGACTGCATAAGTTGTGCGTAGAATAGACATATATATGTGTGCCACGTGTGACCTAATTGAGAACTTATGCTTAAATCCTTGTTAGGTTAATTCGCATAGACATGTGTAGGATTATCACTCAGTTTGGATGTTCTTTTCTGTTCTATTCCCTTTCGGGTGGATCTGGAGAGGATATGTTTGTGCATACCTCGACAGAGGTGTATGAGCACCTGTGTGTTCTCGGTCGACAAACTGTCGTGACCATTAAGACCAAAGAAAGAAGGGTAGGAAGTTTGATGAAGCATAGCACGCCAGGTGTTCGACAGAATGCATGTGTGGGGTGAAGTTGTAACCTTAGCTTGTAATTCCTTCGATTACCATTCGTTATCCATTTGCTTGCTTTCATAATTAGTTATAACTAGTTTAACCACACTCCTATTAGTGTACTGTTCGAATAAGACTTAAGCGATACAAAGTTGGTATTTGGTAGATATCAGTGATAGTTCCTCGTGGGTACGACACTTTCCTTATCACTGTATTACTTGTTAGACCGCGTATACTTGCGCGTGTTTAGTGATCGATTTTATGACCAACAGTGAACAGGGTCGCTATCTTAGAAAAATCTTGGATAAACCTTCGATAGCACCCTGCTAACCCTAAAAAACTTCTCACCTTCGTTGGTGTCTTTGGCTTCTCCCAATTACTCACTGCCTCCACCTTCGCAGGGTCCATTGAAATCCCATTCTTGTCATTTACGCGTCCTAAAAATTGAACTTTCTCCATCCAAAATTCACACTTAAATTTTTTTACGCACATCTTGTCCCTTCTTAGTGCTTCTAATACCATCCGCAGATGTTCGGTTTGTTCTTTCTTGGTCATTGAATAAATCAAAATATCGTCGATGAAAACTACCACGAACTTATCCAAGTATGGCTTGAAAACTTGATTCATCAAGTCCATGAATGCTGCTGGAGCATTAGTCAATCCAAATGACATCACCAAAAACTCGTAATGTCCGTATCGGGTTCGAAATATCATCTTCAGTATGTCCTCTTTCTATGCCTTCAACTGATGATAACCCATTCGCAAGTCTATTTTTGAAAAACATTTTGCTCCCTTCAACTGATTGAAAAGGTCGTCTATCCTCGATAACGGATATCTATTCTTGATCGTCACTCTGTTCAATTCCCGATAATCGGTACAGAGCCTTATTGATCCATCTTTCTTCTTAATAAACAACACCGGTGCTCCCCAAGGAGACACACTCGGCTAAATATAACCTTTATCTAGCAACTCTTGCAATTATATCATCAATTCCTTCATTTCTATCGGCGTCATACGATATGGAGCTTTCAAAATCGGTGCAGTTCCTGGTGTTAAATCTATTACGAATTCAATTTCTTTGTCTTGCAGAAGGCCAGGCAGATCGTCAGGATATACGTCTTAAAATTCTCTTACTACCGATATGTCTTGCATTTCTACTCCCTCTTTCTGAGTGTCCACTATGTAGGCTAAATAACCTACACATCCTTTCCTTAACAATTTCTTGGTCTGCATCATTGTAAGGCAACATGATTGCCTAAGCGATGAGCTACCATAAAACACCACCTTAGACAGGTTCAAAAACTGAAGGTTCACACTTTTCTTCTGACAGTCAATTATTGTCGCGTGGTTATATACCCAGTCCATTCCTAGAATCACGTTGAATTCTCCTAATTTTATCGGAATCAAGTCTACATTTAGTTTTTGTCCCCTAATTTCAGCACAACAATTTCGGTAAAAAAATTCTATGAGAATTACTTCTTTATTCGCAACTTCTATGTTTAACGGGTTTTTTAATCGTTCTTGGGGTAAGTTTAATCGGATAGCAAAATCTTTAGACACAAAGACACAGGTATCACTCGAATCAAATAATACATAAGCATTTATATTATTGATTGGGATAATACCTGACACCACATCCTTCGTAGCTACTGTGTCTTGGACAGTCATGGCAAATGTTCTGGCAGTTGGTCAGTTGGATTGCGCAGGTCTTCCAATCATAAGCTTGCTGCCTCCTCCCTGATTGCCGCTTCCTCCGTTGCTCCCTTTCTTTGGACAGTCATTGATTTGATGCTCAGTTGAGCCACAAGCAAAACATCCCTTGATCTTCTTCGTCTTTCGGTAGTTTGGTAAAATATACCCCTTCTGGCCGCAGTTGTAACAAACACTGCATCCCGTCCAGCCTTGGTGGTTCTTCCCACACTTCGAGCATCCCTCAGGTCTCTTCTTAAACCCTCCTGAATAACTTCCAGCTTAATGGTTGTTTATGGTTTTGTTGTTATTATTGCCGTCCCACTTCCTTTTTCCCAGATTGCTTCCTCCATTACTACTTCCCCCACGGCTCTCTCCTCCAGTGTTCTTACTCTTCTTGTCCTTGTTATACTTGCTCAAGGCATCACTACCTTCTTCTGCAATAATGGCCTTCTCCAACAGCATGGCAAATGAGTCGATTTGGATAACTGATACCTTGTTAAACAACCAATGTTTCAGTCCTAGTTCGAAGCGTCGAGCCTTTTTTTCTTCTGTATCTACTTAATGCATTGCAAATTGTGCGAGGTCGTTGTACTTAGCCGCGTACTGCGCTACTATCATATCCCCTTGTGTCAGTTCTAGAAACTTCACCTCCATCCAATTCTTCATGCTCTTCGGGAAATAATTCTCGAAGAACAGTGTCTTAAACTTTTCCCATGTTATAACTCCTTCTCCCGCCCTCTGCCACCAATAGTTTGCTTCATCCTTCATCATGTACGTAGAGAACACAGCCTTCTGATCTTCACCCATATGAGCAATGGCGAATGCTTTCTCCATTTCTTTGATCCAAGTCTGCGTCTCGATAGGATCGGTAGTACCCCTAAATTCTGGAGGTCCTACGCTCCTAAAGTCCTTAAAGTTGGTTATCGGAACTGCTTACGGGTTATTGCGTACTGGTTCATTATTTCTCCCTCAAAGGGCTTCTCCTAACAAGAAGACTAGTCGTTGAATATGATTTACTTGCTCTCTCTCATTATTGACTGATTCCTCCGGTGCTGTTAATCTACTTCTGGGTGGCATTTTCTGCATCACAAAATCTCATTCTTATTATCTACTTATATTCTTTAAATATTTCTTTAATGCAAAAGAAGACACAATTTTATAACACGTTTTTGAAATAAGAACATTTATATTCATATGCCAAATCATTACATCGATATGATCATTTCCTAGCATACTTCTATAAATGTAATCATTTATCCACTAATATCACAAAAGATGGGGAAACACTAACATACTACCCCCTAACATGAATCTACTTGAGGTTTACATAACTATCCCATATCTCACACAAAAGATTGGGATTACACAATAATACATATACAACATATCTATACTACTGGACACCTCACTGAATAAGCTATCCCAACATCCCACGCTCCACTGCGCTCTTGTACTCAACCTGCCCAATGTGTGCTACCAAATCCCTACTCATGGTATATCGGGTCTGTCCCTGCTCTGCCGGGTAATGGTATACACCATCGATCAATCTCTCCATAGCCGTGCGAAAGGCGCAACCGATCCTTTTCATCTTCCTCTTCTTGCATCTCACCTCATCCTCTAGGTCATTGGCCCTATCATTGGCTCCCTCCCACTTCTCCTCGAAGTGGATCCTCTCCATGACCTCCATCTCTAGCTATGTACGATGATCCTCTTTCTCTATCTTCTCACTCAGTTCTTTTTCCTTGGACTATCCTAGCTGCCTTACCAGCTCCGTATTCTGGGATACCAAATGGTGTACTAGAGCTCCTAGTTGGGTCCCTACTTCCTTGTGATATGCAAGTTCGACCTTTAGCTTCTGCATCTCAAGTTTCCTTGCATGGTCTTCATCCTTCAGTTTCTACATCTCCGTCTATCTCTCCTGAGCCTCGGCCTCTAAATCCCCGACTCTGCATTCCAACTCCAAAATTCGCTCCTCATATAATCCTAATATTCGGTCCTTGAACGTAGCCTCGTCGGAATCTCCCACGAGCTCATCCTCTATGGGTTCCTCCTCGGGATCCGACTCCATAGGATCTGGCTCCTTCTCCTCCTCATCCTCATCATCGACAGTGGTCACTGTCGAAATGGGCTCTGCTATCAAAGGTGCCTTATACACCACATGTATATCACGCGGCTCCTCCTCTACGATCCTATTAGGTCCTCCCAAATCCGACATCTTACAACCACAAACACATGACAACAAACTCCATTAGAATGTTAAATAAAACATAAATGCATAGTATGGAATGAAAATATATTTCATAACTAGGAGTTCTCTAAGTTCTTCTAGGGTTATAGTCTAAGGATTCTCACTCCTAAGGTTTATAACCTAATACTTTAATACCAACATGTGACGCACCCAAATTCAGACACTAATATCTCGAATTCGGTGCTTCACAATCTAATTCTAATAATACACTAATAACTCATACAGCAGAATAATAGAATAATTTACATTGTTATAACATAAATATTTGTGTCCCAAAGTCTCGTAACCGTTACTACAACATTACATAATTAAGTCTAAAATATAACTTAAACGTAAATTAATCACTCCTTAATACATAATAATAATAATAATAATAATAATAATAATAATAATAATAATAATAATAATAATAATAATAATAATAATAATAATAATAACTTTTCTAATCTTAAAGGACTAAAGCTATTCCGTAGCCTTGCCCTTTCCTTTGTCATTTCCTGAGGTACTGTCTTGCTCTGCCTTAACTGTAAATTTTTTAGGGAAGCAAGAATGAGCAACAAATTTGTCCAGCAAGTAATATAGCAATAAGGGTGAACAAATATAAAGTTCAAAATCTCAAGAGTATAACAGTAAACGATAGTTCAGGAATAACAAGAAGTATCAATTATTCGAAATAAGAGTCGCTATGGACTGAAAGATAACAAAAAGATTCAAGGTTTAATCATTTCAAAGTTGAAGAAGATTAAACACTAAGTAGTCACTAAAGACCAAGAACTCTTACGAGAATTAACAGTATTATACTGAAAATCCAATATAAACAAGTACAACAGGTGATCAGCCTAAAGTACTCTACGTTATGCATAACATTTAAACATACTTTTTGTGCGCACGTCGGTTCCCCGACAGTTATATAATTTCCTCTTCAATGAGGGTTGTTCATCTCAGTAGATTTTTAAGAGTCCGCACCAAGACAATTGGTTTAGATAGCTTTCTAACACATGATATTAGTCTAGCCGAATCAAATATCTTAGACAATATTTACAATACATTTAAGAACAATAAGTTTAATGCTTGCAACAAGAATCAAAATATATAAATGATTTCCAGATATAAACAATAATAGGTATTTGCCAGATGTAAATATGGTTGATATAGCAACAATTCGAATTTGTACCATATCCAAAGTTATGAGAGTTAGGGAACTTGCCTTAAGCGTAGTTTACTAAACTATAGCTTATTAACACTTTGAAGTCTTATTTTATCATAGTTATGTATATATGTATATTCATTAGTTATTCAAACTCTATAAGCCAACAATCTCATACATGTTTGATCACATAAGTTAAAGGCATACATCAATATCTATCTTAGTTACACAATTGGGATGACACATTAGTATAATATCAATTCATGTAGTTACATGACCACCATTTACTTAGCTTGTGGAAAACATTTAGGTTCTTGATTTCACATATCCATTTCATGCTTGAACACCTTACACGTCATTATAACTATGTATTACGGCTTAAAGTAGTATTATACACATGTTATAAGTCTCAGATCACAATTTAAAATAGTCAGACAAAACTACAAGAAGGCGCAGTTGCGCTGCAGTTAGGCTTGGGATGGGCGCAGCTGCGCCCTTCCCTGGCCAGTCCAGAGTTGGCTTTTGAATTTCTGGTTCCATTTTGGTTTTCTAGCATGCATAGGCAATAACACATAACATATATACATGTTATGGGTCTCGGATTCTCCTAAGGTCTTCTCAAGTTCATCTTTACACATTATGGTTTTAGTTGGAGATTTTAATGAATTAAGACTAATCAAGTTCATGAAATAATAAGTCTAACCAACTTAACCATTTAAGCACGTAAGGACGTTATCCCATTGGTAATGTGCATGATTGCATGTATTCAATTCATTTACGTATAGTCCTTATAGTTCATTACTTGAAAACGTGATTAAACTCATGCTTAAATACTTACTTTGTGTCTAGTTCGATATACAAACATATAGGTCATGTTTTAGGGACATAAGGGGTACTAACATGCATGTCTTGATTTCATATTGTAAATATCATTATGTCCATGTATATTAGTTTCAAAACGTCTAAGCTTGTCTTTAAAAGCCCTTTTAAACAAAGTCAAAGTAATCTAGCACACACAAAGCGTCTTGGAATCACATTTCATATGTAGTTAGGTCATGTGCGCATGCTAGCAAAGTTAGAACTTAGACATATCAAGTTTCATCAAAGTTCATTTTCAACACTAAGCTTTCTTTTAGAAAAAGCATATTAAAGCGATATAGAGTACTCATGCTATACAAAGCAACCAAAGTCTACAAGTCAGGCCTATATTCATGCATATTTAAGTCAAATTATCATGCTAAACTTATCAGATTACAGCAGAAATTGAAATTCTGGACTGGTGCAGGGCGCAGCTGCGCCGGTTTGAACTGCAGAAGGGGCGCAGCTGAGCCCTTCCTGGACAGAACCAGGAACGGTTTTGCTCCTGCAGAACTCAAACCCATATACGAATTTCTCACAATGCAGCATGCTCAGACCAATCATATAGATTCCATACACACATATAAACTCAGTTAATCATAATAACATTCATTTCCAACTATTTAACAAGTGTTTCATGCATTTCTAAGAATTTATCAAACTTAGAATTTTAAGAACATGGTCCAAGAATTATACCTCTGTTGAAGCTTTAGAAAATGAAAATCCTCCCAATCTCATATTGCTCTCCAACTCACAATACTTGCTCTCTATATGAACTAAAACTCAAAAATTTCAAGGGTGGAGAATGAAGATGAAGCTCCAATTTATAAAGAAAATCTTGCACATTGAATCAAACCAATGGAATAGAGAAGAAGATGATGGGCAAAGAAAATTTGGTGGAATAGTGATTAACCACTCCCATCAACCCACTCCCCTTGCCATCATTTTGATTGCCTGAGTTTGAGGAAGAAGAAATAGGCTAGGCCAATGGCTATACACGTGAATGAAGAAAAGGGACACTAATTATGGGACACTCCTATTAGAACTCAGCATTAGTAAAAATGATGCTAGCATACTTAGGTTTTACTTCCTTTTGGACTTACAAGCTTACATTTTATGACTTAATGATATTATCATATAATAAGTTGGTGTATATATACACATAATCATATAATCCATGTACATTAGGTTAGTCCAAATAATATTTAAATCGGGTTAAAATATAATTCAGTTGGGTACTAATAACCCAAGATTTCCATAAAACTTTATTAATTCAATTACACATAAACAGGGAAATAAATATTTAATAGTAAATATTTACTTGAATTTATTCTTTCCCATATATTTAAAAAATACATATTTAATGGTCCTTCCACACATCGTGATGTCACATAAGCTTCTTTATACAACTTATTAAATCACATATTCTCAACTCACTTTTATCATATAGTCTTATTTAATAACCATTCGCATAATATCATACTACTATTAACACACCCACACTACATCTCATACTTGCAGCAACCTTATTCTATATGACTACACTACATATTATTGCCCATAGCAAATAATTAATAATAATAGAAATTAGTCTATCACATTATTTAATTATTTACTCATTATAGTAAGTTGCTTACTCCATTATTAAATAATTCCTTCATTAATTTAATTAATCCATCACTTATTCCACCATTATGCCATACAAGGCATATCACTTAAGCTCAAATTAATCTTTTCGTTATTTTCATCATAATTTTTGCTTATCATAAACTTAACTCAATTTAACTGAATTATCACATTCCATGTCACAACAATATATATTTATATTCAAATAAATATTCAACTTTTATTAATTTAATTATTAATATTATTCATAAAATTCACGGATATTACAGATGTTGGTGAGAGTATTGGAATTCTCAAATATCAACGTTTATATGTCAGTCTTCACTGTTAGACATCCTCTTTCATCAGACAGGCGAACTTTGACAATTCTGATGATGACTAATGAGCACCACGATCATTGTATTACTACTACGATCGTTGTGTGTTGATGAGTGCTTGTAAGCGATTCATTCTAGATTGCTTATCTGATGAGAATCTTTGAGTAATCTATGATTCTGCCTTAGCATTGTAAGCGCTTGACTGACTACGATTTCAATTGGAAATGACTTGTAGACTCCACGATTTCAAGCGAAGCCTATGATTCTTGACTTGGCTCAGCAGGCACTCGGCAGGCTGTCTCTACGATTCCGGGAGTGGCTTACTTAACAGACTACGATTCCGAGATAGGCTTTCTTGACAGACTACGATTTTGCCTTGACTTCAGCAATCTCTTGGCTAAAATGTTAAACTACGATTTTGTTCTGGCCTATCTATTATAACTCATAAAATCAACCTAACAAGCTTGATCTTTCTATTTTAAAGGATAAGATAAAAATAATAATCATTCAGCTCAGATCAACTTAACATTTCTGATCTTTAATCTAAATCCTTGCACATATGATCTAATAAGGACTTTACATTTTTGATAATGCATGGACATTTATTTATTCTAACATCAAATTTAAATATGTAACTCCTAACAATCTCCCCCTATTTGATGTTGACATAATCAAGTAGATTTGCATCATATCATCAATTTCTAATGCAGGTTGCTAGAAGATAAGTATGACTTAATGTTTAGTGAGCAACTGAAATTCTAGAAAATAAGCATGAATTTATTGATGTTCTTAAAGGATATTATAGTTCATAATTGATACATCAATAAAAAAGAAACAGAAACTTATGTTCTATCTCCTTGGTCTCTTGTACCTAGGAGGATTTACATATTCTTCGGCTCTCCTTTTCCAACTAGCTTCATCTCGCCTTGCAATCTCTTCTAATTCACTTTGATCAAGAGGTTCATCATGATCATGTCTATTCATAAAGATAGGATCTCCAATAGGAATGTATAGGCCAGTGTGAGATACTCTTTGCGGACTGAAAGGAGTAGGGCCTTGGCTCCTCAGTGGAGTTGTCATTATTATCGGTTGGCTCTCTACTCTTGGAGGCTAATTACGAGGCTCTCGTGACGGAGGCTGATTACGAGGATTGCGAGGCTGATTGCTCCTTGAAGAATGTGCTTCCTGTTTTCCCTTACTTTTTTCCCCTCCAGTATTCTCCCCCTTTATGTCAGCATCTAGGGTTTGAATATCTTGAGACAAATGATTCATCCCTTGCACCAGTTCGTGTAGTTGAGAGTGCAATTGAGCAATGTCATTGCGATTCTCTTGGACTATAGTGTCAATTTTTTATTTTTGTTGATGTATGATGGCCAAGATATCATCTGTCTGCCTTATCTGAGTTAAGGAGTACTCTTTGAATTCAGTTAGGGAGGAACGCAGGCTAGTGAGATATTCATAGATGAGCTTGTTCTGAGCCTCTTGAGTCTTTTGAAGGAGGATAAATGCTTCCTTATGCTTGGTCGTAGATTGGAAGTGTAGTTGATCCCTTTCCTTTATGCTCTCTATTATTTCCTTTATGATCTCCCTTAGTCTCTTTGTGAGCTCAGATCCCATGTTGCCAGGAAGGGTATTGGCAGCTTCGATCAAGTTGTTAAAATATTGTTGAATAATAAGAGAGTGGTCCTCAAGGTTTTCTTCCATCTCCTTAGCCACTTTCTCTGACACTTCAGTTAACTCATCTTTGGTGGGAAGGAAAGAGAGATGCTCGATTATCTTCTGAATATCAGAAGGAGAGGTTTTTGTTTTCTCATTTTTCACGTTTGAGAGAGCAAGGGCTAGATCAAAGTTTTCATTATTGGAGGACGAGGGAACATCAGATTAAGTTATTGGGGAATTAATTGGATGTATGGGAGAGGAGGCTGCTTCAATGCATTGGTAGGATGACTCTGCAATTGAGGTAGGTAGATCTATTTGATCGACGCTCGTAGTGTCATGACGTTCGACAACCGTGGAATCAATCGAGGGGTTGATTGAAAATGGTACTACGACAGAAGTTGATTCATTTGGTCCATCAGTTACAGAGTTTTGGGACTCTGTAACTTGAAATTGATTTCGTGGGTTACGAATGACCTCAATCCACCTAGGTAGTTCATTAAACTGATAGAAATTTGATGAAGGAGAGTGATTTAGCTTGAAGGATGTGGGAATGAAGTATACATCTTGCTCACTTCTTGAAGAAGCATTGTTTATTATCAGCTTTTGAACAAAGGTGAGATTTCTTGGGAATCCCTAGGCAAGCACATACACTGTTGGATAAGCTTTGAATGTCCAGAATATATGGTCCCAAGAGTTGAGCATTAGGGCTCTATGGAAGGGCATCATAGGCAGGTACGAGAACATTCGGTTGTAGTTGATGCTCCTTTCTTCACTCCTAAACTCAGCAATGATTTCTACTTCTTCTTCCATTTCATCTTCCTCATCGTCTTCATTAAGAACCTCCACCATTTTTGCATCCTCATGAGGGGCAGAGGGGTCTTCATGATCCTTTTCAAGAACTTCATTTTCTTGAGGGGCAGAGGTGGCTTCCTGATGAGCTCCAGATTGCTCCCCCTCAGCTGGAGCACATACTGGCTCAGGGATTTTGAATATCTCCCCCTCAATATGAGCATAACTTTGTTCATCATCTTTTGGATGCTCCCCCTCAGTAGAGATATATACTTAATCTGATGTAGTAGGACTGACTGCACTGTTAAGGGTAGCAATTACTGTTTCAATGATCCTGGTTTGTTCCAAGGATTCATTATGAGAACCAAAATCTGGAGATAAGGTGCTCTTTTCAGTATCAAGTCTTGATTGGTCCATCATTCTTCTTTCTTCTTCCTTAATCTTCAGCATTGCTTCCTTAAGTTCAAGATCAGCCTTTTTGACTAGCCTTCTCCTCACTCTTCTAGGCTCAGGTTCAGTAGTCTCTTCAGCAATCTGTTCATCTTCAGTAACGATTGTCTGCTCAGGCTGAGTAGCCGTCCCAGCATTTTCTTCAGTATGGCTTACAAGTCTGGACTCTACGATTGGTAAGCTTGTGTACTCCACAATCGTAGTTAGAGAAGACTTCTTTAAACGCAGACTGCATTTTCCTTTCTTATGAAGTATCTGAGAGAGAGAGAGAGTAGTTCTCTCTTCAACTTCTTCTTCATGTTGCTTCTTCTTCTTCTTCTTTGACATCTGTTCTGGTGATAAGTGTTGGGTTTGTACGAAATTATGGCGCAATCAAATTGCAAAAATTAGTGAAAGCATGATATATCAGAGTTTAAAAACATTTCTACAAAACCATTACCCGGATAATCCTTTATGCATATTATTAATTTAACACGATAAATAAGAAGTTATGGAATCATACCCTTGTAGAACGAAGCTTCCACATGTACGAGTTTAACTCCTTATTCTTCATGATCTCCTTGAATTTCTGGGTTAGATTCCTTCCTTTGATTAACGTTAGCCACCCAAGTGTTTGGCCTCTAGAGGTGATCCACCAAGGAATAAGAATTATTCAAGAATGAGGGTGGTTGGCTAAATCCTAGTTTTCTATCCACTATAAAAAAAGGAGTACTATCCAACAATTAGAATTGCATCAACTGATATCTAACATAAGACTCCTCTTATATAGATATTGGTCAACCCTTCTAATTTTATTAGACATAGGTTTTCATTTAATTTATTAAACTCCTTTAATTAATTTAGGCTTCCCACCACATTGGGAATAATTAATTAAATTCATTTAATTAATTTGCCTCCTAATCTTATTAGGAATAAATGAGAGTACTAATATTAAATTAATTCCTAAATTCTTTTAGAATATAAAATAATAATAATTATAATAATATTAATAAGACTCCTCTTATTAATTTATATTTAATATTTCTAAAATATTAAATAAAAAACATTAAGCTATTTAATTTATTCTATCACCATAGATTAAATTAATTATACTTAATGCATTATTACGATTATGCCATTACCTTCTTAAATAATTATTATTCTTTTTATGGTGTGGCCCTTTAGGTTCTCCATATTAAACCGGTTGTGAATAAATCAATTAGAACAATTCTAATCTTATTTAAATAAATAAATTAAAATAATAATCTATTTAAATAAATAATATTTATTCTACAATAGGGATAATCATCTCTAGCGATCAACGACTTTCTAGATAATATAGATTTCAATATTAATCATAAAAGAACTTGTGAGTTAATAGTTACCGTACAATTCAATCCTTCCACCCTACAATGTTCCAATTAAATATAAGACATGAAATTACTGTCAAGTCTTATTTTATTTAATTATATGTATTTTGATTAGAAAATGCACAACTCCAAATAATGCAATTAGAAACACCTTTCTAATTTCATTCTGCCTTGATCAAGGACTAATGGGTTGTCATGTAACGAATCACATAGGACATATCTCTTCTTTTAATAGAAGTGGTAGATTCTTTATTGACCATTCATGATCTCCATATATAACTTATTATACACAAGCATACCCTTTGATATACCCTAAGAGTCTTAAGGAATAAGTCAAAGTATAATTCATTACATACAAGATACTATGATGATCTCAAGTCCAAGGATCACTTGTACTACTATCACATTAGGAATTCCTATTGACAGGAAAGTAAAACTCCATTAGGTATTCTATAGCGAGCCACGTTCAGTGAACTTATTCTCCAATAAGCAACTACATACTTGCTTTAGTGTCTCCACACAAATGATCATGAGATCGATCATCATCATCCAATGAGCAAGCAACATATGTGCCAATCTATCCGGATTTACTAATCTCTTTTTTAGTAATCCAACGATTGGGAACTATTTTAGTTTTAAGCTTTCTAAGAATTTAGATCTCATTAGCATGATCAACATCATGATCCTAAAAGCATTGCTTAAAATTATGGGTTATATACATATTATAAAAACAGTATCATGTAGATAATTAAATGCCTTTAATAAGTTAATACTTTTATTAATAAATAAATAAGATCGTCTCCAAAGTATATGCTTTATCATCATACATGATTGGCTTGGATGCATACTACTTTCAATCTCCCACTTGCACTAAAGTCAATCGCCATGGTATCTCATACCCATCTTCTCTAAGTGACGATCAAACTGCTGTTGTGTTAAAGATTTAGTAAATGGATCTGCAATGTTGTCTTGAGAGTCTACACGCTCCAAGGTGATGTCTCCTCTTTCAATGATTTCTTTAATCAAAGTGTCGCAACACATGATTGGATTCAAGATGAGACTTAGGAACTAATCCTAGTTCTGTAATGAACTTTTCATCCAAAACATCAACTTGCAGCTTCCCTTACAGTTATATACTTTGTCTTTGTCACTAAATCAGCAACCGTTTGCTGTCTGGAACCTTTCCAATTTACTGTACCACCTTTAAAGGTAACGGCTTACCCTAAAGTGGATTTGTTTTCATCTTGGTTAGTCTGAAAAACTTGAGTCTGTTTAGTCCTCTAGTTTAATTTAGACCCATCATGTGTCATGATGACATATTTAGTGTCAGTTAAGTACTTTAAGATGTTTATCACTGTCTTACAGTGATCTTCTCTGAAATATGACTGATCAACATCAAGTCTCGTATATTTCATTGCATACAAGATATTTACTCATGCGATCTCTCTTTTATTGAGGATAATTTTAGAGAGATACACTTCATGGCTCATCATCATGAGACACCTTTTGGAGTTTGCCATGCTAAACGCCTTTAGCATCTAATGAATATACATTCCTTGGGTTAAGCCGAACATCCTTTTAAATATATCTATACATATTTATATCCCCAATATAGGATGTTCTATCCAAATCATTCATGGAGGAATGTTTAGACAACTTTATTTTGATCGATTGTAGCATAGGAATGTTATTCCCTATCAGTAATATATCATCAACATATATTACAAGGAATGAAACAACACTCCCACGAACCTTCTTGTACACAAATGGTTCATCTTCGTTTTTGATAAAATCGAACTCTTTAATTGTCTCACCAAAACGGATGTTCCATTTACGAGAAGCTTGCTTCAATCCATAAATGGATTGTTGTAGCTCATATACATGATTTGCTTCAACCATTGAAACAAATCTATCTGGTTGTATCATACATACATTCTCCTCTAATAATGTATATTTAAGGAAGGGCGTCTCCACGTCCATTTTGCCAGATTCAGTAATAATAAGCTGCATTCGCAATTAAAATTCAAATAGATTTGAGCATTGCTTCAAATATCCATTTTAGATGTTATGGTCATCTACCATTTCCCTGAGTCTTTATTGCTCATAGCATGTTCGTAATTCAATGGTTCATCATCATTCATGATATGTACCGCATCGTCATCCTCTATAACGAATCCATACCTCTCAGGTATCTTTAGTACTCTACCAGATTTACGAATAGGGTGTTGTACAAAAGGTGTCTCTACTTGGACAGGTTCATCCAATTGATCTATAGTGTCTTGTGGTTCTTGAATTTCTTCAAGATCTATTTTTCCTCCCACTAACCCCTTCAAGGGTAAACTCCTTATCCAAGAAGGCAGCGTGTTTCACAACAAATACCTTTTGCTCAGTAGGATTGTAGAAATAGTATCCCAAACTTTCTTTAGAATATCCCACAAACGTGCACTTATCAGATCTTGTCCCAAGCTTATCATTTTGAAACCTTTTCACATAAGCTGGACATCCCCAAATCTTAACATGCTTAAGACCAGGTTTCCTCCCTGTACACATCTCATATAGAGTCTTGGGGACGAATTTGGTAGGCACCTTGTTAAGTAGGTATGTAGTCATTTCTAGGGCATAACCCCAGAATAAAATTAGAAGATCGGTAAAACTCATCATAGAACGAACAATGTCCAACAATGTTTGATTTCTCCTTTCAGATACTCCATTTAACTGTGGTGTACCTGGCGGAGTCCATTGTGAGAATATACCATTATCTTTGAGACAATTAAGAAACTCATCGCTTAAGTATTCTCCATCTCGATCTGATAGAAGAATCTTAATACTCTTGCCCGTTTGTTTCTTTACTTCACTTCTGAACTCTTTGAACTTTTCAAATAATTCAGATTTATATTTCATTAAATACACATATCTAAATCTTGAGTG
The DNA here is from genome assembly GCA_020205555.1 of Panax stipuleanatus. Lineage (NCBI taxonomy): Eukaryota > Viridiplantae > Streptophyta > Magnoliopsida > Apiales > Araliaceae > Panax > Panax stipuleanatus. Next base: position 76,503,765 of record CM035125.1, read on the forward strand.
ATCATCAATGAAAGTAATAAAATAAGAATACCCTCCCCCTGCATTCGTTGTCATAGGTCCACAAATGTCTATGTGAACCAACGCTAACAACTCTGTAACTCTTTCTCCTTTTCCACTAAAAGGAGATTTAGTCATTTTACCCATGAGACAAGATTCACAAGTTGGATATGATTCATAATCGGATAGCTCTAAGAGCCCATCCTTATGCAACTTGAATAATCTTGTTTCATTGATATGACCGAGTCTACAATGCCATGTAGACACTCGAAATTTCCTGTCCCTGTTACTAACACTATAAGAGGGCAAGGTGTAAGACCCCGAATTTTATAAATAAAGATTAATTTTCTTTATATATTATTTTAAAATAGTAAGGGGTTGATTTAATTAATGTAGTAAGTTGTGGGTAAAATGCGCAAATATTTCAAAATGAGCAAGTGGTTATAAAATATTCATTGTTGTCGGGGAATATTCGTTTGGTCGTGGAATATTCTTGTTGTCGGGGAATATTTGTACGACGACGCAGCCATTTGTGGGCCCCACAACAGAATAACTGTCGGATATAAAAAGCGACAGAAATAACCTTTTTATAAAATAACGGCGTAGTTGTTACCGTTAGTACTGTTGAAATATCCGGTGATTAAAATACAGTAATACGCGGTGTTCACAGTAGCACACGGTATTGCACAGTATTTTGAATTATTGATTCTTACGTAAGAAGGCACTTACTCAATTATTGTTACAGTAATTACTGTTCAATATTTTATATTATTGACTCAATAATTGCTACGTTGCTATTTTATATGATTGATTCAATAATTGTTACGGTTGATATTTTGTATTATTGATTCAATAATTGTCACTGCACAGTATTTCACATTATCAAATCAATAATTTATATTATTTGAATACTATTATTAGATAGCATTATTAACAATGTCTAAGGAAGTTCTGTCTAGGAGGAGTTATTTAATTGTGCGCCAGTAAGGAGAATCCTTATCGGAAGGCCCCCTCTTTTTTGGGAACGACCTGGTTATCAATATTGTAGTTCTGTAATATTATTTATGAATAATTAATTATTGATTTACATGATAAGAAAATTTTATTTGTGGTTATAAAAAAGGAATTTGTGCTGAGGTGTTTTTATCAGTATTTTGGTGTGAAAAATCATCCGTTTGTGGATTTCAATTATTTTCGGTTAGAATTTTGGAAAAACTTCCTTCTACAAAGTTGTAGAGAATTAAATTTCCCATGGAAATAACATATAATTTATATTTTTCTGATAAAAGGGCTATTTATTATGAATTATTGAAGTTTTAAAAATAAATGTTTTTTTAAATAAAATGGTGGGCCCCACTTTTGTCATTTGCTTGTTGAATGTTGAATTTTTTTAAAATCTCACAAGGTGTGCTGGGAGAAGCCGCCGGGCGCAAAAGTCTACTTTGGCATCCTAAGCTTTTTCTATAAATAGTGTACTTAGTTAGAAATAAAAATCACACCAGAATTAGAAAATTTTCTCTCTATAATATCGAGCGTATTTCTTGTGAGTATTTAGATACTTTGAGTGTTGATAACAGTGCAAGTTTTCATCCACATAATATCTGATATTCCAGTCAAAACTACTCACCGGTTAAGGTAAAGGATGTTATTTTCTTTCGTAAACGATATTATTCTTTTCAATATCATTATACCAAAATTTTGTCATGGATTTTATTATGAAATTCTTACTTTTTCTGTCGGGGTTACTATTCACGTGTACGGCACTATTAACGTATACGGCACTATTCACAGAAAAATTAAATTTTCTTCTATTTGTCCAAGTTGCTTGTTGAGGTTCCTATCTTTGATTGGATCCAAGTTTTGAGCTCTATTCTTAAATTTTGCTCCACAAAGTATTATTATGGAGTATTTTTAAACTTGGATAAATTAAAATGCGAATACTTAATCTTTATCTTTTATCTCACTAGATTCGTTATTTATATTATTTTTCATCATCCTTAGTCCTAAATGGTGATATAACTGAATATCTTTGGCCTGTAGAGCAAAGATGAATGATTACCTGATGAATATCTTTGGTCGTAGTGCAAAGATGACAGGTGTTGAGATGAACATGACCACTGGTGATACAAATGAATGTCTTTAGCCTGTAGTGCAAAGATGAATATTTGATTCGAGATGTATATTGATTGATGTTACAGGGATAAAATATTGATGATGGACTTTTAAATCATAGAAGATAGTAGACTTCATTCTCTACTTAACTCTTCTAATGAATTGTTATTTTCATTGCGAATATTGATCTAAAACTTGTTGTCCATAATATTTTATCTGAATTGTTGAAGACTAACGATAATTTATTTTCCATTATCATAGTCATAATATTCTTTACTGGGCTAGTTGAGCTCACCCTTTTCATCTATTGTCCTCTTCAAGAAATGAGAATGTCGCAGGAACTAGTCGGGGGACAGAGTGATGGTCCGAGTTAGAGCAGTAGTAGTCCTCACTATTTCTAATAAATAGTGTGATAATAATTGTAATGAGAACTTAGTTTGAATGTTAATATTTTCTACATATTTGTATTGACACTCACAGTTGTGTGGTCGTATTTTGCACGACCGTGTGATATAAAGTTTGTATTTGGATTCTGTACCATGTATTTGGCGACTCAAAATGGGTTGGGTTGACTGGACCTATTCTGGGGGCGTCACAGTTGGTATCAGAGCTTAGGGATATGGTCTCTGGCGGAGATCTAGGAATAGAACTAGGAGGGGAGAGACGAGTAAATCCTTCACTAGTATGTCCTACCTAAGCTTATGTGGTATTTAATTGGTCAGTCGGAGCATAGGGTTAATATGTGATATGTTAATTTGTTTAATTAACCCTTGTTTTATGGCAGTATTTGAGAATGGCAGCTGAGAATGTTAACAATGGAGTGAATGAGACTGTGGAGACACCTTTAATCACCAACCAGGAGAACGTGCAACAGGAAGGCAATGTTCATCCTGAAAACAACATTGATCAGACGATAAACGATGAGATGTTTAGAAGCTTTTTGCAGTTCATGCAAAACCAGACGAGGGAGACTCGCCTGCAAAATACAGGTGGAGATAATAACAACACGCGAATTGTCACTGCCAAGCAGTTCAAAGAATTGGGACCACCAGAGTTTTTGGGAAAGCCAGATCCGATCAAGGCAGAGACGTGGGTTAAGCAAATTACCAAGATATTTGATGTCTTGGGATGCACGGAGGAACAGAAGGTTCTATTTGCCACCTTTATGTTCCGTGGAGAGGCAAATTACTGGTGGGAATCTGTGAAGCGTACTCAGACTGCCGCACTCAAGATGTCTTGGGAAGCGTTCCAGAAACTGTTCAATGACAAGTACTTTCTTGAAAGTATTCGTCATATGAAGGAGGTAGAGTTTATCAGACTGGAACAAAACAACATGACTGTGTCCCAGTACGAGGCTAAGTTCGCGGAGTTGTCCAGGTTTGCACCTCATTTGGTGGAGAATGAGGAACGTATGACACGGATGTTTCTGAGAGGTTTGAAACCCGAAATTCGTCAATACCTCATTTCTCACAAATTTTCTCTATATTCGGATGTAGTAAACAGGGCCCAGTTATTAGAACGAGATAGTGATTATGTTCAACCAAGGTCGTACCGATGGCAGCAGTCATCGGAACAATGACAACCAGCGGGGAGGAAAGTATCATGACAGAAGCGGTTACCACTTCGGTGGTAATCATGGCCATGATAGTAGAAAAAGTGAGTCGGGAGGAGATTTCAAGAAGAGAAGGTACAACAATGAGAACGTGAAGACGTCGACATCAGCACCAGCATCAACTGTTTCTAGGGGAGGAGAACGACCACCGATCGTATTCTATAAATGAGGGAAAGAGGGACACATTAGCCCAAATTGTCCACAACAATTAAAAGCATGCTATAATTGTGGAAAAGAAGGACATATAGCTCGAGATTGTTTTGTAGCGAAACCAAGTTCAGTGAGAGTGGTGATTCCAAAGGCGGTTTTGGACAAGTCAAAGTCAGTGATTCTTGGAAGAGCGTTTGTCGTGACAACTCAAAATGCGAGGAACCCACACGAGGTGATTACGGGTAAGCTAATCATAAACTCTTGCGAAGTTTACACCTTGTTAGATACCGGTGCTACCCATTCTTTTATTTCACCTGTTTGTGCTCAACAATTAAATTTAACACCTGAGAAGTTAGACTTTGACTTATCTGTTGAAACTCCGTTAGGAGAAACTTTCGTTACATCTACAGTTTACAAATCTTGCTTGATTCAAATTGGTACCCTCACCCTACCTGTTGATCTTATATCTTTGAAAATACTTGCATTTGACGTGATTTTAGGAATTGACTGGTTAACCACTTACCATGCTAAAATTGATTATTTTTGTAAGGTTGTTAGTTTTTATATTCTTAACCAACCTGTTGTGCGAATTCAAACCACCAAACCACTAAAATCTGTCAATGTCATTTCAAGTCACAAAGCTATTCATTTATTGAAAAATGGATGTCAAGCTTTCTTAGCTCATGTCACTGATCTAAACCAAAATACGTCAGATCTGAATAATATTTCTATTGTTAATGAGTTTCCTGATGTATTTCCCGAAGAACTTCCTAGTCTTCCCCTAGAACGTGAAGTTGAATTCTTTATTGACCTTGAGCCCGGTACAAAACCCATTTTTAAAACGCTATATCGAATGGCTCCTATTGAACTTCAGGAGTTAAAGGTCCAATTATAGGAATTGTTAGACATCAGTTTTATTCATCCTAGTACGGCTCCTTGGGGTGCTTCTATTTTATTCGTAAAGAAGAAAGACGGGAGTATGCAACTTTGTATTGACTATCGGGAGTTGAACCATATCACCATCAAGAATAGGTATCTGCTACCTCATATTGATGACCTGTTCGACTAGTTGCAAGGAGCACAATTCTTTTCAAAGATCGATCTTCGTTTTGGATATCATCAGCTGAAGATTAAAACTGAGGATATTCCAAAGACTACTTTCAGAACTCAGTATGGGCATTATGAGTTCTTAGTCATGTCTTTTGGATTGACTAATGCTCCTGCTGCTTTCATGGATATGATGAACCGTGTATTTAAGGAATATTTGGATCAGTTCGTTGTTGTCTTTATTGATGACATCCTCATCTATTCTAAAAGCCGTGAAGATCATGAGCACCACTTGAAGTTGGTACTTTACAAGCTTCGTGAGAACAAGATATATGCCAAGCTGAAGAAATGCGAGTTCTGGCTTTAGGAAGTATCATTCCTTGGGCACGTGGTATCGAAACGTAGAGTATCTGTTGACCCGACGAAGATTGAAGCAATACAAAGTTGGGAGCAACCTAAGTCAGTGACCGAAGTACGAAGCTTTCTGGGCTTAGCTGGTTATTATAGGAGGTTCATAGAGGGATTTTCTCGAATCGCTACTCCATTAACTTAGTTGACTCGGAAAGATACAAAATTCGTTTGGAGCGAGGAATGCGAGAAGAGCTTCCAAGAGCTCAAGGGGAGACTTATTTCGGCACATGTTTTAACGATACCATCTGGTTCGGATGGATTTGTCATTTACAGCGACGCTTCGGGCAAAGGGTTAGGATGTGTTCTCATGCAACATGGGAAAGTCATAGCCTATGCCTCGCGACAACTCAAAGAATATGAGAGGAATTATCCTACTCATGATCTAGAGTTAGCAGCTGTCGTTTTCGCATTAAAGATCTGGAGACACTACTTGTATGGAGAGAAAGTGGAGATCTATTTGGATCATAAGAGCCTCAAATATTTTTTCACTCAAAAGGAACTCAACATGCGGCAATGACGTTGGCTTGAGCTGTTGAAAGATTACGATCATACCATTCAATACCATCCTGGAAAAGCGAACGTGGTAGCTGACGAGTTGAGTAGAAGATCTTACGCGGGAACTAATGCGATGCTATCAAGGCCTATTTTGTGTGATTTACAAAGGATGGAGATAGAGTTCAAGACTTCGGGGACCCATGCGATGATGTCAAGTATACGCGTAGAACCAGTTTTGATTGATAAAGTTAAAGCTGCTCAAGCTACAGACTCGGAGCTGATGAATATGAGGAAGAAGATGCAAGAAGGTGCTATTCCAGAAGCAAGGATTGATGAAGAAGGAATACTTCGAGTCAACTCCAGACTTTGTGTTCCTAACAATTCTAACTTGAAGTATAGAATCATGATGGAGGCACACAACACACCGTTTGCAATCCATCCTAGGAGTACCAAAATGTATCGTGATCTTCGACATACATTTTGGTGGAGCAATATGAAAAGAGAGATCGCGGAGTTCATCTCGAGGTGTTTAACGTGTTAATGTGTCAAAGCGGAGCATCAAATGCCAAAAGGTCCATTGCAACCACTTGAGATTCCAAAGTGGAAGTGGTAACACATTACCATGGATTTCGTTACGGGTCTTCCCAAGGTTTCTCAAGGCATAGATGCGATTTGGGTTATTGTCGATAGATTAACCAAGTCTGCTCATTTCTTACCGATACGGAAGACTTATTCCCTTGAACGTCTTGCTCGTATGTACGTGAATGAGATTGTGAGATTTCATGGCATGCCAGTATCCATAGTTTTGGATCGTGACTCAAGATTTACTTCTCGATTTTGGATCAGTTTGCAGAAAGCTATGGGCACAGAGTTATGATTCAGTTCGGCATATCATTCTCAAACGGACGTACAATCGGAAAGGACTATTCAAACTCTTAAAGATCTATTGAGACTCTGTGTTCTAGACTTCAAAGGGAGTTGGGATAAGTACTTACCATTGGTGGAATTCTCCTACAACAACAGTTATCAGGCAAGTATAGGCGTGGCTCCATTCGAAGCGTTGTATGGACGAAAGTGTCGCTCTCTAGTATGCTGGAATGAGGTGGGTGAAGCAACATTGTTGGGACCGGAGTTAGTACGTATGACTACGGAAAAGATTCAAATGATCCGGCAACAGATACAAACCGCACAAGATCGACAAAAGAGTTATGCGGATCTTCATCGAAAGGACATGGAATTTAATGTTGGGGATCATGTATTGTTACGTGTTGCTCCATGGAAAGGAGTTACAAGATTCGGGAAGAAAGGAAAGCTCAACCCACGATTCATTGGTCCATTTGAGATCCTTGACCGAGTAGGAAATGTGGCCTATAAACTCGCTTTACCTCCAAGCATGTCTCGTGTTCATAATGTTTTTCACATATCCATGTTGCGTAAATATGTGTAAATAGCAGAAGATTTAACGTATGAGGAGGTACCTGTCAAGATTTTGGATAGGAAGGAGCATGTCCTACGCTCGAAAATTATACGTCAAGTTAAAGTTTTGTGGAGAAACCATGCTATTAAGAAAATGACCTGGGAGTTAGAATCGAAAATGAAAGCGAGGTATCCTCACCTCTTCGACACCTCAGGTACGTACGCCAATTTCGAGGACGAAATTTCATAAGGAGGGGAGGATGTAAAAACCCGAATTTTATAAATAAAGATTTAATTTTCTTTATATATTATTTTGAAATAGTAAGGGGTTGATTTAATTAATGTAATAAGTTGTGGGTAAAATGCGCAAATATTTCAAAATGAGCAAGTGGTTATAAAATATTCATTGTTGTCGGGGAATATTCGTTTGGTTGTGGAATATTCTTGTTGTCGGGGAATATTTGTATGACGGCACAACCATTTGTGAGCCCCACGACGGAATAACTGTCGGATATAGAAAGCGACAGAAATAACCTTTTTATAAAATAACGGCGTAGTTGTTACCGTTAGTACTGTTGAAATACCCGGTGATTAAAATATAGTAATACGTGGTGTTGCACAATAGCACACGGTATTGCACAGTATTTCGAATTATTGATTCTTACGTAAAAAGGCACTTACTCAATTATTGTTACAGTAATTACTGTTCAATATTTTATATTATTGACTCAATAATTACTACGTTGCTATTTTATATGATTGATTCAATAATTGCTACCGTTGATATTTTGTATTATTGATTCAATAATTGTCACTGCACAGTATTTCACATTATCAACTCAATAATTCATATTATATGAATAATATTATTAGATAGCATTATTGACAATGTCTAAGGAAGTTTTGTCTAGGAGGGGTTATTTAATTGCGCGCCAGTAAGGAGAAATCCTTATTGGAAGGACCCCCTCTTTCCTGGGAACGACCTGGTTGTCAATATTGTAGTTCTGTAATATTATTTGTGAATAATTAATTATTGATTTATATGATAAGAAAATATTTATTTTGTGGATATAAAAAAAGGAATTAGTGCTGAGGTGTTTTGATCAGTATTTTGGTGTGGAAAATCATCCGTTTGTGGATTTCAGCTATTTTCGGTTGGGATTTTGGAAAAACTTTCTTCTACAAAGTTGTAGAGAAATAAATTTCCAATGGGAAGGATATATAATTTATATTTTGCTGATAAAAGGGCTATTTATTATGAATTATTGAAGTTTCGAAAATAAATATTTTTTTAAAATTAAATAGTGGGCCCCACTTTTGTCATTTGCTTGCTGAATGTGGATTTTTTTCAAAATCTCACGAGGTGTGCTGGGAGAAGCCGCCAGGCCGCAAAAGTCTACTTTGGCATCCTAAGCTTTTCCTATAAATAGGGTGCTTAGTTAGAAATGAAAATCACACCAGAATTAGAAAATTTTCTCTCTATAATATCGAGCGTATTTCTTGTGAGTATTTAGATACTTTGAGTGTTGATAACAGTGCAAGTTTTTGTCCACATAATATCCGATATTCCAGTCAAAACTACTCTCCGGTTAAGGTAAAGGATGTTATTTTCTTTCGTAAACGATGTTATTCTTTTCAATATCATTATACCAAAATATTGTCATGAATTTTATTATGAAATTCTTACTTTTTCTGCCGGGTTTACTATTCACGTGTACGGCACTATTCACGTATACGGCACTATTCACGAAAAAAATAAATTTTCTTCTATTTGTCCAAGTTGCTTGTTGAGGTTCCTATCTTTGATTGGATCCAAGTTTTGAGCTCTATTCTTAAATTTTGCTCCACAAAGTATTATTATGGAGTATTTTTGAACTTGGATAAATTAAAATGCGAATACTTAATCTTTATCTTTTATCTCACTGGATTCGTTATTTATATTATTTTTCATCATCCTCAGTTCTAAATGGTGATATAACTGAATATCTTTGGCCTGTAGAGCAAAGATGAATGATTACCTGATGAATATCTTTGGCCGTAGTGCAAAGATGACAGGTGTTGAGATGAACATGACCACTGGTGATACAAATGAATGTCTTTGGCCTGTAGTGCAAAGATGAATATTTGATTCGAGATGTATATTGATTGATGTTACAGGGATAAAATATTGATGATGGACTTTTAAATCATAGAAGATAGTAGACTTCATTCTCTACTTAACTCTTCTAATGAATTGTTATTTTCATTGCGAATATTGATCTAAAACTTGTTGTCCATAATATTTTATCTGAATTGTTGAAGACTAACGATAATTTATTTTCCATTATCATAGTCATAATATTCTTTACTGGGCTAGTTGAGCTCACCCTTTTCATCTATTGTCCTCTTCAGGAAATGAGAATGTCGCAGGAACTAGTCGGGGTACAAAATGATGGTCCGAGTTAGAGTAGTAGTAGTCCTCACTATTTCTAATAAATAGTGTGATAATAATTGTAACGAGGACTTAGTTTGAATGTTAATATTTTTTACATATTTGTATTGACACTCACAGTTGTGTGGTCGTATTTTGCACGACTGTCTGATATAAAGTTTGTATTTAGATTCTGTACCATGTATTTGGCGACTCAGAATGGGTTGGGTTGACTGGACCTATTCTGGGGGCGTCACACAAGGGGGCCATAAACTCTACCCCGATCTCAATACCGGGCCATCAACTCAACCCTGGTCTTAATATCGGGCCATCAACTCAACCCCGGTCTAAATACCGGGCCATCAACTCAACCCCGGTCTCAATATCGGGCCATCAACTCAACCCCGATCTCAATACCGGGCCATTAAATCAACCCCGGTCTCAATACCGGGTCATCAAATCAGCCCCGGTCTCAACCCGAGAAGTATAAGTTAGCCCCGATCTCAACTGGAGAGGTACAGGTCAGTCCCGGTCTCAACCCGGGAGGTACAGGTCAGCCTTGGTCTCAATCCGGGAGGTACAGGTCAGCCCCGGTCTCAACCCAGGAAGTACAGGTCAGCCCCGCTCTCAACCCGGAAGGTACAGGTCAGTCCCGGTCTCAACCCGGGAAGTACAGGTCAGCCCCAGTCTCAACCCGGGAGGTACAGGTCAGCCCCGGTCTCAACCCGGGAGGTACAGGTCAGCCCCGGTCTCAACCCAAAAGGTACAGGTCAGCCCCGGTCTCAACCCAAGAGGTATAGGTCAGCCCCGGTCTCAACCTGAGAAGTACAGGTCAGCCCCCATCTCAACCCGGGAGGTACAGGTCAGCCCCGGTCTCAACCCGGGAGGTACAGATCAGCCCTAGTCTCAACCCGGGAAGTGTAGGTCAGCCCCGGTCTCAACCCGGGAAGTCAGGTCAACTTCATAACCAATCTTGAAGCATTATAACCTCTCCAGAGGAAAACCTGAAGCGACCATGTCAGCCTCAGAGACAACCCTGAGGACAAACAGACTAGAATGGCATCCAAATCTTGGAAACAGCCCCAAGAAGTTAACCGAAGGCCATGTCGACACTGAAGGAAACCGCGGGAGGGTCAAAATGATCATTTTACCAACTCTAAGCTGATTTGATCAAACCCAAGCTGAATTAATGCCACCATGGTCAGAACGAACCATAACGATGATCCCGAGTGCAAACAGCGCAAGATAACTCAACGGATAAACTGCGGGGAACCGAAGACCTGGTTATGAACCCATCCTCTTCGACCCGGAAAATGTTTTTATCTCATGTCATTGTGACACTCTTGGCAAGGGCTTTCCGAAAAGGTATAGCACGCCTCAAACGGACGCTCTGATCAAAAGTTAGAAAGTTTCAAATCAGACCTTGCGTTGCTCGGAGTGCACGTACTTCTAGACGATGGGATCCGCCACATGGGCCCTGCCATGTTGAGCCGCACCTCTACCTGCGGTAGCAGTAGGTAGAGTGGAGGCTCCCTGGCCTATATATAGAGGTGCACCCCCATCTCATTTCAAGAATTCAGAAACGCTCTGAACCCTTGCCTGTTTGGTTTTTTGACTATTTTCTTGTCTTCCAAATCTAAAGTTTTTCACTCTAACACGTAGATATACCCACAAACTACCACATATCAAAAAATAACTGGTAGATTCTGACATTTAAAGCCTAAGATTTGGCAAAAATCCCGTGTAGCAGTCCATTGTGAGTATTTTTACGATCAGCAAGTCAACACTACTTCTTTGCACTTTTATACACTTGCATACCAAGTTTCACTTTCTAAATATGCCCGGAACTCAGTTCCGTGGCCGTTTTTGTCAACTTTTGGTACATTTTTGTACATAAACTCATTTTCTGGCATTTCTACTACTCGGATTGACGATTCGTCGCTTCCGGCAGCTTTTATATACTTGCATCTTCATTACCAGCAACTTTGCCAGACTAGGTTATCTTCCCAGTCCGGGTTTGGATTTTTTTGTATATATTTAACTGTATATATATTAACTTTTCAATTCTGTCAAGCCCGGATGTCAAATCCGCGGTAGTTTACTACTTTTATATATAAATATGCATATATAAGCTGCCTTCACCACACTGGGTTATCTTCCCAGTCTTGGTTGACTACTTTTCTGTACATTTAGACTCCAGTTCGGCCTGGATTATTATGTGGACTTTTTACTATTTTTGGCACCATTCACCATTACTGGGTTATCTTCCCAGTCCTGGTTGACTACATTTCTGTGTATATTTATATTTCAGTCCGGGCACAGGCGTGAAAACCCATCGCCCTTTTTACTGTTTTTCTATATATATATATATTTCAATTCTGTCCAGCCTAGATCATTTCGTGGCTTTTATACAGCTTTTATATATATATATATATATATATATATATATATATATATATTTCAATTATAGTCCGGGCATCGTTGTTAAAACCCATCACCCTTTACAGCTTTCATATATATAATTGTATATATATATATTGCTTTACTCATTTTTATTAAATTATTACTTTAAATATTCATTTTATATGAATCGGCACTAACATATCTGCGGGCGAACTAGATTCATGTAAATCTCGTCAACTCTAGCTTTCAAACGGTTAAAAATAGGTCCAAACGGAATCGGGAAGCTAGAATGGCTGAGATTTATTTAAATCTAGCATTTTTTCTAGTTTCAGTTGTAAAAGCAACCTCGCGGCCCTTAGATCGCTATCTAGTGGGAATGAGACGCTTCGGCCATATGCAAACCAGGATTTACTGAATGAATCCTTGGTCTTTGCGATATTTGGATATATATCTTTTTCTGTACAAATTTGAGCTATGCAGGTTTATTGGCCTCCCTATGTGAGCCTAGGAATCGTGGGATTCATGATCCAACTGATCAGAATCTAATTCCCACGATGGACAAACTCCACTTTACAGATGTTCCCTGCCAATTTTTCTGTAAAAATGTACATACAAAAGACCTTAAAACGGTTATCCGAAGGTCTCAAAATAATGAAAATATAGTTTGTCGTGTCAGAGCCCCTCCGATGGCTATCATGCCCATGAGGACACCGACACTTGTATATATGTTATGGTCGAGGATGCTTCGCAGCCCGACAATCACCATTCAAATTGTACCTTAAGGTTGAAAAGATAAAACTGAAGTATTGATATGCTTCAATTCCAATGTTAGCGTAAGGGTTTGAAAACTTTCTTTCAAAACATCATTCAATAATCTTTTCAAAAAAAGAAGCTTTTGCAAATCAAATCAAACACTTTTGAAAATCAAATCAAAGACTTTTTGCAAATCAAATCAAACCCTTCGCATATAGGTTCAACGATGCATATACATGCTTTCCATCAAACATAGGCCCAATTTTTAAATAGATTCACACACACACTTTAGTTTTTTAAGGGAAATATTGAAAAGATGTGGTACCATATTTACACTGGAGTTGTGGGGTGCCTAACACCTTCCCCACACTTAACCAAGCCCCCGAACTCAAAACTTTGTTTTCAAAGATCAAGTTTTGACAGTGTCCAACAATTGGGCCTCTTTCAAACAAAACTCGATTGAGTTGGTACAACCATTTCAAATTTACCAACTGGCGACTCTGTAAAACGTTCAAATCATTGACATGATACATGTTGGCCTTTTCCTAAAAAAACCCTTCAAAACCTTTTCACAAATAAAAAGAGTAAGGGTAGAGATAACTTAGGAAGAGAGAAAGATTCGGGTTGTGACCTGACCCGTGGATTTTTTCCCAACGTCGACAGGTGGCGACTCTGCTGGGGACAGTAGAGGGCTTAGGCCGCGTTCAAATCTTTTCAAACATTTCTCTTTCAAAAAACTACGTATGTGTGAATGTTGCGTCTTTACATTGAATGAATGCGTGAATGCTGCGTCTTTACATTGAATGAATGTGTGAATGTTGCTTTCCTACTTTTTAGTGTTTCACACCCATATTAGTGCTTCGCACCCCTATTAGTGCTTCGCACCCCTATTAGTGCTTCGTACCAATGTCATCATATATGTGAATGTATGTTGTGTGATTCCTCCTTCGGGAGGCAAAACTCGTCGGTGATAAGTAATGACTCTATGGATGGCTAAGTCTCTAGGGGCTCATGAAAATACACCACCCAGATTCGCTCTAGTTGAAAGATCGGATTAGTTTTCCCTCTAGTAGATTGCGATAATCTGGGGACCTTCATGCCAAAAAGTAATGAGAGTAGCCTATGATAGGTCAGCCTCTGATTAACCAAATTCGATAGGAAGCTTCTTCATGCCTTCCTCTTTAAATTCTATGTCATGTTTTCAATTTCAATGTAAAGGAACACAATGTAAATATCATAATAAAGATTTACATTCCTTGTCATATACATCCTGTCATGTTATCCTGTCATCAAAAACAACTAACCTCTGTTTTGCAGGATAAGATAAAAAACCACAAAAATACATCATGGCATGCATCCTATCCCTAACTACATCAGGAAATTGACACACCTACTTTTTGTTGTAGGTGAAAAATTGGTCCTGTCACTAGATCTAAGTCTAAGAAAGCACTAAGTCCATCCACTGACATGACTTCTAGTGCTCAACCAGAATCCACCCCTGTATCTAGGGAAGAGTTTGAAGGACTAAAGAAGCAGATAGCTGAATTGGCCTGTTTTCTGAGAGAACAAAGCAAGGCCCTTAAAGGGAAGCAAGACTAAGCTCACATAGAATCGGGAAGACCTGGTGGTAGTGGTGCCGGTCAAGAGAATGAAAAGGCAGAGACTCAGATTCCTGGACCACAAAACCAGGACACAACCAACAAAACCCCTGAAATCACAACCCTAAAAAAGAGCACGAAGCTGGTGACATTCTGAAGAAAGTACAACAGATGGAAGAAACCATCCGGTCTATCAAAGGGACTGGGGCATTTGGCAGTGTTAATTACTCTGACCTCTGTATATTCCCCGGGGCTCGTTATCCCAAAAACTCCTAATTTTGAGAAATACGATGGATTGGGTGACCATTATACCCACCTGAAAGTATTCATTGGAGAACTCGGATCCTATATAGAGGATGAAAAACTTCGAATGCAGTTATTTCAGAAGAGTCTGACCGGAGAGGCTAGAGCATGGTACGCCCGTCTAGACAACTCCAAGATTCACAGTTGGGAAGAACTGACAAATGCTTTCCTCAGTTAGTATAACTTCCAATCTCAGCTGGCTCCGGACAGATACCAGATAACCAAAATCAAGAAACAAAACACTGAATCATTCAGAGAATATGCCCAACGGTGGAGGTGGGTCGTAGCACAAGTCATTCCACCTATGAATGAGACTGAGATAGTCATGACCTTCATCGATATTCAAGAAGCTCCATATTACAAGAGGGTCCTAGCAAGCATAGGAAAACCATTCTCAGAGATGATCAAACACGGCGAGATGGAAGAAATGGGGCTCAAGTCTGGGAAGATAAATGATCTAACCGCCCTCAAAGCTGTCGCTGAACATATCCAGTCCAGAAATTACGGGAGTAATCCCCGGAGGGTACACAAAAAGAAAGATGAAGAAGTGTCCATAGTATTACAAGGACAGAATCAAAGAGGCGAGTCAAACAGTATGCCGATTCAAAGGAAAAACTATACCCCTTTCCAAGCTCCAGCACAGCCTTCAAACCCTCCATTTCAGAAAAATATAGAGGTCAGGCGTCGAAGAACTTTCACCCCTCTAGGAGATTCACTCGAGAATGTGCTGAAACTGTTAACCACATAGAAAAAGATTGTGCAACTCCTTCCGCCAACCAATACTGGTGGACGGAATTTCGACCCAAGCAAGAAGTGTGCTTACCATTTCAGATCCCCGGGCCATGACACTCAAGACTGTTGGTCTCTCAAGCACAAAATCCAAGACTTGATTGACAATGGAGAGATTATGGTGACCAAACCAAAACAACCACACGTACAAGACAATCCCCTCCCTCAGCACAAAGAGGAGAATGTCAACATGATCAGTACAAAAAATGGAGAAGGATCCAAGTACCTCCAATATGTTGAAGAATCAACTCCATCCAGCAACAACAGCCCAGACAGTTGGGAAGTGTCGGAAAGGCGATTCCTGATAGAACAGGAGATTAGGTCTATCAAGGAATAAATTAAACAGTTAGCCGAACTGGTCGTATACCAACATCAGATCACCAGGCAGCTGATAAACCAGACTAACCCGCCTGATGCAAATTCTCCCACACCAGAGATCAGTTCACCGGAGATCAATCTCATCTCCACAAAAGATCACTACCGGGCTCATGAGTATGAACCTTGGGCCAACTAGATGGCCAAAGAGAATAATTTCCAAGCTGGTAGGAAATTCTTATGTCAAAGGAATTTCACCAACCTGAACCAGCCAATGGAGGAAATCCTCCATATGTTCATCAACGAAGGAGTGGTTGCATATTTATTACCACCATTGAACCCTCGATCCAAGAAATTCAAGCCTGACCAAATCTGTCAATACAACTCCAATGCACTCGGCCATGATACTGAAAATTATTGGGCACTTCATAACTTGATTTAGAATATTATTGAAAGCGGGGAATTAATAAAAGGGAATAGGGATAATGGCCTCCCAGATGAAGACACCCCCTTTATTCCCACTGCGTGAAATCAGGATACAGTGGCTGTTGTTTCCCGTGATAAGGAGCCATCCCTCACATCATTAGTACTGCCAGGGAAAGGGGTCAAAGAAATACAAAATCCTGTGAAGGTGGCCGCACCCGAGCCTTTAATTTTGCCCTTCAGACCTCAATATCCAGTTATCAGTCTAAAGAGGGTCCCATGGAACTACGGGAATGACGAAGGTTCCACCTCAAACAACATTGCCATCATACCAAAGGATAATCCATCGTACCTGCCTCAGCGGGTGATCAAACCAGTCCTCAAAGCCAAAAAAAAGGTGACGATGAGAAAATCGAAGAGTTCCACAACAAAATGGGACACAATGACATCAAAATAATGCAAAGCTTGAAAGACGCGCCCAAACAGATGTCCATCCTAGACTTGGTCTTATCCTCAGTGGATCATCGCAACATTCTAGTGAAAGTACTGAAAGAAGCCCATCTGCCACATACCGTGGATGCCGATAAATTCTGTCACGTGGTAGAACACATTTTCAATAGCAATGTGATATCTTTCACTGACGATGATATCCCTGCATAAGGGACGGGCCATCGTAAGTCCCTGCATATAGCTGTAATGTCATTCGGTTATGTGATCAGAGCTATACTCATAGATGGAGGATCCTCCCTTAACATCTGTCCCTACGACACCTTGGAAAGAATGAAGATCAACTCGAACCGGATCAAAACTAGTCATGTGGTCATCCGAGCTTTCGATGGATCTCATCGACAAGCTATGGGAGAAATAGAGCTTCCTCTAGAGATTGGCCCACATACTTTATATGTGTCCTTTCAGGTGCTCAACATCGCCATCGAATATAACTTATTGCAAGGCAGGCCATGGATCCACATGGTAGGGGCAGTGCCATCCACCCTCCATCAACAGCTCAAATATATTATCAATGGCAACCTAATCACGGTCAACGCCGAACCAAAATACCCTATCTGCATACAGGGAGACATGCCAGTGATTAGCCTGGATGCAGGGATTGAACCTGCAAGTTTTCAAGCCATGGAGGTGAGTGATACTCAGTATCTACCTATTAGAGCACCAGCCTTGAAGCCTAAAGTCTCCCTTGAAGTGATGACAGTAGGCCAAGAGATGGTATCTTTGGGTTTCCAACCTGGAGAAGGGTTAGAAAAGAATCAGCAAGGTATCAAGAGTCCAGTGCAAATCCCGAGTCAGACTAGGAGAGCCGGATTGGGGTATTCATCCGGGTCAAGCCGCCAGAACACACATAAGCATCCCAAGGCTCATTCTTCCACAATTTTGTTGCCAAACCTTACGGGTGTCAGATGGGTGAAACCTATGAGGAAAATCCCAGATGTGGTGTCCACCATGTTATTTCCTCCCATTATACCAGCAAGTAAGAGAATAACTCCAGATCCGATATTAATAGCAAAAAAGGAAAAGAAAAGATCATGTACAAAGGACGAGACCCATTTGCTAACATGTAGATTATCATAAACTACGAGGGTATGAATGATGAAATCTCAGACAACGACGACGAGGATTAGATTCAAATTCCTCGCATCAAGAAGAAAAAAGGGGGCATTTCAAAGAGAAACCATGGCCCTATTATAAAAAATGTCACCGTCGTTATCCGAGAAGAGACAGATGATCACAAATCCTTGATCCTCCCTGTTCATAAGGATCTAACCCTGGATAACTAGAATAGTGTCCCTTGCCTCAGTCAAAAAGGGTAAAGGGGCAGATAGTCTGTCTGCCCTTTAAACATGCTTTCATTTACTACTTACTTTTGATTGCACAGCTATAGCAGTAACTTTTGTCATGCTTTGCCAAATGCTCTGTATATTTAAGCAGTTGTATATATTAAAATGAAATCATTTTTGTTTTCAGGACTCAAGCATTGGATTTGTTTGTCTCTGCTGGTGAGATGTCAACCTGTTAAAGTGACTACAACTTTGATGTAGAACTGAACTTCGACTTGATGGATATTGATCAAGAGGAGAAAGATGACTATGAGGTGCCCAAGGAGATCAAAGAATGGGTCGAAGACAAATCCAAACCAAACCTCGACCAAACCACCACTATCAACATAGGAACCTCCGAAAACATCAAAGAAATCCAGATAGGCGTAGACCTCACACAAGACCAAGAAGCCGACCTGATTAAACTCCTAACATAGTTCCAGGATGTATTTGCATGGTCACATAAAGACTGAAACCTGAATGGATATTGTCATTCATCAAATGCCCATCAAAGATGGATTCAAGCCAGTCAAACAAATGCTCAAGCGATTGAAACCTGAATGGAGTCTGAAAGTTAAAGAAGTTGTTAAACAATTCAAAGTCGGAATCATCATAGTATCAACCTACCCGGAGTGGCTGTCAAACATAGTTTTCGTGCCTAAACCCTAAGGGAAGGTACGAGTCTGCGTGGATTACCGGGATTTGAACAAAGCCTGTCAAGGACAACTTCCCAGTACCTTTCATCCATATCCTGATCGACAATATGGTTCAGTATTGCATTAATTTCTTCGTAGATTGTTTTGCTGGTTACCATCAGATCATAGTTGCTGAAGAGGACCGGGAGAAAATAGCTTTCATCATTCCCTGGGGAACCTTCTGCTATAGACGACTATCCTTCGGCCTCATCAATGCCAGAGCCACATATCAACGAGCCATGATGGCCCTATTCTATGACATGATACACAAGGAGATAGAGGTCTATGTGGACAACATCATCATCAAATCTCGAAGGGAGGATGATCACATAGACCATCTCAGGAAGCTGTTTAACAGGTTGCATAAGTACAACCTCAAGCTAAATCTCGCCAAATGTGCTTTTGGAGTCAAATCAGGCAAGTTGCTGGGATTCCTAGTGAGTAATCGAGGCATCGAGCTAGACCCTGCCAAAATCAAAGCCATCACTGAGATGCCAATACCTCGAATAGAGAAGGAGATACATGGGTTTCTGGGGAGAATCAATTTCATAAGTCGATTCATTTCCCAGCTCACAGAAACCTGTGAACCCATATTCAAGCTTCTAAGGAAGAATTCCTCCACCAAATGGAATGAGGATTGTCAACAAACCTTCCTTGCCATCAAGAAACAGCTGATCAAAGCACCTGTATTGGTACCCCCGAGGGATGGAGTTCTCTTATTTATGTACTTGTCCGTCAATGCCAATGCAATGGGCTGCATGCTAGGACAAAAAGAGATAGTAGCAAGGAGAGAGCCATCTACTACATCAGCAAAAGATTCAGCAGTGGTGAACAGAAGTACACCCTGATACAAAAGATATGATGTGCGTTAGCATGGGCCGCCATGACGTTGCAACACTATTTTCATGGGCACACGACCTACCTCATATCCCGCATGGATCCCCTAAAATACGTATTCAAAAGGCCCTGTTGAATTATCAACTGTCCAAATGGCAGTTGATCCTACAACAGTTCGACATTGTCTACGTGACTCAGAAGTCAATCAAGGGTCAAGGTATTGCAGATCAATTAGCTGAAGCACTTTCAGGAGGGTTTGAGCCCCTGGAGACTTATTTCCCGGATGATGGGATCATGACAATTCAACAACTCCAACAAGAGAATACAGTCCAACCATGGAAAATATATTTCAACGGAGCAGTAAACATGGAAGGTGCCGGAGCTAGGGCAGTCCTTATCTCTGGTACAGGAGAACAATATCCTATGGCTATCAAACTTCAATTTGGCAACACCAACAACACAACTGAGTATGAAGGCTGTATAATGGGGTTGAAATTAGCCCAATACATGGGTATCAAACATTTACTGGTCTTTGGAGACTCTGAGTTGGTCATCAGACAAACCACTGGGGCATATCACACCAAAGAACTGCATTTGATGCCCTATCATCGCCAAGTAGTTAAAATATCCTTGGAGTTTGAAGACATAACCTTCATCCATATTCCTCGAGGTAGGAATGACTTTGTTGACGCATTGGCGACGTTAGCTTCCTTGATCTGCATATCCGATAGGAGCGGGATTCCCGACATCAAATTCATAAGTCAGAAGGCTCCGACATACGAGAATTACATTGGAGACATATCAGATAAAATACCTCCTGTCAATCAGCCTTGGTATCAAGACATCAAGGAATATCTCTGAGATGGATCTACACTCGCTAGGGCAAGCCAATCCGAGTGAAAGAGGATTCACAAGATGGCTATGAAGTTCTATCTGAGAGGAGATGCACTGTACAAAAGGGATGCTGGAATAGGACTGTTAAGATGCCTTGATAAAGAGCAAGCCCAGAGGTTGATGGATGAAATCCATGGTGGAGTCTGTGGTCCACACATGAGCGGTCACCTGCTGACCAAGAAGATATTAAGAACAGGACATTACTAGATCTCGCTCAGAGCTGACTGTGATGATCACGTCAAGAGATGCTTTCAATGCCAAGTATATAGAAATGCCATACATGCTCCTCCAAATGAGCTATACAATATGAGTTCACCATGGCCTTTCTCCATGTAGGAAATGGATGTGATAGGTCCAGTAGAACCCAAAGCCATCAACGGTCATCGATTCATCTTCACCATGATCGATTACTTTACCAAATGGGTTGAAGCTACCTCCTTTCCCAAAGTCACCAAAGAGGTCATCATTGGTTTCATCAGAAACAATGTCGTCTGTCGATATGGACAACCGGAGGTGATCGTATCAGACAACGCCAAGAACTTGAACAATCAAATGATGAGAGAACTATACAGCAGGTTCCACATCAAGCATCTCAATTCTGTCATCTATCAGCCCAAGATAAATGGTGATGTCGAAGCGGCCAACAAGAACATCAAAAAAGATCATGCAGAAAAGGTCCGCCAATCACAAAGAATGGTCTGACCTGCTGCCTCTAACCCTGTTAGCATACAGGACATCAATGCGTACCTCTATTGGGGCTACCCCCTATTCATTGGTCTATGGTATGGAAGCTATCCTTGCCATAGAAGTAGAGATGGAGTCCTTGCGAGTGTTAATAGACGCTCAGATGGACGAAGATCAGTGGTTGCAAGACCGATATTCCAACTGTCCCTGATAGATGAAAAGAGGGCTACAGTAATTTTTCACGGACAGTTATATCAGCAAAATTTTGCTCGATCCTACAACAAGAAGGTTCAATTACGGCAGTTCAAAGAAAATAACTTGGTGCTGAAGAAAGTTTTGGCCAATCAAGATGAAGCTAAAGGAATGTTCGCCCCTAATTGGGAAGGCCCTTTCATTGTCAAGGAGGTGTTAACGAGAAGAGCTATCAGACTACAAGAAATGGATGGGAGCAAATTTCTCCAACTCATCAATTCAGACACCATAAAACGGTACTATGTATGAAACACGTGTATACCCGCATCTGGGTCCTACAAATCAAATTAGGTTCAGATTTCACTAGAAGCCAGAACTACGAATGACCTGATCTCCCTCCACCCGGGTGTGCGTAGGTTGCCATTTCTGGTGCAGTCAAACCAAACAAAAAATTCAAAAACTCATCAAACTAAACTCAAAACACAAGATAAATACTTTGCTAACCTCTCTCACATAAAAAATTGAACTACAAATGATCTGATCTCCCTCCACCCAGGAGTACGTAGGCAGCCATTTACGGTGCGTTTGACCTTCAAGAAAAAACAAAAACCAATAAAAACCAGTTCCAAGACACTGAAACCATATAAAGGCTAAGTCCTATCAAGCTACCCTGATCAACAGGCCCATCTGAGATACCCTCTGACATCTCACTGTCAGTCCATCAAGGAAAAGCTCAAGATACATCAACAACAGCGAGTCATGAAAGAAGTGGTAATCACTCAGTAGTGACAATACATATCCAAATAGGGAAGTGAATCAAAAATATATTTCTCTGATATATAATACTATTTGATATATACATAGTGTCCTATACATGACAAAAATGGTTGATCTAGTATGTGCAGGAAAAATAAAGCTAGTCTATGGACCCAAGGATAAGCGGGCCAGCAATGCCAATATGGCATCCCTCTCTGAAGATGGAGGAGCAACTGCAAGTGCAATACCCTCAGCCTCCATACGGCTCAAAAAATCCACAGTCATCTGTAGTGTGGCACTATGTTCATCAATATATGCACTCATCTTGGTGACCATACTATGAGTATAAGACCGAAAAGCAATACTATCAGCAATGTGGAAATCTCAGGAAGCTATAGCCTCATCCCTCTCCACAAAAGCTGCATCCCTAGCAATCAAAGTCTCATCGATCTCAACAAAAGTTGCATCTCTGGCAGAGCGGATATCCTCTCGCTCAATTAATTCTGCATCCTGAGTAGCTCGAGATGCATCTCTCTCTGCCAAAGCTATATCTCTGCCAGATAGGGCAGTCAACATCAGCGCTCTAACCTGATCCCTCTCAAAGGTCATCCGGGCTAGTGAGTCTGCCAAAGCTGGATCTGTCCCGACAGGAATAATCGACGGGTCACTAACTAAAGCTGCTGTCAGACCCATAAATAACTCATCCTCAGTGGGAGACTCTGGATCCTCCATTGGCTCCTCCTCGTCTGAATCTACAATAGGAGCTGACAGGATGAATGTAGTTGATGCTATATCTGCCTCTAACCACGCTAAGTACTCTGGAGAACGATCCGAATGGCTATTAGAGAAATCAGCTCTCTCCCTATGAGCCCAACACTCATACACTCTGACCAAATCGGCAGACGACATAAACGAAGCTGACATCCTCTGATCAATAGCCCCCTCAAACTGATGCAGGCTTTGAAACTGATCAAACTGGCCCATAACAGCCAGAGGATGGTAAGTAGTCACTCCCCTCAATCCCGCTAGGGGCAGATAATCCATGCTAGATGCATGGGTAATAAAGCTATAAGGGGAAACTAGTCCTGCGCAGGGCAGAATCGAATATGGATGGGCAATGCTAAACAGAAATGCTGACCATGTCTCTGAATCGGTACACTTCGCTGGCTGAAAAGAGTAGGACATGGCTATCTCATGGGTGAAAAAATACCCCTGGTGTCTGAAAAATCCAATAGGTCGTAGATGGGACATGAGCCATACATACAGCAAAACCGAACTGCTACTAAAAAACCCCTTCGGGTGGGTACAGTAGTAGGTGGCTGATCTCAGCGTCTCAGCCAATATCATCGGTATGATGGTGCTACCCTACCTAAGGGCCCGAACCACAACTATAAATCCCACATCCAAGTGGTCCAAGCGTAGCGGCGTATAGACGTAGGATACAATGCACATCAGCAAAATGTCTATCCTGGATAAATGTCATGCCTCTGCTGATACAATAAAATCCCCAGCATGTCGATCGTAACTGTCAAGCTCACCAAAGCGATCGATCAAAAAGTCAATGGAGATCACACGTCCAGAGATGATCTCATCTATAACGACGCTCTTGCGAAGACCTGACATCCATATAAATGGTCTCCTCATATCACTGATTGTCGTGCGAGCTCATGGCACCTCTAAAGCTAAGCCAGTAAACCGCTGGTACTCCTCAAGGGTCGGAGTCAACTCATGACGCCCAAAGCTAAAAACCTATCAATCAGGTATCCAACAGGATAAGATGCCATCTACGAACCCGCATGGCACCTGAAAATCTATAAGGGCCAACGAATGCCCTAGCATCTGGTCCACTATCCCTCTGGTTGAGAAGGGCAGGCTCTCGTACCACGATCTCAACGACGATACCACCTCAGATGGTGGCGAATGCTCAATACGGCTAACGGTAGATGATGCCATCTGTATCACCGTATCACAAGACCATCCAGGGGTCAAATCTGAACTCATATATCTAAATGCATACACATGACATAATACATGCATAATGACGATGATAAACATAATGTAATAGATAGGAAATATCATGCATATCTACAACAAACTGTCTACTACAAGCATCATCCCTGTCTGATAATACAAAGCAAAATAAAAAGTACAAGGAAATGGGGCACACCACCCAGCTACTAACAGTGGTCTATCAAAATGGGGCACAGCCGCCCAAAAGCAAAAACAGTGGCCAACCAAAAGATATAGCTACAATAGCTATCTAAAAAGATCCAAAACATCTACGCTCAGGTGGTTAACCTGCTCCATCTCCTCTGTGGACACAAAGTCGCGGTCATCCGGCATATCTGGGCGGTACAAGGGAAGATCAGCCCCTACAAAATTGTTGGATAATGGACCTGAAGAGGGGCCCATTCTCGAGTTAGATGGGTCAAAAGAAGATGCCTGATAAAAAAGCAAGCTCTCTCCAACTCCAGGGTCAGCTCTGTAATCTGGTCCAAATGAGTAGGCTCCCTGAGGCAAGCTATCCAGTCTGTCATCATCACAGACCCAGGCACCATGTCTGCCATAAATTAGGTAGCACGAGTCTGAGCTCCAATCGTGTGAGGACTCCACCAACTGCTAAATGCCTCCTGGCTATAAGGGCCCTCTGATAGGGTAAAGTCGCATATGCCCTCCATAGGGATATCTATCAGTGGCAGGATCAATGGCCAATGATGCCAAACAGGAGGAACAATGGGAATGCGGATCTGCCCCGTGATACTCCTGATAGCCCGCTCTCCTAAATAGAGCTCCCAGCCTCTCTCTGTCAATAACGGGCCTACGAGTCAACAATGCAAACTCCCGACCAGTGGGAAAGCCTCCCTCAAATCCAACGGTCAAAAACTCGGAGGTATACGGCATCCAAGAGATAGATCCAGCCGTCAAAAGCTCCAACTGTAGGCGGGAGTGGGTGAATCCCTCAGCAACAGGGACATCCGTCAGAGTGAAGTGATGCCAACGCCGTCCCTGAGGATAGGTCTCCAGACCTAAAGCAGTGGCTGACCGTAGGCAAGGAAGCCTCTTATATGCCCAGAACTGGCCATGTAAATATCAAAAGTCCTCAGTGACCAAGAATGACAAATGTAAATGCAGAAACCAAAAAGGTACAAGAAAGATGTACTCACCAGCAGAAACGGGTAGAACCCTAACCAAGCCTCAGTCAAACCCTCCGAAAGTATGCGCATGCCCTGGAGAAAATAGGCAACGGTGTAGGAACCCCAATCAAAGTCACTGAGGCGCTCTAAATATCGGGTAGCACTGACTAGGGCAAAGGACACAGTCGATGAGTCGTCCGCCCCAAAACAACCCCTGATGATCACCAGGAATAATTGCCTCAAGATGTGATCCCGAACCCTCTAATCATCAGGCAGAGGCTCAAGTAAAGCCCCACTCTAGGCATCTATACTCAAGGGACCAAATCGGACCGTTTGACCCTTGATCGTCGTCGCAGGAACTCCCAGCATAGACCGAACGACAGTAGGTGTGATGTCAGCCACGACAAACACTGGCTCACCCTCGAACTCAATGTCGGTGATGAACCTCCAGTCCATAGGGGTCATCATCACCTCACAGTCCAATAAATGAAGGGACTGAGTCTGGTGGAACCAGCGCTCAAACAAAGCCCTCATATACCCCCAGGGGCAACGATGGGGAATAATAGAAAAGAAGGCCTGAAACCCCAGCCATCAACGATATCCCTGTAGTCATGGTGCAAAGTGTGATATAGGGAATACACATTAAACTAGTTCCCTCGAGGCTGCGTAAAGCCGGGAACCTGCATCAAAAAACCAACCCATGTCAAAAAACTTGTGCCCCAAGAACGGCAAAAGAAAGAAAAAGAATCCAGAAAAAAGAAAACTTCAAGTCACCTCGTTGTCATGAAGAAATCTCATTGGATGACGACTCAAGTCTCCCAACAGCTCCCGGGTCTGCACAACAATACCCAGAACCTCCGCTTGTGGTGCCTGAGCAGGAGCAGAAGCCCCAAAAGGAGCCTGCTCATCATCAATATCAATCGGCGGCTCGTCCTAGGCTGGAAGAATCACTGACTCTGCCAATCTGTGAGGCGATCGAGCGGGACGTGGCTGAGGAACATCAGAAGCTCGCCTCCATCTAACGCCTGAGACTACCCTGTTAGAACTGTCGGGTCTATCTTGGTCCATCACCTGGACAAAAGTCTCCAAATCACCACAGAAATGGTGTGGTAAACCTAAAACCTGTGGCTTGTTATTTTAAATCAGTACTCTATACATTTCTAAGTCTTAAAACATGCATGGGTCAGTCAAAAATACCCAGTAATGTCAGAACTGCATGTTTTTCAAAAGATAAGTCCTAAAACAGGCATGGGTCTGTCAAACAAATTCCCAGTAGAGTCAAAATTGCATGTTTTTAAATGCTCGGGTTTTTGAAAAAATTTCGCCTGAGTCTCCTTTGTAAAATGAAGTGTCCGCATGCACATAGGCATGTCTAGGTGGCCATTCAGTAGCACACCTTCCCAAAAACAGGAACAATTCATATTAATGAAATAAAATCAAAAATAAACTTCACATGGTAGCCAAATTACCATGGACATTTTTAGTTGAAAATCTAGGCTCACTAGGCCTTAAAAAGGATGAGTAAACTGATCAAAAAGAGCAAAATATGACTGTCTCAGAATCTAAATTTTCTTACATCAAAACGTGCATTACAGTAAGATATGCATACATATGAAGTTAGAAAATTTTTAGCAGGTCATATAAGCATACATTTTTCATACATTGCGTCTAAAACCCTCTACATGGTTTACATGCTTTTAACGGTCAAAACTTGCAAAAAAAGGACGGAAAACATTACCTGCGATGCGCTGAACGTGTAGATATTGACGGAATCAGAAAAAGGCTGCCCGAACTCTGTAGATCTGAAAAAGAAGATCGGATTCTGTTTGAAACTCGAAATGAAACTGATTCAAATGAACTCCCGCTGCCTAATATAAAGCCACAGATGGAAGAGGGCCCACCTGCGACAGCCGCACCTCCACCTGCGGCTCCCAAGGGTGGGTACCACTTCCCCGGGCTCTATTCAATTCGAGTTTAAACGGAGTTTATATAAGCTGCCAAGTCAAATCTGAAGAGAAATCGCTACGCAATTGAGCAGTTTGTCCTGAAATTCTGCGTTTAAGCAGCGTAATCTTGAAAGAAAGGGGAACGTTATGAAAACTCTTGGTATTCATCCCGAAGCAATGTCCGGGGATCAATGATAAAGAATACTGAAAAACTACCAAAAAACTGCGCAAAACTACCGAAAACTGCCACTTTTGAAGTGTCGGGTACTGACCGATGACAGTTCAGCCATTGGCACAACCCCAGCAAAGCGTCGGGTACTGACCAATGACAATTCAGCCATTGGCACAACCCCAGGGAAGCGTCGGGTATAGATCGATGACAGTTCAGCAATTGGCACAACCCCAGCGAAGCGTCGGGTACAGATCGATGACAGTTCAGCAGTTGGCACAACCCCAGTGAAGCGTCGGGTACTGACCGATGATAGTTCATCCATTGGCACAACCCCAGTGAAGCGTCGGGTACAGACCGATGACAGTTCAGTCGTTGGCACAACCCAAACAAAGTATCGGGTACTGATCGATGATAGTTCAACCGTTGCCACAACTCCAGCGAAGCGTCGGGTATAGACCGATGACAGTTCAGCCGTTGGCATAACCCCAGCGAAGCGTTGGGTATTGACCAATGACAGTTCAGCTATTGGCACAACCCTAGCGAAGCGTCGGGTACTGACTGATGATAGTTCAGCCATTGGCACAACCCCAGTGAAGCGTCGGGTATTGACCGATGATATTTCAGCCGTTGGCATAACCCCAAAAAAGCGTCGGGTTTTAACCAATGACAGTTCATCCGTTGGCACAACCCCAGTGAAACGTCGGGTACAGACCGAGACAGTTCTGCCGTTGGCACAACCCTAACTAAGCATCGAAAGGGTTCCGGTGATGAAAGCAATATAATAATCCATCCCCGATGATGGAATCTGTTATACACATCCTCATAAGGAGCACCAAGAAAGATTGATAATTCAAACCCCTATTGCCAACTACCGATGTAGATGATCGTCAAAATAGGCATCGGGAGCACTCATTGGAATAACTCAGCGGCAACGATGTCATCCCCATCAGAGTTACCTAGGCTATCATGGATGACGTCATCCTCAGCAGGAAGCGATGAAAATAGTTTGTGGTAGCCTATTAGTGACCTCCCCAGCAAAACGAGATGAGAACAGTCTACAATGGCAGCCTAAATCTGATAAATTTATCGATGGATGTCCTACTAGCAGCCAACTGATAATGCTGCAACAAGGGTTATCACAGGAGTCGTTATCCCCAACAGAAAATAACGTAATCAATCAGTGAAAACTCTACCCCCTTGAAGGTATCTAACTTTCATTACATACCCTATCATGCATTGCCTCCCCTTTGCAGTTGAATTTCCCGTGTCTACTAATCTTTATCATGTTCATTTCATTACATTGTATGAACATGATAAAGAGGGCCATCTATAGACACTCAAAATTTCCTGTCCCTGTTACTAACACTGTAGGAGGGCAAGGGGGCCATCAACTCAACCCTGGTCTCAAAACCAGGCCATCAAATCAACCCCGATCTCAATAACGGGTCATCAAATCAGCTCCGGTCTCAACCCGGGAAGTACAGGTCAGCCCCGGTCTAAACCCATGAGGTACAGGTCAGCCCCGGTCTCAACCTGGGAGGTACAGGTCAGCCCCAGTCTCAACCCAGGAAGTACAGGTCAACCCTAATTTTAATCTAGGAGGTACAGGTCAGCCCCGGTCTCAACCCGAGAAGTACAGGTCAGCATTAGTCTCAACCCTGGAGGTACAGGTCAGCTTTGGTCTCAACCCGGGAGGTACAGGTCAGCCCCGGTCTCAATCCGAGAAGTACATGTCAGCCCCAGCCTCAACCCGGGAAGTAGAGGTCAGCCCCGGTCTCAACCCGGAAGGTACAGGTCAGCCCCGATCTCAACCCGGGAAGTACAGGTCAGCCTCGGTCTCAACCCAAAAGGTACAAGTCAGTCTCGGTCTCAACCCGGGAGGTACAGGTCAACCCCGGTCTCAACTTGGGAGGTACAGATCAGCCCCAATTTCAACCCAGGAAGTGCAGGTCAGCCCCGGTCTCAACCCGGAAAGTCAGGTCAACTTCAGAAACAATCCTGAAGCAGCATAACCTCTCCAGAGGAAAACTTGGACCGACCAAGTCTTCCTCAAAAAACCCTGTGGACAAACAGACTTAAATGGGATCTAAATCTTAGAAACAGCCCCAAGAAGTCAACCGAAGGCCATGTCGACACTGAAGGCAACAACGCGAGGGGCAAAATGGTTATTTTACCAACTCTAAGCCAATTCACTTAAACTCAAGCCGAATTGATGCCACCAAGGTCAGAACGAACCATAACGATGATCCCAAGTGCAAACAGTGCAAGACAGCTCAACGGACAAACTGCAGGGAATCAAAGACCAGGTTATGAACCCAACTTCTTAGACCCGAAAAATATTTTATCCCATGTCATTGTGACACTCTCGGCAAGGGCTTTCCTGAAAGGTATAGCACGCCTCAAACGAACGCTCCGATCAAAAGATAAAAAGTTTTGAATCAGACCTCGCGTTGCTCGGAGTGCACGTACTTCGAGATAACAGGACCCATCACGTGGGCCCTACCACATGGAGCTGTACCTCTACCTGCGACAGCAGCAGGTAGAGTGGAGGCTCCCTGGCCTATATATAGAGGTGCACCCCCCCCCCCCCTCGTATTTCAAGAATTTAGAAACACTCTGAACCCCTGTCCGTTTGGTTTTTTGACTATTTTCTTCTCTTCCAAATCCAAATTTTTTCACTCTAACACTTAGATATACCCACAAACTATCACATATCGGAAAATAACAGGTAGATTCTGATGTTTAAAGCCTACGATTTGGCAAAAAGCCCGTGTAGCAGTCCATTGTGAGTATTTTTACGATCAGCAAGTCAATACTACTTCTTTGCACTTTTATACACTTGCATATCAAGTTTCATTTTCTAAATATGCCCGAAACTCAGTTCTGTGGCCGTTTTTATCAACTTTTCATACATTTTTGTACATAAACTCATTTTCTGGCATTTCTACAACTCGAATTGACGATCCGTCGCTTCCGGCAGCTTTTATATACTTGCTTCTTCGTTACCAGCAACTTCGTCGGACTGGGTTATCTTTCCAGTCCAGATTTGGCCTTTTTATATGTATTCAACTGTATATATATTAACTTTTCAATTCTGTCAAGCCCGGATGTCAAATTCGCGGTAGTTTATTACTTTTATATATAAATATGCATATATAAGCAGCCTTCACCGCACTGGGTTATCTTTCCAGTCTTGGTTGACTACTTTTCTGTACATTTATATTTCAGTTCGGCCTAGATTATTTTGTGGCCTTTTTACTATTTTTGGCACCATTCACCATTACTGGGTTATCTTCCCAGTCTTGGTTGACTACGTTTCTGTATATATTTATATTTCAGTCCGGGCACAGGCGTGAAAACCCATCGCCCTTTTTACTATTTTTCTATATATATATTTCAATTCTGTCCAGTCTGGATCATTCCATGGATTTTATACAGCTTTTATAAATATATATTTCAATTCTAGTCCGGCACCGGTGTGAAAACCTATCGCCCTTTACAGCTTTCGAATATATAATTGTATATATATATATATATTGCTTACTCATTTTTATTAAATTATTGCTTTAAATATTCATTTTATATGAATCGGCACTGACATATCAGTTAGCGAACTAGATTCATGTAAATCTCGTTAACTCTAGCTTTCAAACGGTTCAAAATAGGTCCAGACGGAATCGAGAAGCTAGAATGGATGAGATTTATTTAAATCTAGCATTTTTTCTAGTTTCAGTTGTAAAAGCAACCTCGCGGCCCTTAGATCGCTATCTAGTGGGAATGAGACGCTTCGGCCATATGCAAACCAGGATTTACTGAATGAATCCTTGGTCTTTGCGATATTTGGATATATATCTTTTTCTGTACAAATTTGAGATGTACAGGTTTATTGGCCTCCCTATGTGAGCCTAGGAATCGTGGGATTCATGATCCAACTGATCAGAATCTGATTCCCATGATGGACAAACACTACTTTACTGATGTACCCTACTAGTTTTTCTGTAAAAATGTACATACAAAAGACCTTAAAACGGTTATACGGATTTAAGGTCTCAACATAATGAAAATATGGTTTGTCGTGTCAGAGTCCCTCCGATGGCTATCATGCCCATGAGGAGACCGACACTTGTATATATGTTGTGGTTGAGGATGCTTCGCAGCCCGACAATCACCGTTCAAATTGAACCTTAAGGCTGAAATGATAAAACTGAAGTATCAATATGCTTCAATTCCTATGTTAGTGTAAGGGTTTGGAAACTTCTTTCAAAACATCATTCAATAATATTTTCGAAAAAAGAAGCTTTTGCAAATCAAATCAAACATTTTTGCAAATTAAATCAAAGACTTTTTGTAAATCAAATCAAACCCTTCGTATATAGGTTCAACGATGCATAGACATTCTTTCCATCAAACATAGGTCCAATTTTCAAACAACATTCACACACACACTTTAGTTTTTTAAGGGAAATATTGAAAAGATGTGGTACCGTGTTTACACAAGACTCGGTTGAGTTGGTACAACTATTTCAAATCTACCAACTAGCGACTCTGTAAAACGTTCAAATCGTCGACATGATACATGTTGGACTTTTTCTAAAAATCCTTCAAAACCTTTTTCACAAATAAAAAGAGTAAGGGTAGAGATAACTTAAGAAGAGAGAAAGATCCGGGTAATGACTCGATCCGTGGATTTTTTCCCAACGTCGACATGCCACATATAGGTATAATTAATATAATCTCTTTTTCCTTTTCTTAGTTTGTTCTATTTGAAATATATTTTCATGCAAGTCAAGTATGTAAAGTCTATTTCGCAAATTACCAACACCATATAAATATTATTATTATAAATAGAATAATTGTTATTCTTTATTATAATTTCAAATGCATCCATATCTAATACAGAAATAGAAATAATATTTCTAATGATATTCAAAAAAATAACAATTATTTAAATAAATGGACTTTCCCGTAGGCAGTGTTAAATAATAAGTGCCTACAGCTAATGCAGCAACCTTTGCTCCATTTTTCACTCGTAGGACAACCTCATCCTTATTCAGCTTTCTACTTCTGACCAGTCCCTGCACAGTATTACATATGTGAGAACCACAGTCGGTATCCAATACCCAAGTAGAATTTTGACTTTCTGAAAAAATAATTTCAATCATGAACAAACCTTGATTGGAAGTCGAAGCTTCTCCAAGCTTCTTTTCTGCCAGAAACTTCTTGCAGTTCCTCTTCTAATGACCCAGCTTTTTGCAATGGAAGCACATTCCTTTGATAGCTGGATCCGGTTTCTTTTTATCCTTCACTTTCGCCTTGCCCTTAGCCTTCTTAGATTTCTTTTTTTTAGAAGATACCTTGGGCATCTTCCTATTCTTGGAAGAATTATCCACCATTAAGACATGGTTCTTCTTGGATGGGAAGTGACCTTCTGCAATTTTTAACATGTTAAATAATTCAGGCAAGCTGACATCTAACTTATTCATGTGGAAATTAACAACGAACTATGAGAAGGTCTCAGGGAGTGACTGCAAGACCAAGTCTTGACTCAACGCCCCATCCATGACGAACCCAAGCTGTCCAAGGCGTTCAATCAGATTGATCACCCTTAGGACATGAGTCTCAAAGGCGATGCCCTCTGTCATCCGAGATCGGAAGAGCTCCTTAGATATCTCATATCTAGCAGTCCTACTTTGTTGACCATACAATTCTTGAGGTGAAGTAACATAGTAGGAGCATCCATGTTTTCATGCTGACGCTGAAGCTCGTTATTCATGGATGCGAGCATGATACATTGAACCATGGATGCATCATCTTGCCACTTTACAATAGTGGCAAACTCTTCCTCAGAGACTTTTTCTGGAACAAGTCCAGGGACAGGTGAATTTAGAACATAAAAAATCTTTTCAGCTATAAGAACTATTCTCAGATTCCTTAACCACTCCGTGTAATTCGATCAGGTCAGTTTGTTAGCATCAAGTATGCTATGCAGTAAAATTGATTATTTCAACATTTTTAAATTTCTGTATGTGAAAAGATAATATTTTAGCAAATATTTATTTAATTAATTTTATATACCAAAATAAATTAGGTCTTATTTTAAATTGGCATCTCTCACTATTTTCTTCAAACTATATTACCCTCACTTATATAGTTCGGCAACATCTAATTAAAGATTTGCTAGTGAGATTACGGATCTCATTTCAAATGTATATAGCCTTGTGTGTGCACAACAAACGATATATAAATCAATAGGTAGACAACTCTTGTTAATCACATCAGCATGTGACTCCTTGTATTTTGCCTCTTAGATCATAATGGTTAAGTGTGTGCACATCCGAACTAAAATGATTTAAGTTAAGTCCAACCTAGCACTCCATATATTCCAAAAAGAAAAATATTATCCTTGTATATGCACAACAAAATAATATTGTTCAATTAACTTTATAAGCATCAAATGTGAATAAATTAATATCTTAAATATGCAATACTCGTCGTGTGTGTGCACAACAAACTCGTTTTAAATATTTAATACTCTATTAATTTATCATGCTAGAAGGCGGCATTCAATATTCTAAATATGTTTTAAACGCTTTAGACTTAATATAATTTTTTTGAGGGGTTTGTTATTATTTATCTCATCTTGTTTAGCGTGCATGCACATATATATATAAAATACACGTCATTTTATTAAAAACATGCGAAGCATGTTTGCATAAAATATAATATATATATATATATATATATATATATATATATGATACTTAGCATGCACATATAGAATACTATATTCTACCCGGATTGATTATAAACTTTTATTTTACTTTGGTTCACTAGAGCTACCAAGTGAACTAAAAGGTCAATCCTAGGAGTGCAAGAATTTAAATTTAAACGTAACTATTACATTTAAACCCGAGCTCCATACAAACGGGTCTTCACGCGCTCCTTACTCCTTGGTCTCTAATTTCTTCAAGATTATTCTAACTATTTCTATTACATTAAACTATTTAAATTAAATAGAAACTTTGATCAGCAGTCAAGGAGAAGTACATAGAAGGGAGATAGAATTTTATATTAAAAAAAAATCAGAGAAGACGAGGAACGCAGACCCCATTTAATAAAACACAGTCATTCAAACATTCAACTAAAATAAAATCCAATCACATTGGTCAATAGTCCATAATCAACCCCATTTATTTTTATACATATCATCATATGCATCAATAAATAAACATTCATCTCATGAATTAAAACATTCTATATAAATATGAGTATCATTTAATGGACAATTTTAAATTGCATGAAATCTAATTTCAAGATTAAAATAAACTCTTTATTTTAATTATAAAATTATTAAGAATATTATATATATATATATATATATATATATATATAATCATGTATATATATATAATTATTATATATAATATAATATAATATTCGTGCCTTTTTGAAAGAATCCATTCGCCTTTATAAAAACCATCATGTTGGGTACTTTAAATCACACACACACACACACACATATATATATATAATATATTTTAAATCAATAACATGAATCACTAACAATCCGTGGGTCTTTGATTTTATTGTATTAAAAGGATCCTGCATCTTTGACCACGGATTCTAGCAGGCCACGGATCACCTTGTAGCGACGGAAAAAAAAAATTGCTCTCCGTTTTTTTTCTTTATCAAAAAAATAATAATAATTTTATATAATTAATTATGTATAATAAATTATTCTAAATACATACTCATATAATATGGAATCAAAATAATTAATAATTGCATAAAGATTTAGTTTTGATACCACTGTTGGGTTTGTACGAAATTATGGCACAATCAAATCGTAAAAATTAGTGAAATTATGGTATATCAGAGTTTAAAAAAATTTCTACAAAATCATTACACGGATAGTTCTTTATGCATATTATTAATTTAAAACGATAAATAAGAAGTTATGGAATCATACCCTTATAGAACGAAGCTTCCACAGGTACGAGTTCAACTCCTTGTTCTTCGTGATCTCCTTGAATTTTTGGGTTAGATTCATTCATTTGATCAACGTTAGCCACCCAAGTGTTTGGCCTCTAGAGGTGATCCACCAAAGAATAAGAATTATTCAAGAAGGAGAGTGGTTGGCTAAACCCTAGTTTTCTATCCACTATAGAAAAAGAGTATTTTCCAACAATTAAAATTGCATCAACTGATATCTAACATAAAACTCTTCTTATATAGATATTAGTCAATCCTTCTAATCCTATTAGACATAAGTTTTCATTTAATTTATTAAACTCCTTTAATTAATTTAGGCTTCCCACCACATTGGGAATAATTAATTAAATTCATTTAATTAATTTGCCTCAAAATTTTATTAGGAATAAATGAAAGTACTAATATTAAATTAATTCCTAAACTCCTTTATAAATTAAAATAATAATAATTTTAATAATATTATTAAGACTCTTCTTATTAATTTATATTTAATATTTCTAAAATATTAAATAATAAACATTAAGCTATTGAATTTATTCTATCACCATAGATTAAATTAATTACACTTAATACATTATTACGATCATGTCATTACCTTCTTAAATAATTATTCTTCCTTTTATAGTGTGACCCTTTTGGTTCTTCATATTAAACCGGTTGTGAATAAATCAATTAGAACAATTCGAATCTTATTTAAATAAATAAATTAAACTAATAATCTATTTAAATAAATAATATTTATTCTACAATAGGGATAAGCCTCCCTAGCGATCAACGACTTTCCAGATAATATAGATTTCAACATTAATCATAAAAGAACCTATGAGCTAATAGTTACCGTATATTTCAATACTTCCACCATACAATGTCCCAATTAAATATAAGACATGGAATTACTGTCAAGTCTTATTTCATTTAATTATATATATATTATTTTATTTAATTATATGTATTTCGATTAGAAAATGCATAACTCCAAATAATACAAATTAGAAACACCTTTCTAATTTCATTCTGCCTTGGTCAAGGACTAATGGGTTGTCATTTAACGAATCACATAGGACATATCTCTTCTTTTAATAGAAGTGGTAGATTCTTTATTGACCATTCATGATCTCCATATATAACTTATTATACACAAGCATACCCTTTGATATACCCTAAGAGTCTTAAGGAATAAGTCAAAGTATAATTCATTACATACAAGATACTATGATGATCTCAAGTCCAAGGATTACTTGTACTACTATCACATTAGGAATTCCTATTGACAGGCAAGTAAAACTCCATTAGGTATTCTATAGCGAGCCACGTTCAGTGAACTTATTCTCCAATAAGCAACTACATACTTGCTTTAGTGTCTCCACACAAATGATCATGAGATCGATCATCATCATCCAATGAGCAAGCAACATATGTACCAATCTATCCGGATTTACTAATTTTCTTTTTAGTAATCCAACGATTGGGAACTATTTTAGTTTTAAGCTTTCTAAGAATTTAGATCTCATTAGCATGATCAACATCATGATCCTAAAAGCATTTCTTAAAACTATGGGTTATTTACATATTATAAAAATAACATCATATAGATAATTAAATGCCCTTTAATAAGTTAATACTTTTATTAATAAATAAATAAGATCGTCTCCAAAGTATATGCTTTATCATCATACATAATTGGTTTGTATGCATATTACTTTTAATAAGACCACGTCTTAGGAGATTTCCCTTAAAAGAGAGTGACCAAAGACTTCAGGATTAGACCTTTGGGGCACCTCAGTTGTTGATCCTTGAGGCTCTTCTTCCATCTGGACAATAGTGTTCAATTTCCTTTTTCCTTTACTTTTTTGACAAGGGAAGAGGACTCTTGATTTACTTCTTCTTCGTCTTCCTTCACAACAGACAAATCTCCCTTTAGAAAGGGTTTCTTTACTTCTCCAGTTCTCTCACTGGACTCATATTGAATCAACCTTAAATTTTCTGCTGGATTCCTCTTCTAATTCACAAAAAGTTGTTGGGTCATCCTTTTATTTGGATTGAGAGCTTCACCTTCATTATCTCCAATCTTATCTCCCAAAGCTGATTGGAGAATGATGCTTATGAATCTTCCATAAAACATTTTACTCATGCTTTTTGCCTTCTTGGAGCTGAGAATCCATTTCCCAATTCATTCCAGGAGAAGAGCCCCATAGTTTAGTTTAAATTTAAAGTAGATTGTTGTCATGAGTTTCAGTTGAGCTTCGTTAACAGAATTGTGACGTGAGTTTTTGCAACAAATGCATTTTCTTACAATGTCAGCCAGAAATTCATACCTCTGGGGAAACTCTTTCTTCTTTTAGCCTTTCAGATTTTGGTTCTTCTTGTGATGCATCTTCTTCAGTCCTTCATTGAAGTTGATGAAGCTCAGAGAAGTAAGGCCTTGAGAGTTAAACCCTAAGTTCCGATTTATATCAGCAACTTCGAGTCGAATCGATACACCTTTAACCTTTGTTGTAAGAAAATTGTCTTTGTAAACTCCATTGGAGTAGAACTCTCTCACCAACTTTAAATAAATCCTCGTGTTGGTGCCTAGGGCTTTCTGAAGTTCTGCTTTCTTCAGCAAAGAGAGGATTTTGTGAAATTATGGCTCGGCAGTCTTGAATTTTTCAAAGCATAGCTGATGTCCAGAGATCACAATTGAAGATGTCATTGATTTTTATGATTTTCCTGAAACAATCGAGATTTACTGAGTGTGCTTGATTTTTCAACCTAGGGTTTTAACGAGAAAGAGTGAGTGTTTGAAATTCAGATGAGAGAGAAAGCGTTTGAAATTAAGAAGAGTGAAAGGACAGTGACGAGTTTTCAAAAGTATTTGCAACTCCCCTTTTTAGTTTTTGTTGAGTGGGGCACGTGTCTTATTCTGAATGGAGCCACGATCTTTTGGACAGATGGATAAGACTAAATTGCCCTTAGCTCCCTTTGGGCTTGTGTTTCCTTTTGTAATCTACGATCATTGAGTTCACTTCAGGACCGGACATAGCTTTTTATCTGCAGAGTTAGTTGCTTCAAGAGCATAGAATTATGGTTGTAAATTAAGCATTCCTAACTCACTTATTAGCTTATTAAATCTGGATTCGTCTAAAGGTTTTGTAAAGACATCAGCAAGTTGATTTTCAGTTGGGATGTAATGTAAAGAAATATTTCCATTTTGAACATAATCCCTAATGAAATGATATCTTATTTCTATATACTTTGTCCTAGAATGCATGAAAGGATTATGAGTTATTGCTATAGCACTTGTATTATCACAGTGAACAGGAATAGATTTGAAATCAAACCCATAGTCAGCTAGCTAATTTTTCATCCATAGGATTTGAGCACAATAGCTGCCAGCTGCAATGTATTCAGCTTCTACTGTTGATGTTGATACAGAGTTTTGCTTCTTGCTAAACCAGAACACAAGCCTATTTCCTAGCAATTGACATGTGCCACTTGTACTCTTTTCTATCAGTTTTAGAACCTGCAAAATCAGCATCTGAATATCCTATTAATTCAAAGGAAGACTCCTTGGGTTACCAAAGTCCTCAGTGAGATGTGCATTTGAGATACTTGAAAATTCTTTTCACAACTGTTAAATGTGATTCCTTAGGGTTAGCTTGAAATCTAGCACATATATATGTAGAAAACATAATGTCTGGTCTACTAGCAGTTAAGTAAAGGAGAGAACCTATCATACCTCTGTATTAAGTAATATCAATACATTTACCTTTCTCATCTTTGTCAAGCTTAGTTGCTGGTGTAATTGGAGTTTTCATGGAAGAACCTGATTTCATGTCATACTTTTTAAGTAAATCTTTGATATACTTGGCTTGGTTAATGAAGATACCTTCATCAGTCTGCTTCACTTGAAGTCCAAGGAAGAAATTCAGTTCACCCATCATGCTCATTTCGAATTTACTCTGCATTAGCTTGGCAAATCTCTCACCTAGCTTTTTATTAGTAGAACCAAAAATAATGTTATCTACATATATTTATACTAATAAAACATTATCTTTGTGCTTCCTAAGGAATAGTGTGGTGTCTACTCTTCCTCTAGTGAATCCTTTTTCAATAAGAAAGTTTGTTAGAGTTTCATACCATGCTCTAGGTGCTTGTCTTAGTCCATATAAAGCTTTATCTAATCTATAGACATAATTAGAGAGAGTTGGATTGATAAAACCTTGAGGTTATTCCACATAAACTTCTTCTTGAAGTTCTCCATTTAGAAATTCACTTTTGACATCCATTTGAAAGACTTTGAATTTCATGTGTGCAGCAAAAGTAAGAAATATTCTGATTTCTTCTAATCTGGCAACAGGAGCAAAGGTCTCGTCATAGTCAATGCCTTCTTCTTGAGAGTAACCTTTAGCCACCAACCTTGCTTTGTTTTTTGTGATCACCCCATCTTCATCCATCTTGTTTATGAATACCCACTTGGTCCCAATGACTAGGTGATGCTTTGGTCTAGGAACTAATCTCCACACTTTATTTCTTTCAAATTGATTTAGCTCCTCTTGCATAGCTTTTATCCAGCTTGAATCTTCCAAGGCTTCCTCTATCTTCTTAGGTTCCATCTGGGACAGAAAGCTCA
Source organism: Panax stipuleanatus (assembly GCA_020205555.1). Classification (NCBI taxonomy): domain Eukaryota; kingdom Viridiplantae; phylum Streptophyta; class Magnoliopsida; order Apiales; family Araliaceae; genus Panax; species Panax stipuleanatus. The sequence goes on from CM035125.1 coordinate 76,543,745, forward strand.
GGTAAAAACATTCATTTGGGTAGCTGACCTCGTCTTGATTCTTACATTTGGATCTCCGATAATCAAGTATTGGGTGTGATCTTTTGCCCATCTTCTTCCTATTGGAATGTCTGTTCTAGTGCCTTCTTGTCTGAATACTTCAAGGTTGACTTCTACTTCTTGTTGAAGAGGCTCATTGTCTGGTGCAGTGCCTTCTACGATTTCTTCTCCGTGCTCCACGATTCCATCTTCTGAGCCTGCGATCGTGGTGTCTGGCTCGACTACTTCTATTGTAGTGTCTGGTTCGACGATCGCAGTGTTGAGTGGTACAGATTTACCTGATGAGTCTGTTTCATTAAAGGTGACGTGAATAGAGACTTCAACATTTAGGGTTTTCTTGTTGAACACTCTATAGGCTTTGCTATCTGTGGAATACCCAAGAAAGATTCCTTCATCAGACTTTGGTTGGAACTTAGTCAGATATTGTTTTCCATTGTTGAGTATATAACAAGCACAGCCAAAGACATGGAAATAGTTGACATTTGGCTTTCTTCCTTTCCATAGCTCGTAAGGAGTCTTTTTGAGTGTAGAGTGAACAAGAGACCTGTTCTGGGTGTTGCAAGTGTTAACGTCCGGAAAAAATCTTGTCGCTTTGGACAGATCTTCCTCTTCCTAAATTTTGTTATTTTCTACCCTTATATGTCTTATCTGTTTTATGAAGGGTGAAGTTTTTTAAGAAAACGCCAACATGTATCATGTCAACAATTTAAAAGGTTTAAAGAGTCGCCAGTTGGTATTTTGAAATGGTTGTACCAACTCAACCGAATTTTGTTTGATTTTGCAAGCAGGCCCAATTACTGGACACTGTCAAAACTTGGCCTTGAAACCGAGATTCTTAAAGTTCGGGGGCTTGGTTAAGCGGGGGGAAGGTGTTAGGCACCCCCCGACTCCCGTGAAACACGGTACCGCATCTTTTCAATATTTTCCTTTTAAATTGCAATGTGTGTGTGTATGCTGGAAGTAATTGAGCCTACGTTTGTTTAATTTAAAAGTAGTGTCATGCTTCGTTGGACCTATATACGAAGGGTTTGATTGGTTTGAAAAGTCCTTTTGTTTAAACAAGATATGAAAATGATGTTTTGAAAAGATAGTTTTCAAACCCTTTCGCTCGCATAGGAATTGAATCATATCAATACTTCTATTTATTCTGTTCAACCTTTGGCTCGATTTGAATGTTGATTGTCAGAATGCGAAGCATTCTCGACCACAAAATACAAGTGCCGGTCTTCTTATGGGCATGATAGTCATCAAAGTGACTCTAGCACGACAAACCATATTTCACTATGTTTGAGACCTTAAACCTGGATAACCGTTTTAAGGTCCCTCGGATGTACATTTTACAGAAAAACTGGCAGGGTACATTTGTAATGTGGAGTTGTCCATCGTGGGAATCAGATATAGATCAGTTTGATCTTTAATCCCACGATTCTTAGGCTCACAGAAAATAGCCAAGAAAACCTGCACAGCATAGATATTCACATAGAAAGCATATTGTATTCTAGACGTCGCAAAAACAAAGGATTCATCAGTCAAATCCTTGCATGCGCGTAGCCAAAGCTTTCCGTTCCCATTAGATATGGATCTAGGGTCGTGAGGTTGCTTTAATATTTAAAAAATTAGAAAAAACTAGATTTAAATAAATCTTAGCCATTCTAGCTTCCCGGTTCCGGTTGGACCTATTTTGAACCGTTTGAAAGTTAGAAAGGACTAGATTTAGATAAATCTACTCCGCCAAAATTTACATTAAAATAAATGCATATCAAATGAATATTTAAAACAGATATTTAGTCATAATGAGCAAAGAATATATATATATATATATATATATATATATATATATATATATATTTATATTTATATATATATAAAAGTTGTAAAGGGCCACGAATTTCCAATCTAGGCCTGACTGAAATGTATATATATATATATATATATATAAGCTGTAAAGAGCCACGAATTGATCCAGGCTCGAGTGAAATGTAAATATATATATATATATATGTATATATATATATATATTTATAAAAGCTGTAAAAAGCCACGAATTGATCCAGGCTCGACTGAATTGTAAATATATATATTTATTTATATAAAAGCAATAAAAGGTCACGGATTTCCAATCCAGGCCCAACGAAGTCAGAAAAATTATATATATATATATATATATATATATATATATACATACAAAAGCAGTAAATGCCACGAATTTGCAATCCAGTCTTGACAAAATTGAAAGTTAGTATATATATATAGTCAATTATATATATAATAAAGCTGAAAAGGCCACGAATCAGCGATCCAGGCCGAACAAGTTAGTATATATATATATAAGCGAGTAAGAGCTATGGATTAACGATCCAGGCTATACAAATGAAGAAAAACGTATATATATACTAAAAAGTAAGTTAAAAAGGCCACGAAACTGAGTTCCGGGAAAAACCAGAAGATGAAACTTTATATGCACTTTCACATATACGTAATGAAGTAAGAAATGACTTTTGATCGTAAAAAAACTTACAATGAATTGCTCCACGGGCTTTTTGCCACTCGGTGGGCTTCAAATGGACGTTTCCACCGGTTAATTTTTGGTTTGTTGTAGAATATATGTATGCAAACGTATTGGAAGAATAAAATCTAGCTTTGGAGTACTAGAAGTAGGGCTAAGGGATGAAATGGGTGGAGTTTCAGAGCGTTTTTCTATTTTTTTCTCTCTTTTTTTGTAAGGGTGGGGGGTCTCATTTATAGACCAAAATCAGCCCCAGTTCTACCTGTGGCTCCCCGAGTGGGCCCACTCCTGCGGGTCCCGTAGTCTCGAAGTATGTGCACTCTGAGCAACTCGATGTTAGGTTCGAACCTTCATAACTTTTGATCCGGGCTTCCGTTTGAAGCGTGCTATACTTTTTTTGAGAAAGCCCTTTCCAAGAGTTACACAATGACATGGGACTTGACCTTTTTCGAATCCAGAACGATGGGTTTATAACCAGATCTTCATTTTTTCACAGTTTGTCCGTTGAGCTGTATTGTGTTGTTTTCACTCGGGATTGATGTTATGGCTCTTTCTGACCTTCATTCCATCAATTTGGCTTGATTTTGACTGAATTTGGCTTCAAGTGGTAAAATAATTATTTTGCCCCTCCAGGGGTTGTCTCCCGTATTGGCACAGTTTTCGACTATTTTCTCGGGGTTGGCTCCGAGGTTTGATCCCATCCGACTCTATTTTTCCTCGGGGTTGTCTCCAAGATTGATTTGGTCTCCCAAGGTTGTCTCTGGGGATGATTTGAAGCTTTGGGGCTGTCTACGAAGTTGATTTAGCTTCCTAGGGTTGTCTCTGGGGTGATTGCATCTCCTGGGGTCGTCGCCTGGCTTGACTTGACATCCCGGTATTGTGACCGGGGTTAAGTTTGATCTCCCGGCGTTGTTACCGGGGTTGCTGTACCTCCCGGGGTTGTTGTCGGGGTTTGACATGACATCCCAGTTCTGTCGAGGTTTTACTTGACATCCCGGTATTGTGACCGGGGTTGAGTTTGATCTCCCGACATTGTCGCTGGGGTTCCTGTACCTCCCGGGGTTATCGTCGGGGTTTTACTTGGCATCCTGGTATTGTGACCGGGGTTGAGTTTGATCTCCCAGTGTTGTCACCGGGGTTGTTGTCAGGGTTTAACTTGACATCCCAATTTTGTCGGGGTTTAACTTGACATCCCGGTATTGTGACCGGGGTTGAGTTTGATCTCCCGGTGTTGTAACCGGGGTTCCTGTACCTCCCGGGGTTGTCATCGGGGTTTGACTTGACATCCCGATATTGTGACCGAGGTTGAGTTTGATCTCCCGATGTTTTCGTCGGGGTTCCGACTTTGGTTTGAACTTCTAGGGTTGTCTCCGAAAGGTAAAAGATGGTTTTGCCCTCCTGTAGGGTTAGTAACAAAAATGTAAAATTGCGAGTGTCTACAGCAAGTAGTGTTGATAGTTTCTACCCAGAAGTACTCAGGTAGATGAGCTGCAGCAAGTAGTGTTCTTCCTGCCTCAATCAGGGTTCTGTTCTTTTTTTCATCTACTCCATTTTACTATGGAGTTCTTGGAGCTAAGAAGTTGTGGTTGATGCCATTATCTTCACAGAATTAATCCATCTCAGAGAAGTCAAATTCTCTTCCATGATCACTTCTAATGGCCTTGATCTTTTCTCCTTTCTCATTCATGACTAGCTTGAATAGTTTGATAAGTTGAGAGCTAGTTTCATCTTTAGAACTTAGAAATAATACCCATGTGAATCTGGTGTAGTCGTCTACTACCACCAGTAAGTATCTATTCCCTCCAAGGATAACAGTTGGAATCGGCCCAAAAAGATCCATGTGAAGTAATTGTAGGGGCTTATCATTAGAGTTGACTGTTTTGCCTTTGAATGAGCTTCTTGTCTGCTTTCCTAGTTGACAAGCTTTACAGGGTCTTTCTTTGATGAATTTGAATTTAGGTAAACCTGCTACTAGGTCTTTGGAAGCTAGTTTTGACATACTTTTGAAGTATAGATGAGATAATCTTCTATACCATTGCCAGTTAATTTCTTCAGAGGCTTTGGCAAGAAAACACATTGTCTCATTAGAACTTAATTTAGCAAGGTTAATAACTTAGACATTTCCTTCTCTGGCTCCAGTTAGCTTTAGTGAAGAGGTGTTCAAATCTCTGACTTGACATTGATTATTGAGGAAAGTGACTTGATGTCCTTTATCACATAGTTGGCTGATACTCAAGAGGCTGTGCTTTAGCCCTTCAACATAAGCTACTTTGCTGAAAGATACAACACTATTTCAAGCTAAGACATATCTTTAGTCTTTCCAGAGCCATTGTCACCGAAAATGTAAAAGTAGTATGCATACAAGCCAGTCATGTATGATGATAAATCGTATACTTTGAATAGGCCCAAAAAGATCCATGTGAAGTAACTGTAGGGGGGCTTATCATTAGAGTTGACTGTTTTGCCTTTGAATGAGCTTCTTGTCTGCTTTCCTGGTTGACAAGCTTTGCAGGGTCTTTCTTTGACGAATTTGAATTTAGGTAAACCTGCTACTAGGTCTTTGGAAGCTAGTTTCGACATGCTTTTGAAGTATAGATGAGCTAATCTTCTATGCCATTGCCAGCTGATTTCTTCAGAGGCTTTGGCAAGAAAACACATTGTCTCATTAGAACTTAATTTAGCAAGGTCGATAACATAGACATTTCCTTCTCTAGCTCCAGTTAGCTTTAGTAAAGAGGTTTTCAAATCTCTGACTTGGCATTGATTATTGAGGAAGGTGACTTGATGTCCTTTATCACATAGTTGGCTGATACTCAAGAGGCTGTGCTTTAGCCCTTCAACATAAGCTACTTTGCTGAAAGATACAACACTATTTCAAGCTGAGACATATCCTTTAGTCTTTCCAGAGCCATTGTCACCGAAAATGTGAAAGTAGTATGCATACAAGCCAATCATGTATGATGATAAATCGTATACTTTGAGACAACCTTATTTATTTATTAATAAAAGTGTTATTCAATTAAAGGCATTTAATTTATCTACATTGTGTTGTTTTTATAATATGTGATAAACCTATAGTTTTAAGTAATGCTTTTACATTCATGATGATGATCATGCTAATGAGATATAAATTCTTAGACAGCTTAAAACTAAAATAGTTCATAATCGTTGGATCACTAAAAATGGGATTAGTGAATTCGGATAGATTGGTACATACGTTGACTTGCTCATTGGATGAGGATAATTGATCTCATAATTATTTGTGTGGAGACACTAAAGCAAATATGTAGGTGCTTATTAGAGAATAAGTTCACTGAACGTGGCTCGCTAAAGAATCCCTAATAGAGTTTTATTTGCCTATCAATAGGAATTCTTTAAGTGATAGTAGTACAAATAATCCTTAGACTTGAGATCATCATAGTATCTTGTGTATGATGAGTTATACTTTGACATGTCCCTTAAGACCCTAAGAGTATATTAAAGGGTATGATTAGATATAATAATTTATGCATGGAGATAATGAATGATCAATAAAGGTTCTACCACTTCTAGTAAATGACAACCAGTAGTCCTTGGCCAAGGCAGAATAAAATTAGAAAATAGCTTCTAATTTGCATTATTTGGTGTTGTGCATTTTTAGAATCAAAATACATATAATTAAATAAAATAAAACTTGATAGTAAATTCATGTCTTATATTTAATTGGGACATTGTATGGTGGAAGGAATGAATTGTACGGTAACTATTTACTCACAGGTTCTTTTATGATTAATGTTGAAATCTATATTATCTACAAAGTCGTTGAACGCTAAGGGGGCTTAACCTTATTGTAGAATAAATATTATTTATTTAAATAAATTATTAGTTTAATTTATTTATTTAAATAAGATTAGAATTGTTCTAATTGATTTATTCACAACCGATTTAATATGGAGAACCTAAAGGGTCACACCATAAAAGAAAGAATATTTATTAAAGAAGCCGGCATAATCGTAATAATAAGTTAAGTATGTTTAATTTAATATATGGTAATAGCATAAATTAAATAGCTTAATATTTATTAGTTAATATTTTGGAAGTATTAAATATAAATTAATAATAGGAGTCTTATTATTATTATTACTATTATTATTATTTAATTTCTAAAGGAGTTTAGGGATTAATTAATAAGATACTCTCTCTTTCCCATATATAACTAATAAGATTAGGAGGCTAATTAATTAAAAGAGTTTAATTATTTTCAATAAGATTAGGAAGCCTAATTAATTAAACTAATTAATTAAAAGAGTTTAATTGTTTCCAATAAGATTGGGAAGCCTAATTAATTAAACTAATTAATTAATATGAAACCTATTCCTAAAAGGTTTAGGAGGGTTGCCTATATCTATAAATAAGAATGTCTTATTATGGAACAAGATTAGACATTACACTATTCCAATAGTTGGGAGAGTATAATCATTTTATAGAGATAGAATTAGGGTTTAGCCAAACACCCACCTTCTTGAATATCTCTTCTTCCTTGGTGGATCACCTCTAGAGGCCAAACACTTGGGTGGCTAACGTTGATCAAAGGAAAGAATCAATCCCGGAGAACTCAAGGAGATCACAAAGGATTTGGAGTTGAACTCGTACCTGTGGAAGCTTAGTTCTACAAGGGTATGATTCTATAATTTCTTCTCTGTTGTTTAAATAATAATTGTGCATAAAAGATGATCCGGGTATAAGGTTTGTAAAATTTTAAAATCTTATTTTTACAATGCTTCCGCTACTTTGATTGTTACAAACCTAACAGTGGTATCAGAGCCAAATATTTATGTGAGTTATTAATTGTTTTGATTCCATATATGTATGGTTATGTGTTTGGAACAATTTATTGGGCATAATTTGTTATATGAAATCTTAATTTTTGGATGAAAATGTCAAAAATCGCGAATCATAAATTCTGAATTTCGCCTCAGCACGTGGCGCCCGGGCCGGGTATGCAGAAATCCAGAATATTTTTGTAAGGTCAGCGCAGGGCGAGCTAGTGGTGGCGCTGGGCACGCCGGAGCTGCAGAAAAAATTCTGATTTTAATTTTTTGCAATTTTTCCAAAAATAAAATAAATGAGTTTATTTTATTTGATTACATACAAATTTTAATTGCCCATTAAATGATATTGATACATATGTGGAATGGATTTATTATTAATTAGATGAATTTTATTTATTGATGCATGTAACGATATGTATGATAATAAATGTGATTTATTATGAACTGTTGACCAATGTGATTGGATTTTATTTTAGTTGAATGCTTGAATGTATGGATTTTATTAAATGGGGTCTGTGTACATCGTTTTCTCTAAATTTTTTTGATGTAAAATTCTATCTCTCTTCTATATACTTCTCCTTGATTGCTGATCAAGGTTTCTATTTAAATTAAAAAGTTTATGTAATAGGACTAGTTATAATTATCTTGAAGAATTAGAGACCAATGAGCAAGGAGCGCATAAAGACCAGTTTGTATAGAGCCCGGGTTTAAATGTAATAGTTATGTTTAAATTTAATTCTTGCACTCCTAGGTTTGACCTTTTGGTTCACGTGGTGGCTCTAGTGACCCAAAATAGAATAAAAATCCATAATAAATTCGGGTAGAATATAGTATTCTATATGTATGCTTATACTATATATATATATATATAGGGGTTACATCCACAGCAACCAGTTGCTGGGAGCAACCCCTTTATATGGAGTTTGGAAATTATTATTATAATAGGATCCACTGTACTTGGGAGATAAATTGAGTCAAAAGCTCCTACAAGGAATGGGATAAAGGGGTTGCTCCCAGCAACCGGTTGCTGTGGATGCAACCCCTATATATATTATGCAACATGCTTCGCATGTTAATTAATATGACGCGTATTATATATATATATATATATATATATATATATATATATGTGTGTGTGTGTGTGTGTGTGTGTGTGTGTGTGTGTATGTGTGCATGCACGCTAAATAAAATGAGACAATTAATAACAAACCCCTCGAAGAAATTATATTAAGTCTTAAGCGTTCAAAGATATTTGGAATATCGAACGTCGCCTTCTAGCATTATAAAATTAATAGAGTATTAAATAGTTAATATGAGTTTGTTGTGTCACCACAAGGCAAGTATTAAATATTTATGGTGTTATTTTATCACATTTGATGCTTATAAAGAAATTGAACAATACTGTTTTGTTGTGTCACCACAAGGATAGTATTTTTCTTTTTGATTATATGAAAGTGCTAGGTTGGACTTAACTTGGATAATTTTGATTCGGATGTGTCACCACTTGATCAAAATAATCTAAGAGACATAAAAGGAGTTACATGATGATGTAATTGATAATAGTTGTCTACCTATTTATTTATATATCGTTTGTTGTGTCACCATAAGGCTATATATATTTGAAATGGGATCCTTAATCTCACTAGCAAATCTTTAATTAGATTTGTCAAACTATATGTTATGAGGGTAATATAGTTTGAAGAAAATAATGGGAGATACCAATTTAAAATAAGACCTAATTTATTTTGATAATTAATTAAATGAATGTTTACTAAAAATATTATTTTATTTCACATGTAGAATTTAAAAATGTCACACTCACTATCACTGCGTAGCATACTTGATGCTAACAAACTAATCGGACCGAGTTACACGGACTGGTTAAGTAATCTGAAAATTGTTTTCACTACAAAAAACATTTATTATGTCCTAAATTTGTCTATCCCAGCAAATGTTGTAGAAGAAGCCTCTGAGGAAGAGTTTGCTACTTTTAAGAAGTGGCAAGATGATGCATCTATGACTCAATGCATCATGCTCGCATCCATGAGTAACGAGCTTCAGTGTCAACATGAAACTATGGATGCTCCTGCTATATTGTTTCACCTCCAAGAGTTGTATGGTGAGAAAATTAGGACTGTTAGATATGAAATATCTAAGGAACACTTCTGATCTCGAATGACCGAGGGCACTACTGTTGAGACTCATGTCCTAAAGATAATTAATTTGATTGAACGTCTTGGACAGCTTGGGTTCATCATGTATGGGGAGTTAAGTCAAGATTTGATCTTGCAGTTACTCCCAGATACCTTCTCACAATTTGTTGTGAATTTTCACATGAATAAGTTGGAAGTCAACTTGCCTGAATTACTTAACAAGTTGAAAATTGATAAGCACACTTCCCATCCAAGAAGAACCAAGTCTTGCTAGTAGATGATTCTTCCAAGAAAAGGAAAAGGCCCAAGGTATCTTCTAAAAAGAAGAAAACCAAGAAGGCTAAGGGCAGGGCAAAGGTGAAGGATCAAAAGAAACCTGATCCAGCTAACAAAGGAATGTACTTTCATTGCAACGAGTCGGGTCACTAGAAGAGGAACTGCAAGAAGTTTCTAGTAGAGAAGAAGCTTGGAGAAGCTTCGACTTCCAAGAAAGGTTTGTTTATGATTGAAATTAATTTTTTTGAAAGTCAAACTTCTACTTGGGTATTGGATACCTACTGTGGTTCTCACATATGTAATACTGTGCAGGGACTGGTCAGAAGTAGAAAGCTGAACAAGTATGAGGTCGTCCTACGAGTGGAAAATAGAGCAAAGGTTGCTGCATTAGTTGTAGGGACTTATTGTTAAGCACTGCCTGCGGGATTGTCCATCAGTTTAAATAATTATTATTTTGTTCCAAACATCATTAGAAACATTATTTCTATTTCATTATTGGATATGGATAGTTACAATATTATAATAAAGAACTATCGTTGTTCTATTTATAATAAGGATGTTTTATATGGTGTTGGAAAATTACTTAATGGACTTTACGCACTTGACTTGCATGAAAATATATTTCAAATTAAACAAATTAAGAAACAAAAAAGAGATGATGTTAATTATACCTTTATGTGGCACTGTAGACTCGGTCATATTAATGAAACAAGATTATCCAAGTTGCATAGTGATGGGCTCTTAGAGCTATCTGATTTTGAATCATATCCAACTTGTGAGTCTTGTCTCATGGGAAAGATGACTAAATCTCCTTTTAGTGAAAAAGGTGAAAGAGTTACAGTATTTTTAGCGTTGGTACACACAGACGTTTAAGGACCTATGACAACAAACACACGAGGAGGGTATTCTTATTTTATTACATTCACTGATGATCATTCGAGATTTGGATATGTGTATTGAATGAAATACAAGTCTGAATCGTTTAAAAAGTTCAAAGAATTCAGAAGTGAAGTAGAGAAACAAACTGGCAAGAGTATTAAGATTCTTTGATCGGATCGAGGTGGTGAATACTTAAGCGATGAGTTTCTCAATTGTCTCAAAAAATGGTATAATCTCACAATGGACTCCACCAAGAACACCACAGTTGAATGCTATGTCTGAAAGGAGAAATCGAACACTATTGGACATGGTTCGTTCCATGATGAGCTTTACCGATCTTCCAGTTTCCTTCTGGGGTTATGCCCTAGAATCGGCTGCATACCTACTTAACAAGGTAACAACCAAATCCGTCCCAAAGACTCCATGTGAGATATGGACAGGGAGGAAGCCAAATCTTAAACATGTTAAGACTTGGGGTTGTCCAGCTTATGTCAAAAAGTTTGAGAATTATAAGAAGCAGACTAGATCCGACAAGTGTAGATTTGTGGGATACCCTAAAAAAACATCAGGGTATTATTTCTATCATCCAACTGATCAAAAGGTCATTGTTGCGAAACATGTTGCCTTCTTGGAAAAGGAGTTTATCCTCGAAGGGGTCAGTGAAAGTAAGATATATCTTGAACAAGTTTAAGACTCACAAATAACAATGGTACAAAGTCAGGTACCTAACCAAGTAGAAGAACGTATTGTACAACACCCTATTCGTAAATATGGAAGGATAACGAAGACACATGATAGGTATGGATTCGTCATAGAGGATGACGATGAGGTACGCATCATGAATGATAATGATCCATTGAATTATGATCAGGCTATGAGTAGTAAAGACTCAGAGAAACGGATAGAAGCCATGAAATCCGAGATGGACTCCATGTATGAGAACAAATTATGGACTTTAGTTTTATCACCTGAAGGCATTAAGCATATTGGGTGCAAATGGGTCTTTAAAAGAAAGACTGGAGCAGATGGCAAGGTAGAGACCTATAAGGTCCGACTGGTTGCTAAAGATTTTAAACAAAGACAAGGTGTTGACTATGATAAAACTTTATCTCCAGTAGCAATGCTCAAGTCCATTAGAATTTTTCTTGCGATTGCAACTTACTATGACTACGAAATCAGGTAGATGGACGTGAAAACGGCCTTCCTCAAAGGAAACCTTAAGGAGGATGTGTATATGACACAGCCAGAAGGATTTGTTTCAACGGTTGGAACAAATCAAGTCTGTAAACTGCAACGATCCATTTATGGGTTGAAGCAAGCTTCTCGTAGGTGGAACATCCATTTTGATGAGACAATCAAAGAGTTTAATTTTATCAAAAATAAGGATGAACCATGTGTGTACAAGAAGGTTAGTGGGAGCGCTGTTTCATTCCATATATTATATGTTGATTATATATTAATGATAGGGAATGATATTCCGATGCTACAGTCAATTAAAATCTAGTTATCTAAACACTTCTCCATGAAGGACTTGGGAGAAGCATCCTATATTTTGGGGATAAAGAACTATAGAGATAGATCTAAAAGGATGCTTGGCTTATCCCAAGGAACGTACATTGATACGATGCTAAAGAGGTTTACCATGGAAGATTCCAAAAGAGGTCTCATGTCGATGAGCCTTGGAATACATCTCTCCAAGAAATAGGCCCTAAAGACATCTTACGAGAGAAACCGTATGAGTAAGATTCCTTATGCTTCAGCAATAGGATCTATCATGTACGGTATGATATGTACGAGACCTGATATCGATCATGCACTTAGTGTAACGAGCATATATTAGTCGAATCCTGAAGAAGAGCACTGGAATGCAGTGAAAAATATCCTAAAGTACTTAAGAAGAACTAAGGAAGTATTTCTTGTCTACGATGGGTCTGAGTTAAAACTAGAGGGATACATAACTCAAGTTTTCAAACAGACTAAGATGACAGTAAATCCGTTTTGGGGTATGTGTTTACCTTAAACGGTGGTGTAGTGAGTTGGAAGAGTTCCAAGCAGCAAACAGTTGCTGATTCAATGAAAGAGGCAGAGTACATAGCTGCAAGTGAAGCTGCAAAGAAAGTTGTTTGGATGAAAAAGTTCATAACTGAACTTAGTGTGGTTCCTAGCATTAGAGGAGCAGTACCTTTATTCTGTGATAATACCGGAGCTGTTGCACAAGCTAAGAAACCCAGGTCTTATCAAAAATCTAAACACGTGTTGCGGCGGTTTCATTTGATTAGAGAGATCATTGAAAGAGGAGATGTCATCTTGGAGCAGGTGGAATCTCAAGGCAACATTGCAGATCCATTTACTGAAGCTTTAACACAATAGCAATTTGATCATCACATAGAGAAGATGGGTATGAGATACCATGGCGATTGGCTTTAGTACAAGTGGGAGATTTAAAGTAGTATACATACAAGCCAATCATATATGATGATAAATCGTATACTTTGAGACAATCTTATTTATTTATTAATAAAAGTGTTATTCAATTAAAGGCATTTAATTTATCTACATAGTGCTGTTTTTATAATATGTGATAAACCCATAGTTTTCAGCAATGCTTTTGTAATCATGATGATGATCATGCTACTGAGATCTAAATTCTTAGACACCTTTAAACTAAAATAGTTTCCAATTGTTAGATCACTAAAAAGGGGATTAGTGAATCCGGATAGATTGGTACATACGTTGACTTGATCATTGGATAAGGATGATTGATCTCATAATCATTTGTGTGGAGACACTAAAGCAAGTATAAAGGTGCTTATTGGAGAATAAGTTCACTGAACGTGGCTCGCTAAGCAATACTTAATGGAGTTTTAATTGCCTATCAATAGGAATTCCTTAAATGATAGTAGGACAAATAATCCTTAGATTTGAGATCATCAAAGTATCTTGTGTATGATGAGTTATACTTTTACATGTCCCTTAAGACCCTAAGGGTATATCAGAGGGTATGATTGGGTATAATGATTTATGCATAGAGATAATGAATGATCAATAAAGGATCTACCACTTCTAGTAAAAAAAGAGAATGTCCTATGTGATTCGATAAATGACAACCCATTAGTCCTTGGTCAAGGCATAATGAAATTAGAAAGTAGTTTCTAATTTGTATTATTTGGCGTTGTGCATTTTTAGAATCGAAATACATATAATTAAATAAAATAAGACTTGATAGTAAATTCATGTCTTATATTTAGTTGGGACATTGTATGGTGGAAGGAATGAATTGTACGGTAACTATTTACTCACAGGTTCTTTTATGATTAATGTTGAAATTTATATTATCAGGAAAGTCGTTGAACGCTAAGGGGGCTTACCCTTATTGTAGAATAAATGTTATTTATTTAAATGAATTATTAGTTTAATTTATTTATTTAAATAAGATTAGAATTATTTCTAATTGATTTATTCACAACCGATTTAATGTGGATAACCTAAAGGGTCACACCATAAAAGAAAAAATATTTATTAAAGAAGCTAATGGCATAATCGTAATTATAAGTTAAGTATGTTTAATTTCACCTACGGTGATAGAATAAATTAAATAACTTAATATTTATTATTTAATATTTTGGAAGTATTAAATATAAATTAATAAAAGGAGTCTTATTATTATTATTACTATTATTATTATTTAATTTCTAAAGGAGTTTGTGAATTAATTAATAAGATACTCTCTTTTTCCCATATATTCCTAATAAGATTAGGAGGCTAATTAATTAAAAGAATTTAATTATTCCCAATAGGATTGAGAAGCCTAATTAATTAAAAGGTTTAATTAATTAATATGAAACACTATTCCTAAAAGGTTTAGGAGGGTTACCCACATCTATAAATAAGAAAGTCTTATTATGGAACAAGGTTAAACATTACACTATTCCAATAGTTGGGATTATATACACATTTTATAGAGATAGAAATATTATTTAGCCAAACACCCACCTTCTTGAATATCTCTTCTTCCTTGGTGGATCACCTCTAGAGGCCAAACGCTTGGATGGCTAACGTTGATCAAAGAAAAGAATCAATCCGGGAGAACTTAAGGAGATCACGAAAGATTTGGAGTTGAACTCGTACATGTGGAAGCTTAGTTTTACAATGGTATGATTCTATAATTTCTTCTCTTTTGTTTAATTAATAATTGTGCATAAAGGATGATACGGTTACAAGGTTTGTAAAATTTTAAAATCCTATTTTTACCACACTTCCGCTACTTTGATTGTTACAAACCTAACAGTGGTATCAGAGCCAAACCTTTATGTGAGTTATTAATTATTTTGATTTCATATATATATGCGTATGTGTTTGGAATAATTTATTGGGCATAATTTGTTATATGAAATCTTAATTTTTGGATGAAAATGTCAAAAATCGCGAATCAGAAATTCCAAATTTCGCCGCGGGGCACGCCGGGTATACAAAAATCTAGAATTTTTCTATAAGATCGGCGCGGGGTGCGCCAATGGTGGCGCGGGGCACGACGAAGCTGTAGAAAAAATTCTGATTTAAATTTTGCCCAATTTTTCCAAAAATAAAATAAAGGTGTTTATTTTATTTGATTACATACAAATTTTAATTGTCCATTAAATGATATCGATGCATATGTGGAATGGATATTTTATTCATTAGATGAATTTTATTTATTAATATATATAATGATATGTATGATAATAAATGGGGTTGATTATGAACTGTTGACCAATGTGATTGAATTTTATTTTAGTTGAATGCTTGAATGTATGAGTTTTATTAAATGGGGTCTGCGTACCTCATCTTCTCTAATTTTTCTTAATGTAAAATTATATCTCTCTCCTATGTACTTCTCCTTGACTGTTGATCAAGGTTTCTATTTAAATTAAATAGTTTGTGTAATACGACTAGTTAGAATTATATTGAAGAATTGGAGACCAAGGAGCAATGAGCCCATGAAGACTCGTTTGTATGGAGCCTAAGTTTAAATGTAATAGTTATGTTTAAATTTAATTCTTGCACTCCTAGGTTTGACCTTTTGGTTCACGTTGTGGCTCTAGTGAACCAAACTAGAATAAAATTTCATAATCAATCGAATATAGTATTCTATATGTATGCTTCTACTATATATATTATATATTATGCAACATGCTTCGCATGTTAATTAATATGACGCGTATTTTATATATATATATATATATATATGTGTGTGTGTGTGTGTGTGTGTGTGTGTGTGTGTGTGCGCGCGCGCTAAACAAGATAAGACAATTAATAGCAAACCCTCAAAGAAATTATATTAAGTCTTAAGCATTCAAAGATATTTGGAATATCGAACGTCGCCTTCTAGCATGATAAGATTAATAGAGTATTAAATATTTAATATGAGTTTATTGTGTCACCACAAGACAAGTATTAAATATTTAAGGTGTTATTTTATCACATTTGATGCATATAAAGAAATTGAAAAATATTGTTGTAAGACCCCAACTTTTATGAATAAAGATTTAGTTTTCTTTATATATTGTTTCGAAACAGTAAGGTGTTGTTTTGATAAATATGAAAGTTATGGGTGAAATGTGCAAACATTTTTAAAATGAGCAAGTGGTTATAAAATATTCTGGTTGTCGGAGAATATTCGTTTGGTCGTGGAATATTCTTGTTGTCGGGGAATATTCGTACGACGGCGCAACTATTTGTGGGCCCCCACAACGGAATAACTGTCGGATATAGAAAGCGACAGAAATAACTTTTTACAAAATAACGGCGTGGTTGTTACTGTTAGTACTGTTGAAATACCCGGTGGTTAAAATACAGTGATACACGGTGTTGCATAGTAGCACACGGTATTGCATAGTATTTTAAATTATTGAGTCTTACGTGAGAAGCCATTACTCAATTATTGTTACAGTAATTACTGTTCAATATTTTATATTATTGACTCAATAATTGCTACGTTGATATTTTATATTATTGACTCAATAATTGCTGCATTGATATTTTATTGACTCAATAATTGCTACGTTGCTATTTTTTTATGATTGATTCAATAATGGCTACAGTTGATATTTTGTAGTATTGATTCAATAATTGTCGTTGCACAGTATTTCACGTTATCAACTCAATAATTCATATTATTTGAATAATATTATTAGATAGCATTATTGACAATGTCTAAGGAAGTTCTGTCTAGGAGGGGTTATTTAATTGCGCGCCAGTAAGGAGAAGTCCTTATCGGAAGGCCCCCTCTGTCCTGGGAACGACCTGGTTGTTAATATTGTAGTTCTATAATATTATTTGTGAATAATTAATTATTGATTTATATGATAAGGAAATATTTATTTTGTGGATATTAAAGAAGGAATTGGCGCTGGTGAGTTTTTATCAATATTTTGGTGTGAGAAATCATCTGTTTATGGATTTCGGATAATTTATGTTTGGAATTTGGAAAAACTTCCTTCTGCAAAGTTGTAGGGAATTAAATTTCCTATGGAAGGACATAGAATTTGTATTTTTCTGACAAAGGGGCTATTTGTTATGAATTATTGAAGTTTTGGAAAATAAATATTATTTAATGGGTGGGACCCACTTTTGTTGGAAAAAAATTTAGCCGCCAGGCGGCGGAAATTTTGAAAAAATAATATTATTTTATTATTTTAGTCTCCTTTGGCATCCTAAGCTTTTCCTATAAATAGGGTGCTTAGGTTAGAATTGAAAATCACACCAGAATCATCAGTTTTCTCTCTCTATAATATCGAGCGTATTTTTGTGAGTATTTCTATACTTTGAGTATTAGTATTCAGCGCAAGTTTCCTTCAATATTATATCCGATATTCCAGTCAGAGGTACTATCTTTTTGAGGTAAGGGATGTTATTTCTTTTGTAAATGATGTTATTCTTCTCAATATCATTATACAAAAATATTGTCATGGATTTTATGTTGAAATTCTTACTTTTTCCGTCGGGGTTACTATTCACGTATACGGCACTATTCACGTATACGGCACTATTCACGGGAAAAATTTATTTTTCTTTTATTTGTCCAAATTGTCTGTTAAGGTTACTATCTTTGATTGTATCCAAGTTTTGGGCTTTATTCTTGAATTTTGCTCCACAAAGTATTATTATGGATTATTCTTGAATTTGGATAAACTAAATGACGAATCCCTAATCTTTGTCTTTTATCTCACTTGATTCGTTCTTTAAAATATTTTTCATCATCCTCAGTCCTAAAAGGTGATGTAACTGAATATCTTTGGCCTGTAGAGCAAAGATGAATGATTACTTGATGAATATCTTTGGCCTGTAGAGCAAAGATGAATGATTACCTGATGAATATCTTTGGCCTGTAGTGCAAAGATGACAGGTGTTGAGATGAATATGACCACTGATGATACAAATGAATATCTTTGGCCTGTAGTGCAAAGATGAATATTTGATTCGAGATGTATATTGATTGATGTTACAGGGATAAAATATTGATGATGGACTTTTAAATCATAGAAGATAGTAGACTTTATTCTCTGCTTAATTCTTCTAATGAAATGTTATTTCCGCTGCGAATATTGATCTGAAGTTGGTTGTCCATTATATTTTATCCTATTTTGTTGAAGACTAACTATAATTTGTTTCCCATTATCTTAGTCATAATATTCTTTACTGAGCTAGTTGAGCTCACCCTTTTCATCTGTTGTCCTCTTCAGGAAATGAGAATGTTGCGGGAACTAGTCGGGGGACAGAGTGATGGTCCGAGTTAGAGCAGTAGTAGTCCTCACTATTTCTGATAAATAGTGTGATAATAATTGTAATGAGGACTTAGTTTGAATCTTAATATTTTCTACATATTTGTATTGAGACTCACAGTTGTGTGGTCGTATTTTGCACGACCGTATGATATAAAGTTTGTATTTGAATTCTGTACCATGTATTTGGCGACTCAGAATGGGTTGGGTTGAATGGACCTATTCTGGGGGCGTCACAATTGTTTTGTTGTGTCATCACAAGGATAGTATTTTTCTTTTTGAATATATAAAAGTGTTAGGTTTGACTTAACTTGGATAATTTTGATTCGGATGTGTCACCACTTGATCAAAATAATCTAAGAGGCATAAAAGGAGTTACTATAGGAATTTCAGCACATAAACGCAGCGGAATTTAAAATTTTTCGAAAACCTAAAACAGGATCCATGCAAAAACATATTAATTCAGAGGTTTAGATTTGTTTTACCGATTATCCAAGCTTGAATGGAGATGATGAAAATTCTGGAACAACTTCGAATCTTCAACGCAATCTAACGGAACTGCGCCTCTACGGTATCCACACGAATGCCCCGCGAATCGTCACACGATCTTCAGTAAAGAGAACTGCGGTACGAGCCGTCAAGGATCTGGACTTTCTTGCGTTTTTCTCTGTAGTCTCTCTCTAAGAGCCCCCGAATTCGGGTCCTCTAACCCCGGTCCGGTTGCCACGAAACAATACTAACATCCACCTTTAAGTAACATACGATAACTAAAATGTGAAATCTAATAAACGTACGTCGTTCATTCAAAAGATGTTACTAGTTTCAAGATTCGATAACCTTAATACATCAATACAAACATACCCTAGAATAAATATTAGGGTTCATATTACATTAAAAATAATTAAACAAATCATAAAGACAAAGTCTGCTCCTTGCAAACCATCCTATATCTTTCATTTACCCTTGTCCTTCCCTGAGGGCTCGGACTTAACTGCAATATAAGTCATGATATAACAAGAATGAGCAACAAGTTTGCTCAGCAAGTTTAAATACAACAATAAAGGATATATCATGATGAATGGAAATATATCTGACAATGATTTCAACAAGATGAATATCTTAAAGATTAAACAATATGAATGTTAGAATGATTCAATAATCTGTATGATTCAATACTATGAATATTTGTATGATTCAACGATGTGAATATATGTAAGGTTCAACAACCTGCATGATTCAACACTATGAATATCTGAAAGATTCAATAATCTGACTATTAAAAGCAAAGATAATAATTGCCTTTAGAATAACTGATAGTCGAGTAGACTTTGAACTATAACTTTTTAATGGGTTCAATAGCTAATTGACACTTTTTGGATTACTGGCTTCTGGCTACAGAAACTTAGTACCTCGAGGAGATCAGCCTCGGGTACAACGTGAATATGCATAACACTTATATCTGCTTACTCGTATCATATATATTAGATACCTGGGCACACTCCTACATATGAGGGGTGTTCTATTCTGTCTAAAAATCCTTACCATCAATTGGTTTGGATAGCTTTAAAGAAAACTTCATACACTAGTCTGACCGAGCAAAGGTTCAGACTCTTACTGGCATAGTTCAAGAAATTTAGAACCTTGAATAATGTACAAGTCCAAGATTGTACGAGCTCAAATGCACTAGGTGCGGACATCAATAATATCAATGTGGAATAATTGATAAGTAATTAAACCACTAAATAACATGCTTGAAAATAAAGCTCAAGCAATTAAGTAAACAACTTTCGATTCAACAATAACCTACTCAATACAATATGAGAAGGATAGAGAATTTGCACAAAGTGAAGTTTAGAATTTGCATAATATATGAATTTGTGTAAGTTCGGGGAACTTGTACAATACTCAACGTGTGAAGTTCGGAGAACTTGCACAATACTCAACGTGTGAAGTTCGGGGAACTTGCACAATAATAGATTTCTTGCATAAAATAAATGCATAGGCTTAGACACTTACAACATCAAAGAGTGAAATTCGGGAAATTTCACCATAATAGATCCCTTGCATAAAGTAAATGCATAGGTTAGGACATTTGCTTACAACGTTCTTTGAGTAAAGTAAACACAAAGATAAGATACTTGCACAATATACGAGTTTGTATAAGTTTAGAGAACTTGCATAATAAAGAAATGAAGTTCGAGAACTTGCAAAATAATCATAGTGTGAAGTTCGGGGAACTTTCACAATACTCAAAATGTGAAGTTCGGGGAACTTTCACAATAACCAAAGTGTGAAGTTCGGGGAACTTTCACAATACTCAAAGTGTGAAGTTCGAGGAACTTGCACAATACAATAATAACCTGCTCAATACAATATGAGAAGGATAGGAAACTTTCACCAAAAATAAGTAAAGTTTAGAAACTCGCTTACACGGTTCATTGAATAAGGTAGTACAAGAATTTAGAATACTTGCACAATAGGGTCCGGATACTTGTACAATAAATAAGTATAAGTCAAGAAAAACTTGCTCAAATAAAAGAGTAGTTCAGAAAAACTTGCAATATGATAATACCCTACTCAATATAAGTTTGAGTAAAGTTAGGGAGACTTGCCTGCTTGCTCAGCTATAAATAATTCTAGCATTAATTAAACGGCGTTGGAACGACCTAATATTAACAAGTCGATCTCTCCAATTAGTATATATAAACTAATATAAGTTCACACATACAAGAATTTAGTCATTATATAATTCTATCACATAGTTCACGTAAGTCAATCTAATCCTGTCTTTAGATTTACTAACTTTAGATTACTTAGTTTCTATGCGTCAATATAGGCTTGAACTCATAGCACTTCCAGTTACTGATATAAATTAACACACATGTTTATCAAGTTTATCTAACTCAAGTTCGAAAGCTAACATGTTCATTCTATGTTCACTTCAAGACCACATGTTTTTATGTCGGACATTCATATACTTTAAACAATATAAGTTCATGCTTCAAGATTGGTTAGTAAAGTCATGTTATCACATAACAAGGTCAAACCATACTTAATACGTAGTTCATACTTGAAGTTCATTTCTTATGATTGAGCATGCATATGTGAAATTTGTATATAAACAAATGAGGTTCATGTCAATACGTCTATAGTCATAATAAAATCTTAATACTTATGCTTATATGCTCACAACATGTCTCACATGGTATTTAACTTTAAAATCTTAAGTTCTCCTTCAAAAGTATACTAAGTCCACAAAGGTCGTTTTAGTATAATCAAAGTGTTTTGTAATTATGACTCACTTGCATTAGAAACACATACCAAAGCCACATTAACGCTCTCATATCACAAGACAAAATTATTGGTCAAGTTTACTTTGAAAGTTCTTAAGTTTTCCTTGAAAACTCCTTAAATCCATCAATCTCGAATGCTAGTGTGTACAACACTTTAAACGTGTATTTCATGTCAATGTAAACATACTATTATGCTCATAATATCAAAATATACACATGCTACTTATATGACAAAGTTCGCATTCAAAACTATAAGCTTAATTTTCAAAACATAAGTTTCCCTTTGTAAACCTTTGAGTCTTTCAAACACGTATGCTAGTGCGTTTAATACTCTAATCATGCATTCTAGGTTCATATTAACATGCTTTCCAAATTAGAATGTATATACAATACTTTCATGCTAACGTTCACCTTTGAAACTTATATGTTTCGTTAGAAATGTTCAATAGTGGGGTTCACATGCTCATATTCTATTATGAAACCCGTATACCTAAGTCAACATGTCTCCCATACAATTCTAAGTCATGCTATCATGCTTGCAAGGTCAGAATACTATCATGGCAAGTATACATATCGAGTTTGTTTCCATATTCGAAGTTAGTTTATGAAACACTAAGTTTATTTCAAACTATAATTACTTGTGCAACTATTAGTGAAACATGCTTACATTGCCTCAATACATCCATATATATATATATATATCACTCATGCTAGTATGTTTAATCCAAACTAGTACCATAAGTTAGCATGAACAGATTGCAAAAAGGAAAAACTTTCTGCAAATAGGCACTGGCGCAGCTACGCCGCTGGCCAGTGTAATACTGGCGCAGCTGCGCAGGTTGGCGGTCAGGCCTGAAGCTGTGCAGTTTCGGCAGTGAGCTAGCCCAAATTAAAAATTTACCAAGCAAAATCGTTCCAGACAATTTCTAACATAATTCTAACATGTATAATAACTTATATACCCCCTAACAATCATGTTCCAATCAACTTAACAATCAATCCATGCTCAATTGAAATCAAAATCTAGAAATCTCAGAAACAGAACAATGAAGAACATGGAAACGAAATTGTACCTTTATGAGAAATGGACTAGCTGCAATAATCCTCTCCCCCAACTCAATTGAAATCTCAGAATACAAGCTCTACTTATCAATTCTATACTTTCATAAAAATCTCAGCAAGACAAAGAACAAGGAGAGAGCTCTTATATTTAGCCAATCCCATAACCAGACAATCCAATTACCTTCCATATCAAACCCATGGATTGAAAGAATGTACAATAGATAAGAGAGAGTTGGTGAGAGTGGGTGAATTCAATCATGAATCCCACATCTTCTACAATCATTACTCCTATATTGCTGAATTTGAGAAGAGCTATAGTGTAGCTAGCTTATTGTGTTCACGTGAAGAGAAGAAGTGGAGAGGCTATTTAACTCAGCAACTTGCAAATGGGTGTATAAGTCTAACACTTACTCAATAAATATACTAGATTATATATATACACATAGTATATATTTAAGTTATAAATAATTTAAAGTTACAATTTCAATGAGTAAATAATAAAATAATGTATCAAGTAAGTACATATACACCACATATAATCCATGTACGTTTTCCTTAATACCGAAAGTGAAGCAATTGGGTATATTTACTACGCATTATCATAACTGTTAATAACTTGCTAAAATCATTTATTAATTGATAATTATTTATTGATATTACTATATGTTGATGAGGCATACATGAATGTTTACTCACCCTCTTCATGTCACATAAACAATATTATTATTTAACTCTGTTAATGCAATCAATCTTACTATATGGTCTTCATAAAAAATATATAGCCATAATAATATGTCACATTGTACTATATATAGTTAACTACCATATAATAAGGGTTTAGTATGTCACATGCGTGTGTAAAATAATTAACCAAGTAAATATAATATTATATTTATTAATCTCTTACCCATTAATTATTATTTATTCATAATAATAATTAATCATCACATTATCAATTAATTACTCCCAATTGGAATTAATCAAACACGATTAAATCTCTACACTATATTCACGTAATTTGAATATATAATTACTAACACTTTTATCAATATTCTAATATAAAAGTCTTAGTGTTAATCTACTAATTTAAATAACCATTAGTGATTCCCTTTAATAAAAATCCTAGCATTTATTCGCATAGGATAAATTCACATAAGCACATAACCACATAAGGTTTAAATAAGTTTGAAAAATTAACTCCTAAAAATTTTAAATCACATATAAAATTAATAAGGAGCTTAAAATTCCTGGTCGTTACAGCTAGGGTTTAGGTTTTTAATAATCTTACCCTAAAACGGCTGATATATCATATATATATATATAGTAGTTAAAAGTAATTAATCAAAAATCTAATCCAATTAGAAAAGTAAAATCCGAATTTATTTATATATATATATATTATTTCTTAATTAAGTCTTACTTAATTAATATACATATATACAAATTATCCTATTAATTTAAATACTATCAATCATATTGACATATTTAAATCCTTACAATTTAAATTAATTTCCTTTTTATTACGTTCTAAGTGTGTGACCCTATAGGTTATTATTATGTTGACAATAATTTTAAAATCATATTATAAAATTATAAACAGTGAGCGGCATCTAGTAATACATCACTGCTACCCAAATTATAATAAGATCAATGATTCGATACAACCTTTTCGTGACCAATATTTTAATGTAATTTAATTCTTTTAACCTTGACATCCTAGATTAAACTCGAGTTATGGAATGTGTTATACTCTTCAAAATTTAATCTGAGTTTTCTTGATCAATGAGTTAACTATATGAAACAAATCACTATTTAAGCATGGCCATGCATTTCATAGTCCTACTCAATCAAGAGGCCTATGGATATCACCCCTAATATATAGGTTAAATTCCATCTAGATCACTCATATTCCTCACACGATTCATGATGTACCCAATAATCACTTTTATTGTCCACCCTATTAAAGGTGACCTTTGATAATATCAAAGTACATAAATTCCCGTGTAGTAATATAGTGATTTCAGATCGGAGGATCATTATATCATTGTCACTATGAGAATTGCTTATGACACTTTGCATAATGCTCCACATAGAATTCTCATGACGAGTCTGTCCAGTACATTGTTCTCTAACATGTACCTATGCATTGACTCAATATCTCATATATTTATGACCAATGAGATTTGGCCATCAGTCAATCCACATACTAGTCTCAATGTATCATTGTTGTCCCATTAACAATGATACTCAACTAGGGACATTTAAGAGCAATGATACTAATAATTGTAATTATATGATCTCATGTTCAAGTCACATACTTGAAGCTATATAATTTGTATCACTATTCTAAGGACTTTTATTATGCTAACATTTATATAACGCAGTAAATAAAATTATAATAAAATAATTCATTTATTCAATCAAATATAATATCAAAAATGTTAAGCAATTACATCAAAGAATTGGCCTCTAGGGCATAAACTCTAACAGTTACATGATGATGTAATTGACAATAGTTGTCTGCCTATTTATTTATATATCGTTTGTTGTGTCACCATAAGGCTATATATATTTGAAATGTGATCTTTAATCTCACTAGAAAATCTTTAATTAGATTTGTCGAACTATATATTATGAGGGTAATATAGTTTGAAGATAATAGTGGGAGATACCAATTTAAAATAAGGCCTAATTTATTTTGGTAATTAATTAAATGAATGTTTACTAAAAATATTTTTTTATTTCACATGCAGAATTTAAAAATGTCACACTTACTATCATTGCGTAGCATACTTGATGCTAACAAACTAACCAAGCCGAATTACAGGGACTGGTTAAGTAATCTGAAAATTGTTCTCACTGCAGAAAAGATTTCTTATGTCCTAAATTCGTCCATCCCTACAAATATTGCAAAAGAAGCCTTTGAGGAAGAGATTGCTACTTTTAAGAAGTGGCAAGATGATGCATCTGTGGCTCAATACATCATGTTCGCATCCATGAGTAACGAGCTTCGGCGTCAGCATGAAACTGTGGATGTTCCTGCTATATTGTTGCACCTCCAAGAGTTGTATAGTGAGCAAAGTAGGACTGCTAGATATGAGATATCTAAGGAGCTCTTCCGATCTGTTGAGACTCATGTCCTAAAAATAATCAATTTGATTGAATGTCTTGGACAGCTTGGGTTCATCATGGATGGGGAGTTAAGTCAAGATTTGATCTTGCAGTCACTCCCAGATACCTTCTCACAATTTGTTATGAATTTTCACATGAATAAGTTGGATATCAGCTTGCCTGAATTACTTAACATGTTGAAAACTGCTAAAGGACAGTTCCCATCCAAGAAGAACCAAGTCTTACTAGTAGATGATTCTTCCAATAAAAGAAAAAGGCCCAATGTATCTTCTGGAAAAAAAACCAAGAAGGCTAAGGGCAGGGCGAAGGTGAAGGATCAAAAGAAACCTGATCCAGCTAACAAAGGAATGTGCTTCCATTGCAACGAGTCGGGTCACTAGAAGAGGAACTACAAGAAGTTTCTAGCAGAGAAGAAGCTTGGAGAAGCTTCGACTTCCAAGCAAGGTTTGTTTATGATTGAAATTAATTTTTTTGAAAGTCAAACTTCTACTTGGGTATTGGATACCGACTGTGGTTCTCACATATGTAATACTATGCAGGGACTGGTCAAAAGTAGAAAGCTGAACAAGGATGAAGTCGTCCAACGAGTGGGAAATGGAGCAAAGGTTGCTGCATTAGCTGTAGGGACTTATTATTAAGCACTGCCTACGAGTACGTCCATTAGTTTAAATAATTGTTATTTTGTTCCAAACATCATTAGAAACATTATTTCTATTTCATTGTTGGATATTGATGGTTACAATATTATAATAAAGAACTATCGTTGTTCTATTTGTAATAAGGATGTTTTATATGGTGTTGAAAAATTACTTAATGGACTTTACGTACTTGACTTTTATGAAAATATATTTCAAATTGAACAAATTAAGAAACAGAAAAGAGATTATGTTAATTATACCTTTATGTGGCACTGTAGACTCGGTCATATTATTGAAACAAGATTATCCAAGTTGCATAGTGATGGGCTCTTAGAGCTATCTGATTTTGAATCATATCCAACTTGTGAATCTTGTCTCATAGGAAAGATGATCAAATCTCCTTTTAGTGGAAAAGGAGAAAGAGTTACAGTATTTTTAGCGTTGGTACACACAGACGTTTGTGGACCTATGACAACAAATGCACGAGAAGGGTATTCTTATTTTATTACATTCACTGTTGATCATTCAAGATTTGGATATGTGTATTTAATGAAATACAAGTCTAAATCGTTTGAAAAGTTCAAAGAATTCAAAAGTGAAGTAAAGAAACAAACTGGCAAGAGTATTAAGATTCTTCGATGGGATCGAGGTGGTGAATACTTAAGCGGATAATTTCTCAACTGTCTCAAAAAAAATGGTATAATCTCACAATGGACTCCACTAGGAACACCATAGTTAAATGGTGTGTCTGAAAGGAGAAATAGAACACTGTTGGACATGATTCGTTTCATAATGAGCTTTACCGATCTTCCAGTTTCCTTCTGGGGTTATGCCCTAGAATCGGCTACATGCCTTCTTAACAAAGTACCTACCAAATAAGTCCCAAAGACTCCATATGAGATATGGACAAGGAGGAATCCAAATCTTAAGCATGTTAAGACTTGGGGTTGTCCAGCTTATATCAAAAAGTTTGAGAATGATAAGCTGTAGACTAGATCCGATAAGTGTAGATTTATGGGATACCCTAAAAAAATATCAGGGTATTATTTCTATCATCCAACTGATCAAAAGGTCTTTGTTGTGAAACATGTTGCCTTCTTGGAAAAGGAGTTTATCCTCGAAGGGGTCAGTGGGAGTAAGATATATCTTGAACAAGTTTAAGACTCACAAATAACAATGGATCAAAGTCAGTTACCTAACCAAATAAAAGAACCTATTATACAACACCCTATTCGTAAATCTGGAAGGATACCGAAGATACATGATAGGTATGGATTCGTCATAGACGATGACGATAAGGTACGCATCATGATTGATAATGATCCATTGAATTACGAACAGGCTATGAGTAGTAAAGACTCAGAGAAATGGATAGAAGCCATGAAATCCGAGATGGACTCCATGTATAAGAACAAAGTATGGACTTTAGTTTCATCACCTAAAGGCATTAAGCATATTGGTTGCAAATGGGTCTTTAAAAGAAAGACTGGAGTGGATGGCAAGGTAGAGACCTATAAGGCCCGACTGGTTGCTAAAGATTTCAAATAAAGACAAGGTGTTGACTATGATGAAACTTTATCGCCAGTAGCAATGCTCAAGTCCATTCGTATTTTGCTTGCGATTGCAGCTTACTATGACTACGAAATCTGGCAGATGGACGTGAAAACGGCCTTACTCAATGGAAACCCTGAGGAGGATGTGTATATGACACAGCCAGAAGGTTTTTTTCAACGGTTGGAACAAATCAAGTCTATAAACTGCAATGATCCATTTATGGGTTGAAGTAAGCTTCTCGTAGGTGGAACATCCATTTTGATGAGACAATCAAAGAGTTTGATTTTATCAAAAATGAGGATGAACTATGTGTGTACAAGAAGGTTAGTGGGAGCGTTGTTTCATTCCTTGTATTATATGTTTATGATATATTACTGATAGGGAATGATATCCTGATGCTATAGTCAATTAAAATCTAGTTATCTAAACACTTCTCCATGAAGGACTTAGGAGAAGCATCCTATATTTTGGGGATAAAGATCTATAGAGATAGATCTAAAAGGATGCTTGGTTTATCCCAAGGAACGTACATTGATACGATGCTAAAGAGGTTTACCATGGAAGATTCCAAAAGAGGTCTCATGTCGATGAGCCATGGAATACATCTCTCCAATAAACAGGCCCCAAAGACACCTGACGCTAGAAACTGTATAAGTAAAATTCCTTATGCTTCAGCAATAGGATCTATCATATATGGTATGATATGTACAAGACCTGATGACACTCATACACTTAGTGTAACGGGCAGATATCATTCGAATCCTGGAGAAGAGCACTGGAAGGGAGTGAAAAATATCCTAAAGTACTTAAGAAGAACAAGGAAGTATTCCTTGTCTACAGTGGGTCTGAGTTGAAACTAGAGGGCTACACAGACTCAAGTTTTTAAACTGAATAAGATGACAGTAAATCTATTTCGGAGTATGTGTTTACCTTAAACGGTGGCGTAGTGAGTTGGAAGAGTTCCAAGCAGCAAATAGTTGCTGATTCAGTGACAGAGGAAGAGTACATAGCTACAAGTGAAGCTGCAAAGGAAGCTGTTTGGATGAAGAAGTTCATAACTGAACTTGGTGTGGTTCCTAGCATTAAAGGAGCAGTACCTTTATTCTGTGACAACACCGGAGATGTTGCACAAGCTAAGGAACCCAGGTCTCATCAGAAATCTAAACACGTATTGTAGCGATTTCATTTAATTAGAAAGATATTTGAAAGAGGAGATGTCACCCTAGAGAAGGTGGACTCTCAAGACAACATTGCAGATCCATTTACTAAAGCTTTAACACAACAGCAGTTTGATCGTCACTTAGAGAAGATGGGTATGAGATACCATGGTGATTGGCTTTAGTGCAAGTGGGAGATTAAAAGTAGTATGCATACAAGCCAATCATGTATGATGATAAAGTGTATACTTTAAGACAATCTTATTTATTTATTAATAAAAGTGTTATTAAATTAAAGGCATTTAATTTATCTACATGGTGTTGTTTTTATTAATATGTGATAAACCCATAGTTTTAAGCAATGCTTTTGGAATCATGATGATGATAATGCTAATGAGATCTAAATTCTTATACAGCTTAAAACTAAAATAGTTTCCAATCGTTGGATCACTAAAAAAGAGATTAGTGAATTCGGATAGATTGGTACATACGTTGACTTGCTCATTGGATGAGGATGATTAATCTCATAATCATTTGTGTGGAGACACTAAAGCAAGTATGTAGGTTCTTATTAGAGTATAAGTTCACTGAACGTGGCTCGCTAAGCAATATCTAATAGAGTTTTACTTGCCTATCAATAAGAATTCATTATGTGATAGTAGTACAAATAATCCTTAGACTTGAGCTCATCATAGTTTCTTGTGTATAATGAGTTATACTTTGACATGTCCCTTCAGACCCTAAGGGTATATCAAAGGGTATGACTGGGTATAATGATTTACGTATGAAGATAATGAATGATCAATAAAGGATCTACCACTTCTAGTAAAAGAAAAGAATGTCCTATGTGATTCGATAAATGATAACTCAGTAATCCTTGGCCAAGGCAGAATGAAATTAGAAAGTAGTTTCTAATTTGCATTATTTGGTGTTGTGCATTTTTAAAATCGAAATACTTATAATTAAATAAAATAAGACTTGATAGTAAATCCATATCTTATGTTTAATTGGGACATTGTATGGTGGAAGGAATGAATTGTACAGTGACTATTTACTCATAGGTTCTTTTATGATTAATGTTGAACTCTATATTATCTGAAAAGTCATTGAACGCTAAGGGTGCTTACCCTTATTGTAGAATAAATATTATTTATTTAAATAAATTATTAGTTTTATTTATTTATTTAAATAAGATTAGAATTGTTCTAATTGATTTATTCACAACCGATTTAATATGGAGAACCTAAAGAGTCACACCATAAAAGGAAGAATATTTATTAAAGAAGTTAATGGCATAATTATAATAATAAGTTAAGTATGTTTAATTTAATCTATGATGATAGAATAAATTAAATAGCTTAATATTTATTATTTAATATTTTGAAAGTATTAAATATAAATTAATAAGAGGAGTCTTATTATTATTATTACTATTATTATTATTTAATTTCTGAAGGAGTTTGAGAATTAATTAATAAGATACTCTTCTCTCCCATATATTCCTAATAAGATTAGGAGGCTAGCTAATTAATTGAAAGAGTTTAATTATTCTCAATAAGATTAGGAGGCCAAACGCTTAGATGGCTAACGTTGATCAAAGGAAAGAATCAATCTGGGAGAACTTAAGGAGATCACGAAGGATTTGGAGTTGAACTCGTACTTGTGGAAGCTTAGTTTTACAAGGGTATGATTCTATAATTTCTTATCTGTCATGTAATTAATAATTGTGCATAAAGGATGATCCGAGTATAAGGTTTGTAAAATTTTAAAATCCTATTTTTACCACGCTTCTGCTACTTTGATTGTTATAAACCTAACAAAATGATTGTAAGACCCTCCTTCTCTTTGAAGTTAGAAAGGAGAGCTTTGTTTCCAGTCATATGCCTTGAGCATCCACTATCAAGGCACCAGGTTGTAATAGTGGAGCTTTGTACCTGCATTAAGATTTAGCTTTCATTTTGGTACCCATACTTGCTTGGGTCCTACTCTGTTAGTTCCCTTGGGGATCCAAATCTACTTGATTTTAGGTCTATGATTTACATAGTTATAATAGCATGCTGCAGCTTTGTGACCATGTTTATCACATACAAAACATCTAGTGTGATTCATGTTTGTGTGTGTGTGGATTCTTTCTTAACATGAACATGTGTGGATATATGGTAGCCTTCTCCTTATGTTGATTCTTTTTTTTCCATACTGCTCTATGATTCAGAGATTTTGTAAAGTAAACCTCAACTTTATGATTCTTTCCTGGTTGGTTCATGAAGTCGATTTTGTTTGACTCTACGACCCTTCGAGGTTGAAAGTAGAAGTTGATTTACTCTTGACTTTTTTGAATCCTAGATAAGCATGGGATTCGTTATGTCTAGGGATATTACTTTGATCAGAAGAGCAAGGATTCATCGGCTCTATGCTCTGTGTGGATTTCACAAAATTAATGCTTCTATTGAGATTGGAAGCACTACTATTGTTAGTTTCCAATAATTTTCCACACATGATTCTGAGGGAGAGTCCTGAAAACCTAGTCCTGATCTGTCAGAAGAATTTCTCTAACTAGAGATCAAAGAGTCCATAGATGAAGAAGATCTGTTCCACATCAAGATTATCTTTTCTAGCTTTTTAATTTTAGAAGCTAGGTTTAACTCTCTTTGTGCACTGAGCTCATTGGTCTGTTTTAAGCTTTTATTTTCAGCTTCAAGATTAGAGAAAGAGTGCTTAGACGAGTTGTCTCCAGTTCTGCTTGATCTTTCTCGTTCTCTTGTTGAAGAAGAGAATAATATTTTGATAGAACTCTGAACCATTTCATGTATTGATGCAGATCAGAAGTTATATCATGAAATACAGTTCTTAAATCATCAATATCCACATCAGAGGAGTTGAAATCAAATACCTCATCAATGCTGATTTCATGATGGTCAGTGCTTTTCTTGTTTTTGGCTTCCTTGGCCGTCAAACATAGGTTGGCCATTTGAGGTTCTTCATCTTCACTTGACTTAAAGTTTGTAGCATTATCTGAGTCACTCCACGATCCTCCAGCTACAAGGCCTTTGTCTTTCTTCTGAAGCTTCATGTAGCCTTTATATTCTTTCCTCGGGTTTGATTTCCTCTTTAGCTCATTTCTAAGAGGTTTGTTGAAATCTGCAATGAAATGACCTAGCTTCTTGCAGTTGTAGCACAGGTCTTTATTCTGCTCTTGGTTGTTACTGTTGTTGAATCTCTTAGGTCTGTTTCTTCTATCTTTATGCATGAATCTTTTAAGCCTTCTGACAAGCATAGTAATATCTTCATCATTATTTTCTTCAGTGTCAGATTCATTATCGACTCAAGCCTTAGAGGTGGCTTCTGTTTCTTTGAGAGCAACTCCTTTTTCCTTCTTCTTTCCTTCTGATAGGGTTTCTACTCATTGAGTCAGCTCCAATTCATATGTGAGAAGATTTACATATAGTTGTTGCCCAGTCATCTCATGAAGGTTCTTTAATTCTCTAATAGCTGTTGTTTTTGCATCCCACTTGCTTGGTAAGGCCCTTATGAATTTGTTAATGAGATCTTTATTAGGATAGATCTTTTTAAAGGCTCGGAGAGAGTTGAGTAGTACATTAAATCTTTCATAGGTGGAAGTAATGTTCTCTCCTAGTATATGAGTGAACATTTCATACTGCTGAGTAAGTAGAGACTGCTTGTTCTCTCTTACTTCTTTAGTTCCTTCATGCATGATAAGTAACGCTTCCTAGACTTCCTTTGTTGTTTTGCAGTTGCCACATTTTCAATCAGATCATCTTCTAAAGACTGGAACAGAATATTTTTGGTTTTTTTGTCCAGTTAGATAGCTTTTCTCTCATTGTCGGTCCATTCTAATTTTATCTTGATTTGTGTTCCATTTGGATCGTCAAGAGTTGGTGCAAGCTTTGTAGGTATGTAGGGTCCATTAAGTACTGTTTCAAATAGATCGTCATCTATTGAATCCATGTAAGCTTGCATTCGAACTTTCCAGTTGAAGAATTTATATTTGTTGCACATTAGTGGTTTGCTGCCTCCACTAAGCTTAGATTCGCTTATGATGTGTGCTATTGATATACTCAAGCTTTGTAGGCTTTAGTTGAGAGAACCTGCTCTAATATCAATTGTTAGCTTCTGGAGGCACGAAATTTAACTAGAAGGGGGGGTTGAATAGATATTTTAAAACTTTTTCTTTTCAAAGAGTAACTTAACAGATATGTTAATTAATTAATTAATTAACCACAGTGGAATGTATGATTTAATTATCCCCTTTAAGATAAAACAGAAGTTATAGTTCAAGTAGCAATTATAACAGATATAACAGATATGGCAGTTAGAAAATGACTGAATGTAAATGACACATTTGTTTTAAGTGGTTCAGAGTACTCAAGACTCCTAATCCACTATTATACTCCACGAGTAGGAAAACCACTAAGAATATAGGTACAACTTTGAATTACTAAGATCCCTTCAAGACCAGCAGCCTTGGAACTCTAGTTCACTAAGAACTCTTCAAGCCCAACAGACTTGGAACACTAGTTCACAAAGAACTCTTCAAGCCCAGCAAACTTGGTTGCTTTGTGATGAGAGTTTGTTTGTTGTTGTGCTACTCAGTTGCCTTAAGCATAAGTTCTGAAGAACTGAGTAACGAAGCAAGATATTTCTTCTGATTCGTAGAGTAAGGCTTTGACAGATGTTCTTATAATTTAAGCATTCTTGCTTGGTCTGAAATGTTCAATCTGTTTGCCTTATGTAGGAGCCTTTGAAATCTTCCCATTGAAATGCTTTATTTGGAGCATTTAATGCTTCAGATATTTTAAAATCTTGATGTTGACATTCTGGGTTTATGTGTATACTCCTTTTTGACTTGCCTGACACAGCAGACAGCTTTCTCACCTAACACCTCTAAAATGTCACTTTTAGCAAACCAGTTTGAAGTTACTATTAAGTGTGTTTTATATACACAAATTAGGTACTTTTGAGTTTGATCATTTGTAAATCCTAAGCTAGTTCATTTGGTTTTAGGTGTTTTAATCTTATTGTTGAATAATGTGGCTTTGTTTTGATTTTATGTGTTTTTGTATTATTTTTATGTGTTTTTACTTTGTTTTATAGGAATTGGAATGAGTGTCATTTGGATCGATAGTTGGAGTTGTCAAATTCGCATTTTCAATTTGCCATTGACATAGCAGTCCCTTGAGGCCCTGTTTTGGCCATGATTTGGCCATTATCTCTACAAACTCAAAGAACAAAAGTTGTAGATCTACGTCTCTTCTATCCGAAACATCTTGAATCGCCTAAATCAGAGTTTGGATGGGAGAGTTATGCCCATTTCCCCAACAGGTGTCAAATCTAGAAACTGCTCAACTGCCATTTGCATAGCAGTCACTTCAAGGCCACTTTCAGCATTTCTCTAGTCATTAATTCGAAGAACTCAAAGAATGAAAGTTGTAGATCTAACTCTCATATTTCCGAAACATCTTGAATCATCCAAATCAGAGTTTTTATGAAGAAGTTATGGTCATTCTCCCAACAGACGTCAAAGTTGAAAATTCCAAATTTTTGCACGGCACCCCAGCGCCCCTGTCTAGGTAAAATCCGGCACCGCAGAGCCTATAAGCACTAGCACGCCCCCTGTTTTAGCTCCGCAGTGCCCTTTTCAGGCCAAATTATGGCACCGCAATGCCTGGCACAAATTTTTGACAATTTTCAAGTCTTAAATGCATAACCTAGCCACCCATTCACAAATTCCTTCACTTCCTTTTATTTTATCTTCATTTTTTCTACCAAAGAGAAGAGGGAGGCGGTTAGACATCAAGAAAGAAGGCCATGGCCTTGTGCCATGGTTCTTCAAGAGCTTGGAGGAGCTTCAATGGAGGTGCTTCGATGGAGTTTCATCCAACAACAATGGAAAGTCACTCCTTTATCTTTTATTTATTTTTCCTTTTGTAATTAGTAGTTTTGGATCCTTAAATGTAATTGAACCCTTTGTTTAGCTAGTATTGAATAACTTACCCTTTTGATTAGCACCATATGAATTGGTTCTCTATATTTTGTGTTTAATGTTTTATTGCTAAGGAATTAGTAATTAATTTGGTAGTCTATATGAAATTGGAAAATGGATTGTAGGTGTAGACCATGAATATATTGACATGTGATTATGCTTGTTCTACGTGTGTTAGAATATATAATTTATCTATAGGATAGGAATATACCTATATGCCATATGTAGCCAATTTGAGAATCTAAGCTTGAATTCCTTGTCTAATGATAATTCACAAAGGAATATGATGGGTTATGTAGATAGGATGTTCCTTTACGTTCTATTCCCTTTTGGGTGGATATGGAGAGGATATGTTTATATGTATCTCGGAAGAGGCGTATGAATACTAACGAATTCTCGATTGACAAATCATCGTGACCACTATGATTAATTGGAGAGTTAGGAGATGTAAACGAAGCATTGCATGCCAAGTGTTCGACAAAATGTTTGAGTGGGGGATATTGTGTTCTTAGCTCCTTAACTATCTATTTATGTTATTTAATTATGTTATTTAGCGTAATTGTAGTCTTTAGCTTTTATCCCTTCAATCAATTATTTAAATAAGA
The DNA here is from genome assembly GCA_020205555.1 of Panax stipuleanatus. NCBI lineage: Eukaryota > Viridiplantae > Streptophyta > Magnoliopsida > Apiales > Araliaceae > Panax > Panax stipuleanatus. The sequence continues at coordinate 76,579,611 of CM035125.1, forward strand.
TTGAGACGATATAAAGTTAGTACTTGATTAATCATTAGAGATAATTCCTCGTAGGTTCGACAACTCTCTTATCATTATATTACTTGTTGACCGCGTATACTTGTGCGTGTTTATCGGTTACTTGTCACCTTTCTTTTTCCTTTTGTTTCTTCGATTTAGACCAAGGATGTTGGTGAGAGTATTGGGATTCTCAAATATCAACGTTCATATGTCAGTCTTCACTATTAGACATCCTCTTTCATCAGACAGGCTAACTTTGACGATTCTGATGTTGACTAATGATCACAACGACATTGTCTTACTACTACGATCGTTATGTGTTGATGAGTGCTTGTAAGTGATTCATTCTGGATTTTTTATCGGATGAGAATCGTAGAGTACTCTACGATTCAGCCTTAGCTTTGTAAGTGCTTGACTGAATACGATTTTAATTGGAGACGACTTGTAGACTCCACGATTTCAAGCGAAGCTTGCGATTCTTGACTTGGCTCGGCAGGCACTCGGTAGGCTGTCTCTACGATTTCGAGAGTGGCTTACTTGACAGACTACGATTTCGATAGAGGCTTTCTTGACAGACTACGATTCTGCCTTGACTTCAGCAATCTCTTGGCTGGCATGTCAGACTACGATTCTGTTCTTGCCTATCTATTACAACACATAAGATCGACCTAACAAGCTTGATCTTTCTATTTCAAAGGATAAGATAAAAATGATAATCATTCAGCTCAGATCGACTTAACATTTCTAATCTTTAATCTAAGTCCTTGCACATATGATCTAATAAGGACTTTACATTTTTGATAATGAATGCACATTTATTTATTCCAACATCAAATTTAAATATGCAACTCCCAACACAATATACCTACCAACCCTTGGTTTACATTCTTCTAGACTATATTTCCAAATTCCAATGTTTAGAACTCGGAAATACTAGTCAAACATGGTTCGACACCACAATGGTCCAAAGAAACCACCACGGTTTGCCTTATATTACACAACAGTCCTAAATATGCCCATTTTAGGCCTTGATCCTGACCTCAAATCTCAAAACTTAAAGAATGAAAGTTGTAGTTCTACTCCTTAGCTTTTTGGGGCATCTTGAATCACCTGATTCCCTGAATAGGAGTTTGGAAGAAAGAGTTATGTCCAATTTACTAAATGAAGTCCAAACTGTCAAACCTTACTGCCTGACCGGCTCAGGGTGCGCCATTTTTGTGCTATGGGTGGTGCGGGGCACACCCACCCTACAGAAAATTTGCTAAGCTTTGTTCAATTCTCAACTTTACAAAGTTTCTACGCACTTACTTTGACACATCATAACTTCCTCGTCCGATAACGGAATGAGGTCGTTCTTGCGTCTATTTCTTCCTTGTAACAAATTCTTCCAATCCCCCTGGACAAAAAAATTCCACAGTTCTCTAACTTGTTGAGAACTAGGCTCAAAACCATTCCGGGAGCCATTTTTCGCCCAAAGTCGTTTTAACGACAAATTTTCTAAACTTCATAACTTGTTCATCAGAAGTCTGATTGAACTCGTTCTTGAGCCCACGGCTCACATATTCACCCAACCACATATATCCCAGAAAGAAATAATCTTTTGGAGATATTAATTGTAAAAACCTAAATTTTCAGAAATTATTAATAATAAGAATTCAATAAATAAAATTCTTAAGGCATGAGATGGGTTCGAATAGGAATATATATATATGTGATATGAGGTATGTGGTATTATATTACATAGGGTAATATAGACTATGTAATATGTGTTTTTGTGATTTATAAATATATTATTAATATATATTTGTTACTTAGAATAGAGACGTTTCAGTTGAGATAAAGGGAGTGGATAAAATTATCTATAGATATTAAATAATTTATAGAATTATTTTATCATAGTAAGTTGATGACATTAAATATCCTTAATGTATAATCACCATATTCTTGTGTATGTGTATTAATAACTAGTATGTTTATAATATAGGTTATTAATAGCACTTAAGCTATCCGTGAATAGGTTTGGATAGTGAAGCATGAGTTAGTTAAGGAATTAACTAATAAGAATAAATATTAGTTAATTTAAGTTGGGAGTCATATTAGGGAATAATATAATGTGAGTATTGAACCTTAATTAACTATGATGATATAGTACAGTGTTTAAATTTACTTAAGTAAAGAAGTGAATTAATATATATGTTGAATATATGATTATAATTAGTACCTTCTATATATTACTTAGAATAGTAATATGTGAGAAAGTCTAATGTACGAATAACGTTAATAAATATATATATACGTTATTAAAGAGAAATGGAAATCATTATATCTTTAAATGAATATTTGAAGAAATTATTTTGGGAACAATTTATAGAAGGGAAAGAAAAATAAATATTATATATTTCTAATAAAGGATATTAAAATAATTTTTAATATTAAATTATTTTAATAAATGGAGGAAATGTTATTTTTGAATAGTAATATTACCTTATATATTTTGTATAAGGTGTGATTGATTAATATGATAGATATATTACATATTTGTTATATGTAAATAAATTAATGAAAATAATTTATTATAATAGAAAATAAACTTATTACCTATTTTTTATATATAATATACATGTGCCGTACATGTGATTATTTCTAATAGATATTATATTAATTATAATATCTTGAGACAATAAGTAAATTATTTTCTAATAATGAATATTCTTATTTAGAGAAAACTTAATATTTTATGTTATGGCTAAATACATAATTTCTAATGTATTTTCAAAAGTAGTTTAATTTATAAAAGAAAACTAAGTTATATTAATAACTTGAGTTGCTATAGTACCGTAAGTGTTATAGATAATATTTGAATATTCTATTCGTAATATATTTATATGTGGACCTTTGACTTAATAGTTCTAATTTAATTAAACATGTTATAAGTAGTAATGTGGTGAGAGATGAGTAAGTAATGAGAATAATAATAAGCTTAAGACTAAGCTTGTGGGAGATGTACTGTGTGGCACGATAATAGATTCGTTGATGAATTAATTAATTCAAGGATGGAAGAATTTTTAATTAAACAATTAATCTATATTAATTGTTATTATAATAGTATATTGCTTTATTATTATAGCTAGTGGTAATATAATAATAAAGAGATTGATTATGAATATGATTGAAAATTGTATTGATAAGGAATGAGGTATATTGTCCTATTATATTATTATTATGGATAATATAATATTATCAAGTAATTATTTGATAATATGTTGATTAACGAGTAAAAGATTTGTAAATATAATAAGATTTATAAACGCTAATCAATTGTTATATAGGTTAATAATTGATTTATGAGGAAGAGATTTATTAATATTATTATTAATTAATTGATAAGATACGTAATTTGTTAATTCTTATGTGCAAGCATGCGATATTAAAAGTATAACGTATGGTAGTTAGCTATATATTATACGAAGTGTAAAGTGCGATGTGACTATGTTATTTAGGTATATAAACTATATAGTAAAGTTTATTGAGTTACATGAGATGTGTGTGTGTGTGACGATGTGTATATTGAGTATACAATAAAATAATATATCATGGATATATTGTAAACAATCATTGAATTAATAAAATTTAATAATAGAGGAGACAATACACTGTGATGGTACCCGAAAGAATTATATCCGGTATTAATAAAATGTACATGGGCTATATATGTGCAATTAAATTTATTACTTGGTAATAGTAATTGTTTATCGGGACTACATTGTGACACATTAAGTTATAACTTAAGTTATATGAAATGGAATGTGTACAACTTAAATGTATATGGAATGTATATATAAACCAAGTGTTGTATTACATGTTCCAAGTTGCTGAGATTCATTTGGTTGTCCCAATATTAGAGTCACTTCTCTGCTTCTCCTTCACGTGAACACTGATAGTAGTGTGCATACAAGCCAATCATGTATGATGATAAAGCACATACTTTGTAAACAATCTTATTTATTTATTAATAAAATATTCATTTAAGGCATATAAGTATCTACATGGTGCTGTTTTTATAATATGTAAATAACCCATAGTTTTAAGCAATGCTTTTAGAATCATGATGGGATCATGATAATGAGATCTAAATTCTTAGAAAGCTTAAAAACTAAAATAGTTCCCAATTGTGGGATTACTAAAATGGGGATTAGTAAATCCGGATAGATTGGTACATATGTTGCTTGCTCATTGGATGAGGATGACTGATCTCATGGTCATTTGTGTGGAGACACTAAAGAAAGTATGTAGGTGCTTATTGGAGAATAAGTTCACTAAACGTGACTACCTATGGAATACCTAATGGAGTTTTACTCGCCTGTCAATAGGAATTCCTAATGTGATAGTAGTACAAGTGATCCTTGGACTTGAGATCATCATAGTATCTTGTATGTAACAAATTATACTTTGACTTATTTATTAAGGCCTTTTAAGGCATATATAGGGTATGCTTGGGTATAATGAGTTGCATATGGAGATAATGTATGATCAATAAAGAATCTACCACCTCTAGTAAAAGAGGAGATATGTCCTATGTGATTCGTTAAATGACAACCCAGGAATCCTTGGCCAAGGTAGAATGAAATTAGAAAGAGGTTTCTAATTTGCATTATTTGGAGTTGTGCATTTTCTAATCGAAATACATATGATTAAATAAATTAAGACTTGACAGTAAATCCATGTCTTATATTTAATTGGGACATTGTATGGTGGAAGGATTGAATTGTACGGTAACTATTAACTCATAGGTTCTTTTATGATTAATGTTGAAATCTATATTATCTGAAAAGTCGTTGATCGCTAGGGAGGCTTATCCATATTATAGAATAAATGTTATTTATTTAAATAGATTATTAGTTTAATTTATTTATTTAAATAAGATTAGAATTGTTCTAATTGATTTATTCATAACCGGTTTAATATGGAGAACCTAAAGGGTCACACCATAAAAGAAAGAAAAATTATTTCAGAAGAAAATGGCATGATAGTAATAATGCATTAATTATAATTAATTTAATCTATGGTGATAGAATAAATTAAATAGCTTCATGTTTATTATTTAATATTTTAGAAATATTAAATATAAATTAATAAGAGGAGTCTTATTAATATTATTATTATTATTATTATTTTAATTCTAAAGGAGTTTAGGAATTAATATAATATCAGTACTCTCTCTCAATCCTAATAAGATTAGGATATAAATTAATTAAAAGTGTTTAATTAATTAATTAAATAAAACCCTATTCTAATTAGATTAGGAGGGTTAACCTAATATCTATATAAGAGAGTCTTATATCAGAAATAAGGTACGTGAATTTTTCCAAGAGTTGGGAGTACACATATTCTATAGAGATAGAAACAAGGGTTAAGCCAATAACTCATCTTCTTGAGTTCTTCATCTTCCTTGGTGGATCACCGTTAGAGGCCAAACATTTGGGTGGCTGACATTGATCAAGGGAAGGAGCCACTACAGAGGAATCAAAGGAATCAAAGGAGTAGAACTTGTACCTGAGAAAACTTGGATCTTCAAAGGTATAATTCTATTTTTCTCCTTCTATATTCACTGATAATTGATGCACAAGAATGATCATGGTTATGGGTTTGTATAAATTTTTGAAAACCTAGTTTTTGCGCTTCCGCCCTATTTATGTGATTTGATTGCATGATTGAGTTACGTACAAACCCAACAAACACCACATGGCTACTACTCTATATTTTTTCTCAAACTCAGCAATGTATAGCTAATGATCATGGGGGAGTGGCCATCATGATGGGATTTACCAACCCTTTACCTAATCTCCATGAACCATTAGATTCTTGTTTCTTCCATTAGTTTGAATTGGTGAGTAAATTTATGGACTAGATAATGAATTATCTATATAATGCACCCTTCTCCTTCTCATTTTAAATTGTTGAGATATTAATGAGTAGGGCTAGTATACTGAGTTTTCTATTTGATTTGAGAGAGATATCAGTGAGGGAGAAATTGCTTTAGCAGCTCAATTCATAGTGACAGAGGTATAATTCCCATTTTCTGTAAATTTCTTACATGCTTAATTATGCTTGAATTCATGATAGTAGATTAGAGAATGTTTATTAGTTGCTATGGTAGCTTATAAACATGTTAGAACCATTATGTAGATGCTCAGAATTGAATTGCTGTGAAGATTTCTGAGTTTGGGTCTGTGAACTGCCGAACAGAAGACATTTCTGTCTCTGGCCGGCCACCTGCGCAGCTACGCCAGTTTTGTACTGGCCAGCGGTGCAGCTGCGCCAGTACTAGATTCTGGTTTCTTATTTTTCTGCTGCAGAACTGTTAGAGGCTATCATGTAATATCTTATTTAGCAAGCATGTGGACATGGTTAATATGTATATATATGTACGTAGACGTAGTACGAGCATGTATAACCATGATAGATACAAACTTGATGAAGAAACTTATAGTTTGAAAATAAACTTAAGGTTTTATAAACGAATTTTGGCGTATATAAGTCATGTTTATATTCTGACTTTTGAGACACATTAGTATGGTTTAAGAATGCATGTTGACTTGTGTGTATATGCTTCATAATGTGACATGGACATACGAACCCCACTATTGAACCTTTCTAACGAAAATGTTAGTTTCAAAGGTGAACCTTGGCACATCAATGTCATGAATACATTTTGATTTTGCGAGCATGTTTAGATAACTTAGAAATACGTGTCGAATATGTTAACACATGAATCTAGATAGCATGGACGTATTAGACCCTATTAGTGAGATTTACTAGTGAAAGTATACGTTTTGCAGGTGAGTCTTGACATGTATATTGAGATTTGAATTCTGATATTTGTAAACATGTTTGATAGTACTCGTAGACTCAATCATGTATCCTACATGTATATATACCATGATTAGGTGTTGTGATCCAAGTTTAGCATAAACGAAGCATGTTTTCAAACTAATAACTATAATAGTTAAATGTATGAAATATGAATGTTCATGAACATGCCCAATATGAGTTATATGAATACTTTATGTGTTTAAAGAACGAGCATGATAAACTTTGTGATGTTCATGACCTTGAGTGGCCTTAAAATTGTTGGAATGTTGACTTAAAACCTATATCATGTAGATTGCACGTGAAAAGGTTAAACAAGCATGAAAGTATCCTTTAATGTGTATACATGCTATGTAGGACCATATGTTAATACTTGAATCCGATTTCGACGGTTAATAGAGTATATTTGCTTTGTTATGGTCTTATGTGTTAGTAATGATAAATGAGAATGATTAACTCAAAAGATGGACTACACTAGCTATATGTAAATAGATTAGTGGTAGACAGGCATGTGTATATGAAGAATGTTAGTAAGTACGTATGGTTAAAGTATACGTATACTTACATAGTTATTCTAAGAATACGATAAGAATGTGTGGATACATATAACTAATGAGTGTGATCTCTATGATTAATATAATTGTGTAGGATTACACGAAGTGCAGATATTCTTAAGCAGTTAAGTCGTAGTTATTAAACTACGAATCAAGAAAGTCTTTCAGTTCCTATTTGATATATGAATTCAATAACTGTTAGTTGAATTATATTATGCTGTGATAATGTGAACTATATATGAACTGTATATGAGATATAAATGAGATTGAAAGTTAATCTTTGATGATATACTTGTTATAAATTATTTATAAATGCATAAACTGAGTATGATGTTGTATGCTATGTGATGCATAAAAACTGTTAGAATTGCTGAGCTGTCGAGCTCACTCTTGCAAATAACCATTTTTGCAGGTTAAGGACTTACGATAAAGACTTCGTGCTTCTTGATTGATAAAGATAGATAGTATCGCAATGAAGAATATTGTTTAGATTATTACTTGAACCACGTTTAGGTTCTAGGAGTGTGCTTGATATATACTTACGATGTATAATACTTGTTGCATTGTAAAGATGTATTAGTTAATACATAGAGGATATCGAGTTGATTTGTAAACCTTTATACGATAATTCGAATATAGTGAATCATAATATAGTTTGATTCAGGGAAATGTAATGGATTCAAGTTATAGAATCAATAAAAGATTTTATTCAAAGGATATTGAAAAGTTTAAGTTGTTCCGCATTTTAGTAACATCGAATGTGATGTTTAGACAGGGATGGTATATGACCGAGTTTTGGAACTTGTAAAAGTTTGGAGTCATCATTCAAAATCCTAGATATGAATAGAATTTATATTCTAAATTGTAATAAGCAAAGTTGTATTCTTTTACTAATGATTAAAAGATGTAATAGTTCGACGATAGTAGTATCGTGACTGCATCGAATCCAAGGAAAGAGAGGAACCCGGATTTGGGGGCGTCACATTAACTACCCATAGATTTGGTTCAAAAGGAGTACCAAGCTAAGGTTTTTCACGCTTAACACCTTTTATGGAAAATTTTGCCATAACTTCGTTATAATGTAATTTTCCTCCATTTCACTTGGAATATTTCCACAACTTACATAGCTATGATTTCATCTTTTGAAATCATACCACAAGATGTAATAAACACATATTTAGGTCCGTTTATAGTCCACTATTAGCTTATTTTTCCATCCTCATGTTTGGGCTTAAGTTTTAATTATTTGATTCACTTGGAATACATCTTTAAGGTGTTTTAACAAGGTAACTTCAAGGTCCATAATGACCTTCACTTATATCCAACCACCAACAACTATCAAATTCAAAGAAAATCAAAGAGATGAAGGAGTTAGGGTTCTAGACTTGCTTTTTGTGTTCTTGTTCTTGTTCTTCTTCCTTCTACCTTTGATCTTGATTTGATCTTGCTCCTCCTCCTTCCTCCTTATATCCGCCCACTCTCTCTCTCTCTTTTCCCTCTTGCTCTTGCTTTATCTCTTTCTCTCTAACACTTAATCAAAATAATGAAAGGTGAAGAGATGATACTTATAATCTTGCTTATATAGGAGCTAGTTTCCACTTCTTAAAAGTTGGTCACCCAACTTAAGTCTTCCATGGTCCTCCCTCTCATGTTTAATAACTCACTAATCACCCCCCTTGAGTTATCCTAATCAAACCACAATTAAAACTAACTTAAGGCACTTAATGACCACTTAATGACCAAAATCACCTAATGAAACATTGGTCATCATTTGTCTACTCTAAGGTGTGATGAGTCATGTATCATGACTCACCAAAACTCCTCCCTAGACCAAAAATTCGGCCACCACATGCCCATTGTGCCCCTCTACTTGCCACCTTGCTAGGTGAGTCACTACAACATTATCCCATGTGGGATAATCATCCAACAAACTTGCTTTGGCTCTAAGTCTTAGGTTTTAACCCTAAGGCCTGAGTCATGACTCAACCCTAAGCCAAGCCACCATAAACCCTTGGCTTCACCCTTAGGTCAACCCTAGCCAAACCTCACAAACCATAGGCTCAACCCTAGGCTCATTCCTTGGCTCAAACCTAGCAAATTCCAAATTTCTTAACCAAACCTCCAAATTCTTAGACTTAGTTAGTCAAACTAATTCTAGTTAGACTTTTTCATATCTAGTTAGGTTTCCTAACTTTTTTTAGTTACTTTTTGTAATCCGCTCGGTTAGCCAAAAATTCGACTTTCGATTTTCAAAAATTTGATTTCGCTACCGATCCCCCTTTTCTGAAGAAATGATATACCATAATTCGAAAATTTAAAAAATAAGATTTCCTTTTTAGCGTGAATAGTGATTTTACATCTTTTTTTTGAAAAAAAATTAATTTCTACATTTGCCCTCTAAACACTAAAAAACGCACACATTATTCATAGCGCCATCATATAACGACCATAGGTTGCATAAAACTCAAATCATCAATAAAATCTCAATTTATTAAATAATTTCTTATAAATCCAATTTACAAGGATATTCGATGTTTTGCGATCCTTACATTAGCTGTTTTATCTAGAGCCACCAGTTTCTTCTCATTATCAGTCCACTCAATTATCTGTCTAACAACAACTTTGTTGGGATCGTCAAGAGTTGGTGTGAGTTTTGTAGAAACGTAGGGGCCATTAATCACATCGAATAACTCATCATCATTTGCATCCACATACACTTTTATACAAACTTTCCAATTAGCAAATTTATCTTTATTACACAAGGGTTGTTTCGACCACCAAACTCAGAACTGATTTTAGTTAGTGTCATGGATCTACTCAAGCTATAAAGCTAGTTCAAGAGAACGCTGCTAAAATACCACTTTTTATTCCCAAAAGGCACAAATAGATTTATAAAGGGGGTTGAATAGATTCTTTAAATTTTCTTTTTAAAGATATATTACCAAATTAGTTAAACAAGTTATTTGATTGATTAAGCACAACACTGTATTTTTAAACCCTTCACATATTATCATAAAACACACAGCTCTAAATTTTGTGAACAGATGGAGAAATAAGTCACAAAAATAAAACGTAGAGCGACAGAATGTAAAGTTCAAAAAGTAAAGAACACAAGGATTTTAAGAGGCTTGAATCACAAAAGTCTCCTAGTCTTCTCTTCTACTCCGCGAGTAGGGATATTCCACTAAGAAGAGTAATCATCAAGATTACATTTCAATAAGAAATTTTATGCAACTGATTCACAAAGAATCCTTTAAGTCACACAAACTTGGATCTTATCAATCACAAAGAAAAGATGTTTGTTTTAAGGTACTGCTAAGTTGCTTAAAGTTCTATTCAAATAACTTAGCAGCAGAATTTGTTTGTTGAAATCGTAGAGTGGAGCTTGTAGACTCAGAGTTTCAGCATTTGGATTTGATGAATTCGTTCTTGTTCTATACTTGAAATTGTTGTCCTTATATAGTTTCTTCTTGGACCTTCCAGTTGGAAAGTTGTCGTTGCTCCATTCTAACTTGGACACTTATCATTCTTCAATTGTTTGACTTCAAATTGTTGCCTACTTGGACCACCTTAGGTCGCTTTCTTCAGTACTGAGAAAAGTGCAGTTGAAGTCACATGTCCTTTGACTCTGCTAATATAGTTAATAGATAGAACCTTTGTCGACTTGTCCCTATTGCAAACTCATCTGAAGATAACCTCGGAGGGTCGAGTGATTTAAGGTTTATGATCCTTGCCATAACCTACTACTAATTTGTCAAGGGTCTGCAATCTACGATTTGGACTTTCCTAGAGTGAAATCGTAGAATGACTTTTATGCTCTACGAATTTTAGTGACTGTGATTTTGGCTTTTCGAATAGGCTTATACTCTACGATCTCTAACTGTCTTCAGTTCACTTTGCGATCTTAGAGTAACTATACCTTAAGCTTTACGAACTTCTTTTGGGCGAGGACAACTTAGCTAATATAGAGTTTTAACTCTACGACTTGGATCAACCTAACAAGTTTGATCACTAAACTAAGTCTTTTTATATTGAATTCTTTCCGTAAGGACTTTACAGGAGCTACTTGTTTACTAATATACATCAAAATAGGATCATCACCAAATTAAATAGGTTTGGCATAAATTATACGTACTAACACATCACATTCGCACTAAAATATTTATAAAACGATCAACTAAAAATCTTTTATAAAGCTTAAGTTTATCACCTTTAGATTATAAAACATTATATGTGGGATAAAATTATTTATACTAATTCATACCACTTCAGATAAATCTATCACATGATTAGTCTGTTATTTAATCCTTAGACTATTGGTTTTATCATTTCTAACGTCATTTGATATCTCGAAAAGGGATTATATAATACTACCTTTCTAATTGGGATTATAATCTGTGACACCCCCAGAAAAGGTCCAGTCAACCCAACCCATTCTGAGTCGCCAAATACATGGTACAGAATTCAAATACAAACTTTATATCACACGGTCGTGCAAAATACGACCACACAACTGTGAGTGTCAATACAAATATGTAGAAAATATTAACATTCAAACTAAGTCCTCATTACAATTATTATCACACTATTTATTAGAAATAGTGAGGACTACTGCTGCTCTAACTCGGACCATCACTCTGTCCCCCGACTAGTTCCTGCGACATTCTCATTTTCTGAAGAGGACAATAGATGAAAAGGGTGAGCTCAACTAGCTCAGTAAATAATATTATGACTAAGATAATGGAAAATAAATTATTGTTAGTCTTCAACAATTCAGATAAAATATTATAGACAACAAGTTTTAGATCAATATTCGCAGCGAAAATAACAATTCATTAGAAGAGTTAAGTAGAGAATGAAGTCTACTATCTTCTATGATTTAAAAGTCCATCATCAATATTTTATCCCTGTAACATCAATCAATATACATCTCGAATCAAATATTCATCTTTGCACTACAGGCCAAAGACATTCATTTGTATCACCAGTGGTCATGTTCATCTCAACACCTGTCATCTTTGCACTACGGCCAAAGATATGCATCAGGTAATCATTCATATTTGCTCTACAGGCCAAAGATATTCAGTTATATCACCATTTAGAACTGAGGATGATGACAAATAATATAAATAACGAATCCAGTGAGATAAAAGAAAAAGATTAAGGATTCGCATTTTAATTTATCCAAGTTTAAAAATACTTCATAATAATACTTTGTCGAGCAAAATTTAATAATAGAGCTCAAAACTTGGATCCAATCAAAGATATGAAAATTAACAAGCAACTTGGACAAATAGAAGAAAATTTAATTTTTTCGTGAATAGTGTTGTATACGTGAATAGTGCCGTACACGTGAATAGTAACCCCGACAAAAAAAGTAAGAATTTCATAATAAAATCCATAACAATATTTTGATATAATGATATTGAAAAGAATAACATCGTTTACGAAAGAAAATAACATCCTTTACTTTAACCGGAGAGTAGTTTTGACTGAAATATCGTATATTATGTGAACGAAAATTTGCACTGTTATCAACACTCAAAGTATCTAAATACTCACAAGAAATACGCTCGATATTATAGAGAGAAACTTTTCTAATTCTGGTGTGATTTTCATTTCTAACGAAGCACCCTATTTATAGAAAAAGCTTAGGATGCCAAAGTAGACTTTTGCGCCCGGCGGCTTCTCCCAGCACACCTCGTGAGATTTTGAAAAAATTCAACATTCAACAAGCAAATGACAAAAGTGGGGCCCACAATTTTATATAAAAAAATATTTATTTTTGAAACTTCAATAATTCATAATAAATAACCCTTTTATCAGAAAAATATAAATTATATATCCTTTCCATGGAAAATTTAATTCTCTACAACTTTGTAGAAGGAAGTTTTTCCAAAATCCCAATCAAAAATAGCTGAAATCCATAAACGGATGATTTTCCACACCAAAATACTGATAAAAACACCTCAGCACTAATTCTTTTTTTTATATCCACAAAATAAATATTTTCTTATCATATAAATTAATAATTAATTATTCACAAATAATATTACAGAACTACAATATTGACAACCAGGTCGTTCTCAGGAAAGAGGGGGCCTTCCGATAAGGATTTTTCCTTACTGGCGCGCAATTAAATAACCCCTCCTAGACAGAACTTCCTTAGACATTGTCAATAATGCTATCTAATAATATTATTTAAATAATATGAATTATTGATTTGATAATGTGAAATACTGTGCAGTGATAATTATTGAATCAATAATACAAAATATCAACGGTAGCAATTATTGAATCAATCATATAAAATAGCAACGTAGTAATTATTGAGTCAATAATATAAAATATTGAACAGTAATTACTGTAGCAATAATTGAGTAAGTGCCTTTTTACGTAAGAATCAATAATTCGAAATACTATGCAATACCGTGTTCTACTGTGCAATACCGTGTGCTACTGACATACACGGTCAATCCAAAAGACATGACTAAGAACTCATAATGCCCATACCGAGTTCTGAAAGCAGTCTTTGGAATATTCTCAGTTTTAATCTTCAGCTGATGATATCCAGAACGAAGATCGATCTTTGAAAAGAATTGTGCTCCTTGCAACTGGTCGAACAAGGTCATCAATACGAGGTAGCGGATACTTATTCTTGATGGTGACATGGTTCAACTCCCAATAGTCAATACAAAGTCGCATACTCCCGTCTTTCTTCTTTACGAATAAAATAGGAGCACCCCAAGGAGACGTACTACGATGAATAAAACTGATGTCTAATAATTCCTGTAATTGGACCTTTAACTCCTGAAGTTCAATAGGAGCCATTCGATATGGGGTTTTAGAAATGGATTTTGTACCGGGCTCAAGGTCAATAAAGAATTCAACTTCACGTTCTGGGGGTAGACCGGGAAGTTCTTCTAGAAATACATCAGGAAACTCATTAACAACAGAAATATTATTCAGATCTGACGTATTTTGGTTTAGATCAATGACAAACGAATAGCTTTGTGACTTGAAATGACATTGACAGATTTTAGTGGTTTGGTGGTTTGAATTAGCACAACAGGTTGGTTAGGAATATAAAAACTAACAACCTTACGAAAATAATCAATTTTGGCATGGCAAGTGGTTAACCAGTCAATTCCTAAACTCACGTCAAATGCAAGTATTTTCAAAGATATAAGATCAACAGGTAGGGTGAGGGTACTAATTTGAATCAAGCAAGATTTGTAAACTGTAGATGTAACGAAAGTTTCTCCTAACAGAGTTTCAACAGATAAGTCAAAGTCTAACTTCTCAGGTGTTAAATTTAATCGTTGAGCACAAGTAGGTGAAATAAAAGAATGGGTAGCACCGGTATCTAACAAGGTGTAAACTTCGCAAGAGTTTATGATTACCTTACCCGTAATCACCTCGTGTGGGTTCCTCGCGTTTTGGGCTGTCACGACAAACGCTCTTCCAGGAATCGCCGACTTTGACTTGTTCGAAACCGCCTTGGAATCACCACCCCCGCTGGACTTGGTTTCGCTACAGGACAATCTTGAGCTATATGTCCTTCTTTTTCACAGTTATAGCATGCTTTGAATTATTGTGGGCAGTTTGGGCTGATATGTCCTTCTTTCCCGCATTTATAGCATACGACCAGTGGTCGTTCTCCTCCCCTAGAAACAGTTGATGCTGGTACTGATGTTGACGTCTTCACGTTCTCATTGTTGTACCTTCTCTTCTTAAAATCTCCTCCCGATTCGCTTTTTCTACTATTATGGCCACGATTACCACCGGAGTGGTAACCGCTTCTGTCATGATACTTTCATCCCCGCTGGTTGTCATTGTTCCGATGACTGCTGCCACCGGTACAACCTTGGTTGTTGTCCCTTGGTTGAACATAATCACTATCTCGTTCTAACAACTGGGCCCTGTTTACTACATCCGAATATAGAGAAAATTTGTGAGAAATGAGATATTGATGAATTTCAGGTTTCAAACCTCTCAGAAACTTCCGTGTCATACGTTCCTCATTCTCCACCAAATGAGGTGCAAACCTGGACAACTCCGCGAACTTAGCCTCGTACTAGGACACAGTCATGTTGTTTTGTTCCAGTCTGATAAACTCTACCTCCTTCATATGACGAATACTTTCAGGAAAGTACTTGTCATTGCACAGTTTCTGGAATGCTTCCCAAGACATCTTGAGTGCGGCAGTCTGGGTATGCTTCACAGATTCCCACCAGTAATTTGCCTCTCCACGGAACATAAAGGTGGCAAATGGCACCTTCTGTTCCTCCGTGCATCCCAAGACATCAAATATCTTGGTAATTTTCTTAACCCACGTCTCTGCTTTGATCGGATCCGGCTTTCCAAAAACTCTGGTGGTCCCAATTCTTTGAACTGCTTGGCAGTGACAATTCGCGTGTTGTTATTATCTCCACCTGTATTTTGCACACGATTCTCACTCGTCTGGTTTTGCATGAACTGCAAAAAGCTTCTAAACATCTCATCGTTTATCGTCTGATCAGTGTTGTTTTTAGAATGAACATTGCCTTCCTGTTGCACGTTCTCCTGGTTGGTGATTAAAGGTGTCTCCACAGTCTCATTCACTCTATTGTTAACATTCTCAGCTGCTATTCTCAAATACTGCCATAAAACAAGGGTTAATTAAATAAATTAACATATCACATATTAATCCTATGCTCCGACTGACCAATTAAATACCACATAAGCATAGGTAGGACATACTAGTGAAGGATTTACTCGTCTCTCCCCTCCTAGTTCTATTCCCAGATCTCCGTCAGAGACCATATCCCTAAGCTCTGATACCAACTGTGACGCCCCCAGAATAGGTCCAGTCAATCCAACCCATTCTGAGTCGCCAAATACGTGGTACATAATCCAAATACAAACTTTATATCACACGGTCGTGCAAAATACGACCACACAACTATGAGTGTCAATACAAATATGTAGAAAATATTAACATTCAAACTAAGTCCTCATTACAATTATTATCACACTATTTATTAGAAATAGTGAGGACTACTACTGCTCTAACTCGGGCCATCACTCTGTCCCCCTACTAGTTCCTGCGACATTCCTATTTCCTGAAGAGGACAATAAATGAAAAGGGTGAGCTCAACTAGCTCAGTAAAGAATATTATGACTAAGATAATGGAAAATAAATTATCGTTAGTCTTCAACAATTCAGATAAAATATTATGGACAACAAGTTTTAGATTAATATTCGCAGCGAAAATAACAATTCATTAGAAGAGTTAAGTAGAGAATGAAGTCTACTATCTTATATAATTTAAAAGTCCATCATCAATATTTTATCCCTGTAACATCAATCAATATACATCTCGAATCAAATATTCATCTTTGCACTACAGGCCAAAGATATTCATTTGTATCACCAGTGGTCATGTTCATCTCAGCACCTGTCATCTTTGCACTACGGCCAAAGATATTTATCAGGTAATCATTCATCTTTGCTCTACAGGCCAAAGATATTCGGTTATATAATCATTTAAGACTGAGAATGATGAAAAATAATATAAATAACGAATCCAGTGAGATAAAAGATAAGGATTAAGGATTCGCATTTTAATTTATCCAAGTTCAAAAATACTCCATAATAATACTTTGTGGAGCAAAATTTAAGAATAGAGCTCAAAACTTGGATCCAATCAAAGATAAGAACCTTAACAAGCAACTTGGACAAATAAAAAAAAATTTAATTTTTTTGTGAATAGTGTCGTATACGTGAATAGTGTCGTACACGTGAATAGTAATCCCGACGGAAAAAGTAAAAATTTTATAATAAAATTCATGACAATATTTTGGTATAATGATATTGAAAAGAATAACATCGTTTACGAAAGAAAATAACATCCTTTACCTTAACCGAAGAATAGTTTTGACTGAAATATAGGATATTATTTGGACGAAAACTTACACTGTTATCAACACTCAAAGTATCTAAATACTCACAAGAAATACGCTCGATATTATAGAGAAAAAATTTTCTAATTCTGGTGTGATTTTCATTTCTAACTAAGCACCCGATTTATAGGAAAAGCTTAGGATGCCAAAGTAGACTTTTGCGCCCGGCGGCTTCTCCCAGCACACCTCGTGAGATTTTGAAAAAAATTCAACATTCAACAAGCAAATGACAAAAGTGGGGCCCACCATTTTATTTAAAAAAATATTTATTTTTGAAACTTCAATAATTCATAATAAATAGCCCTTTTATCAGAAAAATATAAACTATATGTCCTTTTCATGAGAAATTTAATTCTCTACAACTTTGTAGAATGAAGTTTTTCCTAAATCCCAACCGAAAATAGCTGAAATCCACAAACGGATGATTTTTCACACTAAAATACTGATAAAAATACCTCAGCACTAATTTCTTTTTTTATATCCACAAAATAAATATTTTTTTATTATATAAATCAATAATTAATTATTCACAAATAATATTACAGAACTACAATATTGACAACCAGGTCGTTCTCAGGAAAGTGGGGGCCTTCCGATAAGGATTTCTCCTTACTGGCTCGCAATTAAATAACCCCTCCTAGACAGAACTTCCTTAGACATTGTCAATAATGCTATCTAATAATATTATTCAAATAATATGAATTATTGATTTGATAATGTGAAATACTGTGCAGTGATAATTATTGAATCGATAATACAAAATATCAACGGTAGCAATTATTGAATCAATCATATAAAATAGCAACGTAGCAATTATTGAGTCAATAATATAAAATATTGAACAGTAATTACTGTAACAAAAATTGAGTAAGTGCCTTCTTACGTAAGAATCAATAATTCAAAATACTGTGCAATACCGTGTGCTACTGTGCAACACCGCGTATTATTGTATTTTAATCACCGGGTATTTCAACAGTACTAACGGTAATAACTACGCCGTTATTTTATAAAAAAGTTATTTCTGTCGCTTTCTATATCCGACAGTTATTCCGTCATGGGGCCCACAAATGACTGCGCCGTCGTACAAATATTCCCAGACAACAAGAATATTCCACGACTAAATGAATATTCTCCGACAAAAATAAATATTTTATAACCACTTACTCATTTTGAAATATTTGCGCATTTTACCCACAACTTACTATATTAATTAAATCAACCCCTTACTATTTCAAAATAATATATAAATAAAATTAAATCTTTATTTACAAAATTCGGGGTCTTACATAATCCTTCATCAAATGACATTAGAAATGATAAAATGTAGTCCATTGGATATGTGACACCCCCAAATTCGGGTCACTTTTACCTCGGGTTTGATGCTCACTATAATAAACATTCATACCCATACATTCATACATTAACTTAATACATGTCTTAATTACATAGACTTGATATAAAACTAATTTATAATCCCAAGTTCTTAAACCTTTACAACATTCATACAAATTAATAATATTAAATTCTTTGTTACATCACTTAGTAATTCTAATAAGCACATGCACTTAATATTACTATTCTGAGGAATTCCTGTGACTACCCGAATTTTCAAGAATTAATAAATGAGAATTTAATAAATAAAATTCTTATTTTAAGTTGTTCGAGTACGAGGATGAGTATATGTGTTATATATTGTGAAATATGTGATTTTGTGTGAAGAGAATTTTAGGTATTAATATTTATTGAATGAAAATAAATATTAAAATTAATTTATTTATTGAGTTAAATAAATAAATTATGTGGGTTATGGAGTAATTTAATTAAGTGTAATATATTAATTAAATAAATATTTAATATTTAATATTTAACTAATATGTAATGATTTTATGTTATAGTTCTAATTTAATTAGGATAATTAAATTAGATGAAGTTATGTGGTAATTGTTACATAAAATTATAATTAGCGAGTAATTATAATTGCTATGTGACAATTTTTATGTGATTAATTGATGTTAACTTTTAATTAATTAAATTAGAATGATAGGATTTAATTAATTAAAGTGTAATATTAAAAATATGTGTTAAAGAATTTATTAAAATCGTTTTTAAAATCGTTTTGTCAAACAAGGCCCTTGCACCTGTTTTAAATTCGTTTTGCCAAACGGGGCCTCAACTACTAATAAAAATTGTTTTTAAAAAATAAGTTATTTTGCCAAACAAGCCTTTGGGCTTTTAAAATTCAAATTTGTAACTTACATATTAATTATAATTATTATAATTAATAAGGGTTATTATGTTTATAATTATGATTGTATTATATGTATATAGATGTATGTATATTACAATATACGTTAGATTAAAACAAAAGAGTTAGAGTTTTATCAGTACCAAAACAAGAAGAGAAAAATACAAAGAAAGAAAAAAGAGAGAAGAGAAAGGAGAAAGAAGAAGAAGGAGTTTGAAAGAATCAAACATATAACCATCTTCTCCTTCCAATCAATTAACAAGTGTATAATTGCTATCCTTGTAGTTTTTAGAGTTTTATGTTTATGTTCTTCATAATTTAGTTCTCCGTAAAGATAGTTCTTCATAAAAATTTACGATTTTTATGTATATATATGATAGTGTGTATGTAAACTGCTTACATATGATGACTAAGATAAATTAAGTGGTTTAATTCATGTAAAATGATGAACGTGAAGAAATCATATTCATCATGAATAATAGTAAACTTGTCTTTGAAAATATATGGTTCCGTTAAAATCAAAATTTTGTGTATGATTGTTAATTGTTATATAAATTGATTATAGATTATGTTAATATGGTTATAAACAAATTCAATATACTTTGGATTATGTATTTTGAATTAGAAATAAATTGCAGTATTCAATTTTATCAAGAACATTTATCAATGGTTTTTTTAAAAAATTATGAAATTAGAGTTTTTGATTATGTATCATGATAATGGTATATATTAAAACATGTTAGAAGAGTTAAATATATTTTTTATAAGTTTTATGTGCAATATGTTAGTTAAAATTAGAATTTAGTGCGAAGAAATAAGTCAAATTGGCTTTTTCTCTGCATAGTTCGTGAACCAGTCTGCGTTTGCTGCAGGGGGCCCTCCCCGGCAGGCCTATCAAGGCAAAAACCCCCGCCCCGGCGGGGGGAGTGCAGAAAAGAAAATTTTGTAGTTATTTTGTGTAATTTTATTTAAGATCATGAAAAGTTAAGTTTATGTAATAAACTTGATGACATATTAGACATACCTTAAAATGCTTAATAATAGTAATGAATTATGTTAATAAAATATAATATGTAATTATAATTTGAATAGTAAAGGTTTAATTTCAATTATAATTTGTTAAATTATAATGAATATAGTTTGAGTAATTTTAATTAAGGTAAATGTGTAACTTAAATTATAATTTATTTAATTATAATGTAATGAGTGCATGAATTGAAATTGATTAATTATAATCAAAGTAATTATTTAATTTAAATTATAATTAATTTAATTAAATTTTAATTTATATAAATGCATAAATTGAGTTTGATTAATTCTAATCAAAATAAATGTATAATTTAAATTATAATTTATTTAATTATAATTTAATTAATATAAAATATAATTATAATTTGATTAATTATAATTGGGGAGAATGTATAATTTAAATTATAATTTGTTTAAATTATAATTAATAGGAGTACGTAATTATTAGTTGATTAATTATGTGAAAATGTACTATAATATGATTATGTGACGTAATTAATTATTTGATAATTAATTATTAACTTGATAATTAAATAGGAATGAGTTAACCTAAATGGGTTAACTAATTATGAGAATTAGATATGTGATAATTAATTTATATTATTAATTATATATATAATTTTGACAGTGTATGTTAAACAAATAAATGAGAGAGAACTATGAAGTGTAAAGTAAAAATTACTTAGACGTTTGTTAAGCATTATTAGGTGACTAATAATTGATGCGTATGGTAATACGTTGTGTAAGATTCATGAAGTGAAGATTATTATAAGCTGTTTTTCGTTAATTGGTAATCTACGAGCCAGGCAAGTCTTTCAGTTCCTATTTTCTATGTGAACTTGATGATGAACTATTTTAAATTGTATTGCAAAGAGCATGATATGTTATATATGTTATATGCATGAAACGTTAAAGTCAATTTATGACTACGTTGATTGAGTAAAGAATATTGATTGAGTAAGGAACTCAATCTTTTTACTTGTTATATGAATTGAAGCATGCATGATATGTTAGTCTAATAATTATGATGTATAAGATGAGCATGTTATTTATGTGCTACGTGATGCATGAAAGCTGTTAGATCTTGTTGGGCTGTCGAGCTCACTCTTGCAAATAACTATTTTTGCAGGTCAAGGTTTCAAGGTAATGATACGTGCTAATTGAATTATAGAGATCAATATTCAAGAAGATTACTTATGTTAGATGAGAAATGCATTTAATGTTTCGATTGTAACAAAATTGTTGAATTGTAAGCTGAGCTATCCGATGTATAGTGGATATTACTTTGTGATGTAAGACTTTATATAGCAATTTTGATGTAGCGATTCATATAATAAATTTGAATCAGATATGTATTGATAAAAGTTGAGATTTAGGACAATAAAGAAAGATATATATATATATATATATATAAGTTTTACTTATTCCGTATTTTTAGTGATTGTATCATCGATTAATGATGTAAAGTTAGAGGTTTATTGTATTGTTAACGACCGATGTCGAGAATTATATTTTATGAATTTTTGGGACGTTACAGTTGGTATCAGAGCTGATAGGTTATACACCTTAGGTAAGAGTACATTAGGATATGACCTTAGGTTGTAAGAATAAGAAGTTAAGTTTAAGTTACGTATGTTAAAAAGGTGATTCTTTTCACATACATAGAAGTATAGGATGAGTTAAGTCCTAGGAATGTTGTAAGACGAAGATGAGAATGACGAGTAGTAAACTCGAATAAAATATTGAGCTATATGAATGAAATTAGAAATTCTTAAAGGAAGAGTTGTTAAATAACTAAGAAGATTCAAAGAAGGATCTTGAAGAGATATGAAGATAAGAATAAGGAGTTGCCTAACTCTAATAATAAAGATGACGAATAATGATGAATAGACAAAGTCTATAAGATTAAAATCATAAATGAAATCTTGATATGACATGATGAGAGATAAAGATAAAAAGATTGTAAAACAAAACAATCATGAGATAAGAAAAGAATCATAAGGGAGATGATTATAGAATAAGATGACGACGTGATCTTTTAAAGTTGTAAAGATAGATGGTCTATAATGATTGAATAGTTATAGTTGATGCTATAACGAGAATGTACTATGATATAGTACGAGGTAAACTCACGAGGAGTTATAAATGATGAGATACAGGAAATCTGTATCGAGCATAGAGCGAGAAATTATGAGCAAGATAGAGTTAAGTGGGATTTCAACTGAGAGCTCATGTGGTGGCCGAGCTGTACAAACCTTTGTATAGGCATGGGTTTTGTGCTTACACTTGGTTTATCACAAGGGTAATCATTGAAATGTGGTGTCGCACTATCGATATATATATGGTGAGAAGGTGATTCTTATCCCATGTTTATAGTTGATAGTTAGAGGTGATATTAAGATTAGATTAGATGATATTAAGGTTAGGTGCAAGTTCTTAAAAACTCATACTTATGGTGAGTTCGTGACTCATAATCGTATATATGTTTTTGAACCCCTAAGCGTATGGACAGTCCCTGATCAGTTCTTGGACTACGTATTGCTAGGACAAGTTCTTAAACTCATATTATTGTGGCAAGTTCCTGAACTTCCAAATTGTGGTAAGTTTGATAAACTATACTGGGTATAGAAAGGTTATGGTATAGAAAACGTTGATGGTGCTGAAGATTGATAGAATGTTTAAGTAATGAAACGGGGGAGTAAAGATTTAAACAGATGAAGAAAATTTTGATATTCTAAATCTCCTAGCTTTGTTAGATTTTTAAAATTTATTGACTTCGTGCTGATGTTGCAGTTCTGTTTTCTTGAAAAATATTGGATCAAATGATTGAACCAATGGATTTTATAAAAAACAGTGCTATTATTCACATGTCTATGCTAATTTCATCAGCTAGATAAAAATAATTTGAAATTTTCAAAATGTATTTTATGTATTCTATGCATCATTTGATATGATGTAGGAATAATAATCGAGGAAGTCATCAATGTGATTAAACCTAGTATTGGATGTGATCGTATGATCGTCAGCCCACTATAGTATGATTTATTATGACGACGTCATGTAATGACGAAATCCTCAACACACCATTACTACGGTACGGTATCAGGATATTGTAAAAAAATTTATTTATTTTTAGTTTCCTTAAACTATAAAAAAAATAAAATTATTGAGTTGGTTAAAGATATATATATATATATATATATATATATATATATTTCGATTGATGTCCGAATTGTTGCTAGAAGTCTATGCTACTTGATTCAGCTAGACAAGTATTGAAAGATGTTTATGAAATTCGAGCGTTCTTAGTTAAACTATGTCAAACCAAATTATTTTAGTGCGTATTCATATGTTAATAAGCTGAGGTGAACAACCCTATAAAAAGGGGACATGTTATCGGAGACAATGGTTCCGAGTGTAACGCATATAGTCGTTACGATGTACTACGTTTGTGCACGACGTAGTAGTGCGATAGCCTGATCACCTAGAGCACTGATGTAGGATGTTTATAGTCTGTGTGATTGTTAAACATTTTGTTAGAGCGGTTTATAGTGTGAAGTACCGGGGGGTGAAACACTATTAAACCTAGAGATGATTTCAAGGTCTTATGACCCCTCAGCATGATTTGAGAATCTTTTAAATTCCTGAGTTCTGTATATCGCTTCCTAATTATTGAGCAATTGTAGAAGATTCTTATTATTCTGAAGAAGAATGTGGCAAAAAGGATATTCCTTAGAAAGAAGTAGTTGTGGAACGCAACAATCCAGTGAATAAGAATTAACATAAAATTTATTTTGATAGATTGAATGAACGAAGATTAATAAATAAATAAAAATCGAGGACGAAATTCTTAAAAGAATTGGTGAATGTAATAACCTGAATACTTACAAGATAGTGAAATATGAAGTATATGAATTCGACGAGTAGAGTATATGGAAATGATCCTTAGAAAGGAAATAAACGGGTTAAAGAATATATAATATTTGATATAATTGTGTTTAATTGAAGGTTATGTAATAAACCTAAAACTTGTTGAAGAAATGATTGGAGTAAGGGATATATTTATATATATAACTTTTGTTAAGCTAATGTGTTGAAGTTATTCAACGATAATTTTGAAAGAGATTTTGTGAAAACCGAGTAAGAGAGGTTTCGTTGATTCCGAGGACGGAATCCTTATAAGGAGGGAAGGATGTGACAACCCGAATTTTTAAGAATTAATAAATGAGAATTTAATAAATAAAATTCTTATTTTAAGTTGTTCGAGTACGAGTATGTGTATATGTGTTATATATTGTGAAATACTACATCCGTCCCACAATAAGTATTTTTTTAGGCTTAACATTTTTTTCCAAAATAAGTGATGTGTTAGAATTTCAATACAATTTTTACAATATTTTTTCATATGTGCCCTTATGCAACCAATGGTATTTATTGCCTATTTATTGGGAAGTTGAAAGGTTGAAGAAAGAGAAAGAGAGACCAAAATGCAATAAAAAAAAGTCTCAACTAAAACAAACAAAGTATATTAAGGGTATTTTTGTCATTTTAGCTTGTGTATTAGTATGTGTGATTTAAGTTAAAAAAGCACTTATTATGGGACGGAGGTAGTATGTGATTTGGTGTGAACAGAATTTTAGATATTAATATTTATTGAATTAAAATAAATATTAAAATTAATTTATTTATTGAGTTAAATAAATAAATTATGTGGGTTATGGAGTAATTTAATTAAGTGTAATATATTAATTAAATAAATATTTAATATTTAATATTTAATTAATATTTAATAATTTAATGTTATAGTTCTAATTTAATTGGTATAATTAAATTAGATGAAGTTATGTGGTAATTGTTACATGAAATTATAATTAGCGAGTAATTATAATTGCTATGTGGCAATTTTTATGTGATTAATTGATGTTAACTTTTAATTAATTAAATTAGAATGATAAGATTTAATTAATTAAAGTATAACATTAAAAATATGTGTTAAAGGATTTATTAAAAGAGTTTTTAAAACCGTTTTGCCAAACAAGGCCCTTGCACCTGTTTTAAATTCGTTTTGCCAAACGGAGCCTTAACTACTAAAAAAAATATTTTTAATAAATAAGTTGTTTTGCCAAACAAGCCTTTGGACTTTTAAAATTCAAATTTGTAACTTACATATTAATTGTAATTATTATAATTAATAAGGGTTATTATGTTTATAATTACGATTGTATTATATGTATATAGATATATGTATATTACAATATACGTTAGATTAAAACAAAATAGTTAGAGTTTTATCAGTATCAAAACAAGAAGAGAAAAATACAGAGAAAGAAAAGAGATAAGAGAAAGGAGAAAGAGGAAGAATGAGTTTGAAAGAATCAAACATATAACCATCTTCTCCTTCCAATCAATTAACAAGTGTATGATTGCTATCCTTGTAGTTTTTAGAGTTTTATGTTTATGTTCTTCATAATTTAGTTCTCTGTAAAGATAGTTCTTCATGAAAATTTACGATTTATATATATATATATATATATATGATAGTGTAGATGTAAACTGCTTATATATGATGACTAAGATAAATTAAGTGGTTTAATTCATGTAAACATGATGAACGCATGAATTACAGTGAACTTGTCTTTGAAAATATATGATTCCTTTAAAATCAAAATTTTATGTTTGATTGTTAATTGTTGTATAAATTGATTATAGATTATGTTAATATGGTTATAAACAAATTCAATATACTTTGGATTATGTATTTTGAATTAGAAATAAATTACAGTGTTCAATTTCATCAAGAACACTTATCAATGGTTTTTCTTCAAAAATCATGAAATTGGAGTTTTTGATTATGTATCATGATAATGGTATATATTAAAACATGTTAGAAGCTTTAAATATATTTTCTATAAGTTTTACGTGCAATATGTTAGTTAAAATCGGAATTTGGTTCGAAAAAATATGTCAAATTGACTTTTTCTCTGCACAGTTCGCGAACCAGTCTGCCTTTGCTGTAGGGGACCTGCCCCGGCGGGCCTATCAAGGCAAAAACCCCTATCCGGCGGGGGGAGTGCAGAAAAGAAAATTTTGTAGTTATTTTGTGTAATTTTGTTTAAGATCAAGAAAAGTTAAGTTTATGTAATAAATTTGATGACATATTAGGCATACCTTAAAATGCTAAGTAATAGTAATGAATTATGTTAATAAAATATAATATCTAATTATAATTTGAATAATTATGATTTGAATAGTAAAGGTTTAATTTCAATTATAATTTGTTAAATTATAATGAATATAGTTTGAGTAATTTTAATTAAGGTAAATGTGTAACTAAAATTATAATTTATTAAATTATAATTTAATGAGTGCATGAATTGAAATTAATTAATTATAATCAAAGTAATTATTTAATTCAAATTATTATTGGTTTAATTAAATTTTAATTTATATAAATGCATAAATTGAGTTTGATTAATTCTAATCAAAATAAATGTTTAATTTAAATTATAATTTGTTTAATTATAATTTAATTAATATAAAATACAATTATAATTTGATTCATTATAATTGGAGAGAACGTGTAATTTAAATTATAATTTGTTTAAATTATAATTAATATGAGTACGTAATTATTAGTTGATTAATTATGTGAAAATATAATATAATATGATTATGTGACGTGATTAATTATGTGATAATTAATTATTAACTTAATAATTAAAGAGGAATGAGTTAACCTAAATGGGTTAACTAATTATGAGAATTAGATATGTGATAAATAATTTATATTATTAATTATACATATAATTTTGACAGTATGTGTTAAACAAATAAATGAGAGAGAACTATGAAGTGTAAAGTAGAAATTACTTAGACGTTTGATAAGCGTTGTTAGGTGACTAATAATTGATGCGTATGGTAATACGTTGTGTAGGATTCATGAAGTGCAGATTATTATAAGCTGTTTTTCGTTAATTGATAATCTACGAGCCAGGCAAGTTTTCCAGTTCCTATTTTCTATGTGAACTTGATGATGAACTGTTTTAAATTGTATTGCAAAGAGCATGATATGTTATATATGTTGTATACATGAAACGTTAAAGTCAATTTATGACTACGTTGATTGAGTAAAGAATATTGATTGAGTAAAGAACTCAATCTTTTTACTTGTTATATGAATTGAAGCATGCATGATATGTTAGTCTAATGATTATGATGTATAAGATGAGCATGTTATTTATGTGCTACGTGATGCATGAAAGCTGTTAGATCTTGCTGGGATGTCGAGCTCATTCTTGCAAATAACTATTTTTGCAGGTCAATGTTTCAAGGTAATGATACGTGCTAATTGAATTATAGAGATCAATATTCAAGAAGATTACTTATGTTAGATGGGAAATGCATTTAATGTTTCGATTGTAACAAAATTATTGAATTGTAAGCTGAGCTATCCGATGTATAATGAATATTACTTTGTGATGTAAGACTTTATATAGCTAATTTGATGTAGCGATTCATGTAATAAATTTGAATCAGATATGTATTGATAAAGGTTGAGATTTAGGGCAATAAAGAAATATATATATATATATATATATATATAAAAGTTTTAATTATTTCGCATTTTTAGTGATTGTATCATCGATTAATGATGTAAAGTTAGGAGTTCGTTGTATTGTTAACGATCGATGTCGAGAATTATATTGTATGAATTTTGGGGACGTTACAGTTGGTTTCAGAGCTGATAGGTTATACACCTTAGGTAAGAGTACATTAGGATATGACCTTAGGTTGTAAGAATAAGAAGTTAATTTTAAGTTACGTATGTTAAAAAGGTGATTCTTTTCACATACATAGAAGTATAGGATGAGTTAAGTCCTAGGAATGTTGTAAGAAGAAGATGAGAATGACGAGTAGTAAACTCGAATAAAATATTGAACTATATGAATGAAATTAGAAATTCTTAAAGGAAGAGTTGTTAAATAATTAAGAAGATTCAAAGAAGGATCTTGAAGAGATATGAATATAGGAATAAGGAGTTGCCTAACTCTAATAATAAAGATGACGAATAATGATGAATAGACAAAGTCTATAAGATTAAAAGCATAAATAAAATCATGATATGACATGATGAGAGATAAAGATAAGAAGATTGTAAAACAAAGCAATCATGAGATAAAAAAAGAATCATAAGGGAGATGATTATAGAATAAGATCACGACGTGATCTTTTAAAGTTGTAAAGATAGATGGTCTATAATGATTGCATAGTTATAGTTGATGCTATAACGAGAATGTACTATAATATAGTACGAGGTAAACTCACGAGGAGTTATAAATGATGAGATACAGAAAATCTGTATCGAGCATAGAACGAGAAATTATGAGCAAGATAGAGTTAAGTGGGATTTCAACTGAGAGCTCATGTGGTGGCCGAGCTGTACAAACCTTTGTATAGGCATGGGTTTTGTGCTTACACTTGGTTTATCACAAGGGTAATCATTGAAATGTGGTGTCGCACTATCGATATATATATGGTGAGAAGGTGATTCTTATCCCATGTTTATAGTTGATAGTTAGAGGTGATATTAAGATTAGATTAGATGATATTAAGGTTAGGTGCGAGTTCTTAAAACTCATACTTATGGTGAGTTTGTGACTCATAATCGTATGTATGTTTTTGAACCTCTAAGTGTATGGACAGTCCCTGATCAGTTCTTGGACTATATATTGCTAGGACAAGTTCTTAAACTCATATTATTATGACAAGTTCCTGAACTTCCAAATTGTGGTAAGTTTGATGAACTATACTGGGTATAGAAAGGTTATGGTATAGAAAACGTTTATGGTGCTGAAGATTGATAGAATGTTTAATGTAATGAAACGGGGGAGTAAAGATTTAAATTGATGAAGAAAATTTTGCTATTCTAAATCTCCTAGCTTTGTTAGATTTTCGTAATTTGTCAACTTCGTGCTGATGTTGCAGTTCTGTTTTCTTGAAAAATATTGGATCAAATGATTGAACCAATGGATTTTTAAAAAAAACAATGCTATTATTCACATGTCTATGCTAATTGCTTCAGCTAGACAAAAATAATTTAAAATTTTCAAAATGTATTTTATGTATTCTATGCATCATTTGATATGATGTAGGAATAATAATCGAGGAAGTCATCAATGCGGTTAAACCTAGTGTTGGATGTGATCGTATGATCGTCAGCCCACTATGGTATGATGTAGTATGACGACGTCATGTAATGTCAAAAGCCTCAACTCACCATTACTACGATACGGTATCAGGATATTGTAAAAAGATTTATTTATTTTTAGTTTTCTTAAACTATAAAAAAAATAAAATTATTGAGTTGGTTAAAGATATATATATATATATATATATATATATATATTCGATTGATGTCCGAATTGTTGCTAGAAGTCTATGCTACTTGATTCAGCTAGACAAGTATTGAAAGATGTTTATGAAATTCGAGCGTTCTTGGTCAAACTATGTCAAACCAAATTATTTTGGTGCGTATTCAGATGTTAATAAGCTGAGGTGAACAATCCTATAAAAAGGGGACATGTTATCGGAGACAATGGTTCCGAGTGTAACGCATATAGTCGTTACGATGTACTATGTTTGTGCACGACGTAGTAGTGCGATAGTCAGATCACCTAGAGCACTGATGTAGGATGTTTATAGTCTGTGTGATTGTTAAACATTTTGTTAGAGCGGTTTATAGTATGAAGTACCGGGGGTGAAACACTATTAAACCTAGAGATGATTTCAAGGTCTTATGACCCCTCAGCATGATTTGAGAGTCTTTTAAATTCCTGAGTTCTGTATATCGCTTCCCAATTATTGAGCAATTGTAGAATATTCTTATTATTCTGAAGAAGAATGTGGCAAAAAGGATATTCCTTAGAAAGAAATAGCTGTGGAACGCAACAATCCAGTGAATAAGAATTAACGTAAAATTTATTTTGATAGATTGAATGAACGAAGATTAATAAATAAAAAAATTCGAGGACGAAATTCTTAGAAGCATGGGTGAATGTAATAACCCGAATACTTACAAGATAGTGAATTATGAAGTATATGAATTCGACGAGTAGAGTATATGGTAATGATTCTTAGAAAGGAAATGAACGGGTTAAAGAATATAAAATATTTGATATAATTGTGTTTAATTGAAGGTTATGTAATAAACCTAAAACTTGTTGAAGAAATTAATGGAGTAAGATATATATATATATATATATATATATATATATATATATATATAACTTTTGTTAAGTTAATGTATTGAAGTTATTTAACTATAATTTTGAAAGAGATTTTGTGAAAACCGAGTAAGAGAGGTTTCGTTGATTCCGAGGACGGAATCCTTATAAGGAGGGAAGGATGTGACAACCCGAATTTTTAAGAATTCATAAATGAGAATTTAATAAATAAAATTCTTATTTTAAGTTGTTCGAGTACGAGTATGTGTATATGTGTTATATATTGTGAAATATGTGATTTGGTGTGAACAGAATTTTAGATATTAATATTTATTGAATTAAAATAAATATTAAAATTGATTTATTTATTGAGTTAAATAAATAAATTATGTGGGTTATGGAGTAATTTAATTAAGTGTAATATATTAATTAAATGAATATTTAATATTTAATATTTAATTAATATGTAATGATTTTATGTTATAGTTCTAATTTAATTAGGATAATTAAATTAGATAAAGTTATGTGGTAATTGTTACATGAAATTATAATTAGCGAGTAATTATAATTGCTATGTGGCAATTTTTATGTGATTAATTGATGTTAACTTTTAATTAATTAAATTAGAATGATAAGATTTAATTAATTAAAGTGTAACATTAAAAATATGTGTTAAAGGATTTATTAAAAGAGTTTTTAAAATCGTTTTGCCAAACAAGGCCCTTGCACTTGTTTTAAATTCGTTTTACCAAACGAGGCCTTAACTACTAAAAAAAATTATTTTTAAAAAATAAGTTGTTTTGCCAAACAAGCCTTTGGACTTTTAAAATTCAAATTTGTAACTTACATATTAATTGTAATTATTATAATTAATAAGGATTATTATATTTATAATTATGATTGTCTTATATGTATATAGATATTTGTATATTACAATATACGTTAGATTAAAACAAAAGAGTTAGAATTTTATCTATATCAAAACAAGAAGAGAAAAATACAGAGAAAGAAAAGAGAGACAGAAGAGAAAGGAGAAAGAGGAAGAAGGAGTTTGAAAGAATCAAACATATAACCATCTTCTCCTTCCAATCAATTAACAAGGGTATAATTGTTATCCTTGTAGTTTTTAGAGTTTTATGTTATGTTCTTCATAATTTAGTTCTCTGTAAAGATAGTTCTTCATGAAAATTTACGATTTTTATGTATATATATGATAGTGTGTATGTAAACTGCTTACATATGATGACTAAGATAAATTAAGTGGTTTAATTCATGTAAACATGATGAACGTAAAAGAAATCATGTTCATCATGAATTACAGTGAACTTGTCTTTGAAAATATATGGTTCCTTTAAAATTAAAATTTTATGTTTGATTGTTAATTGTTGTATAAATTGATTATAGATTATGTTAATATGGTTATAAACAAATTCAAAATACTTTGGATTATGTATTTTGAATTAGAAACAAATTACAGTGTTTAATTTCATCAAGAACACTTATCAATGGGTTTTCTTTAAAAATCATGAAATTGGAGTTTTTGATTATGTATCATGATAATGGTATATATTAAAACATGTTAGAAGCTTTAAATATGTTTTCTATAAGTTTTATGTGCAAAATGTTTGTTAAAATCGGAATTTGGTGCGAAGAAATAAGCCAAATAGGATTTTTCTCTACACAGTTCTCGAACCAGTCTGCGTTTACTGCTGAGGGCCCGTCGCGGTGGGCCTATCAAGGCAAAAAACCCCGCCCCGGCTAGGGGAGTGCAGAAAAGAAAATTTTGTAGTTATTTTGTGTAATTTTGTTTAAGATCATAAAAAGTTAAGTTTATGTAATAAACTTGATGACATATTAGGCATACCTTAAAATACTAAATAATAGTAATGAATTATGTTAATAAAATATAATATATAATTATAATTTGAATAATTATAATTATAGTAAAGGTTTAATTTCAATTATAATTTGTTAAATTATAATGAATATAGTTTGAGTAATTTTAATTAAGGTAAATGTGTAAATTAAATTATAATTTATTTAATTATAATTTAATGAGTGCATGAATTAAAATTGATTAATTATAATCAAAGTAATTGTTTAATTTATATTATAATTGGTTTAATTAAATTTTAATTTATATAAATGCATAAATTGAGTTTGATTAATTCTAATCAAAATAAATATTTAATTTAAATTATAATTTGTTTAATTATAATTTTATTAATATAAAATACAATTATAATTTGATTAATTATAATTGGGGAGAATGTGTAATTTAAATTATAATTTGTTTAAATTATAATTAATATGAGTACGTAATTATTAGTTGATTAATTATGTGAAAATATAATATAATATGATTGTGTGACGTGATTAAGTATGTGATAATTATTATTAACTTAATAATTAAAGAGGAATGAGTTAACCTAAATGGGTTAACTAATTATGAAAATTAGATATGTGATAATCAATTTATATTATTAATTATACATATAATTTTGACAGTGTGTGTTAAACAAATAAATGAGAGAGAACAATGAAGTGTAAAGTAGAAATTACTTAGACGTTTGCTAAGCGTTGTTAGGTGACTAATAATTGATGCGTATGGTATTACGTTGTGTAGGATTCATGAAGTGCAGATTATTATAAGCTGTTTTTCGTTAATTGGTAATCTACGAGCCAAGCAAGTCTTTCAGTTTCTATTTTCTATGTGAACTTGATGATGAACTATTTTAAATTGTATTGCAAAGAACATGATATGTTATATATGTTGTATGCATGAAACGTTACAGTCAATTTATGACTACGTTGATTGAATAAAGAATATTGATTGAGTAAGGAACTCAATCTTTTTACTTGTTATATGAATTGAAGCATGCATGATATGTTAGTTTAATGATTATGATGTATAAGATGAGCATGTTATTTATGTGCTACGTGATGCATGAAAGCTGTTAAATCTTGCTGGGCTGTCGAGCTCACTCTTGTAAATAACTATTTTTGCAGGTCAAGGTTTTAAGGTAATGATACGTGCTAATTAAATTATTGAGATCAATATTCAAGAAGATTACTTATGTTATATGAGAAATGCATTTAATGTTTCGATTGTATCAAAATTGTTGAATTATAAATTGAGCTATCCGATGTATAGTGGATATTGCTTTGTGATGTAAGAATTTATATAGCTAATTTGATGTAGCGATTTTTGTAATAAATTTGAATCAGATATGTATTGATAAATGTTGAGATTTAGGGCAATAAAAAAAGATATATGTAAAAGTTTTAATCATTCCGCATTTTTAGTGATTATATCATCGATTAATGATGTAAAGTTAAAAGTTCGTTGTATTGTTAACAACCGATGTCGAGAATTATATTGTATGAATTTTGGGGACGTTACAGTTGGTATCAGAGCTGATAGGTTATACACCTTAGGTAAGAGTACATTAGGATATGACCTTAGGTTGTAAGAATAAGAAGTTAAGTTTAAGTTATGTATGTTAAAAAGGTGATTCTTTTCACATACATAGAAGTATAGGATGGGTTAAGTCCTAGGAATGTTGAAAAAAGAAGATGAGAATGACGAGTAGTAAACTCAAATAAAATATTGAGCTATATGAATGAAATTAGAAATTCTTAAAGGAAGAGTTGTTAAATAACTAAGAAGATTCAAAGAAGGATCTTGAAGAGATATGAAGATAGGAATAAGGAGTTGCCTAACTCTAATAATAAAGATGACGAATAATGATGAATAGACAAAGTCTATAAGATTAAAAGCATAAATGAAATCATGATATGACATGATGAGAGATAAAGATAAGAAGATTTTAAAACAAAACAATTATGAGATAAGAAAAGAATCATAAGGGAGATGATTATAGAATAAGATCACGACGTGATCTTTAAAAGTTGTAAAGATAGATGGTCTATAATAATTGAATAGTTATAGTTGATGCTATAACGAGAATGTACTATGATATAGTAAGAGGTAAACTCACGAGGAGTTATGAATGATGTAATACAGGAAATCTGTATCGAGCATAGAGCGAGAAATTATGAGCAAGATAGAGTTAAGTGGGATTTCAACTAAGAGCTCATGTGGTGGCCGAGCTGTACAAACCTTTGTATGGGCAGGGGTTTTGTGATTACACTTGGTTTATCACAAGGGTAATCATTGAAATGTGGTGTCGTGCTATCGATATATATATGGTGGGAAGGTGATTCTTGTCCCATGTTTATAGTCGATAGGTAGAGGTGATATTAAGATTAGATTAGATGATATTAAGGTTAGGTGCAAGTTTTTTAAAACTCATACTTATGGTGAGTTCGTAACTCATAATCGTATGTATGTTTTTGAACCCCTAAGAGTATGGACAGTCTCTGATAAGTTCTTGGAATACGTATTGCTAGTACAAGTTCTTAAACTCATATTATTGTGGCAAGTTCCTGAACTTCCAAATTGTGGTAAGTTTGATGAACTATACTGGGTATAGAAAGGTTATGGTATAGAAAACGTTGATGGTGCTGAAGATTGATAAAATGTTTAAGTAATGAAATGGGGTAGTAAAGATTTAAATTGATGAAGAAAATTTTGATATTCTAAATCCCCTAGCTTTGCTAGATTTTCAAAATTTATTGACTTCGTGCTGATGTTGCAGTTCTGTTTTCTTGAAAAATATTGGATCAAATGATTGAACAATTGAATTTTTTTTTAAAAATAGTGCTATTATCCACATGTCTATGCTAATTGCTTCAGCTAGACAAAAATAATTTAAAATTTTCAAAATGTATTTTATGTATTCTATGCATCATTTGATATGATGTAGGAATAATAATCGAGGAAGTTATCAATGCGGTTAAACCTAGTGTTGGATGTGATCGTATGATCGTCAGCCCACTATGGTATGATGTAGTATGACGATGTCATGTAATGACGAAATCCTCAATGCACCATTACTACGGTACGGTATCAGGATATTGTAAAAAGATTTATTTATTTTTAGTTTTCTTAAACTATAAAAAAAATAAAACTATTGAGTTGGTTAAAGATATATATATATATATATATATATATATATATATATTTCAATTGATGTCCGAATTATTGCTAGAAGTCTATGCTACTTGATTCAGCTAGACAAGTATTGAAAGATGTTTATAAAATTCGAGCGTTCTTGGCCAAACTATGTTAAACCAAATTATTTTGGTGCGAATTCAGATGTTAATAAGCTGAGGTGAACAACCCTATAAAAAGGGGACATGTTATCGGAGATAATAGTTCCGAGTGTAACGCATATAGTCGTTACAATGTACTACGTTTGTGCACGACGTAGTAGTGCGATAGTCAGATCACCTAGAGCACTGATGTATGTTGTTTACAGTTTGTGTGATTGTTAAATATTTTGTTAGAGCGGTTTATAGTGTGAAGTACCGGGGATGAAACACTATTAAACCTAGAGATGATTTCAAGGTCTTATGACCCCTCAGCATGATTTGAGAATCTTTTAAATTCCTGAGTTCTGTATATCGCTTCCCAATTATTGAGCAATTGTGGAAGATTCTTATTATTCTGAAGAAGAATGTGGCAAAAAGGATATTCCTTAGAAAGAAGTAGTTGTGGAACGCAACAATCCAGTGAATAAGAATTAACGTAAAATTTATTTTGATAGATTGAATGAACGAAGATTAATATAAAAAAAAAATTCGAGGACGAAATTTTTAGAAGAATGGGTGAATGTGATAACCCGAATACTTACAAGATAGTGAAGTATGTAGTATATGAATTCGACGAGTAGAGTTTATGATAATGATCCTTAGAAAGGAAATAAACGGGTTAAAGAATATATAATATTTGATATAATTGTGTTTAATTGAAGGTTATGTAATAAACCTAAAACTTGTTGAAGAAATGAATGGAGTAAGATATATATATAACTTTTGTTGAGCTAATGTGTTGAAGTTATTCAACGACAATTTTGAAAGAGATTTTGTGAAAACCGAGTAAGAGAGGTTTCGTTGATTCCGAAGGCGGAATCCTTATAAGGAGGGAAGGATGTGACAACCCGAATTTTCAAAAATTAATTAATGAGAATTTAATAAATATGCCAAATTAGTTTTTTCTCTGCACAGTTCGCGAACCAGTCTGCGTTTGCTGTAGGGGGTCCGCTCCGGCAGACCTATCCAGGCAAAAATCCCCACCCCGACGGAGGGAGTGCAGAAAAGAAAATTTTATAGTTATTTTGTGTAATTTTGTTTTAGATCATGAAAAGCTAAGTTTATGTAATAAACTTGATGACATATTAGGCATACTTTAAAATGCTAAATAATAGTAATGAATTATGTTAATAAAATATATTATGTAATTATAATTTGAATAATTATAATTATAATAAAGGTTTAATTTTAATTATAATTTGTTAAATTATAATGAATATAGTTTGAGTAATTTTAATTAAGGTAAATGTGTAACTTAAATTATAATTTATTTAATTATAATTTAATGAGTGCATGAATTAAAATTGATTAATTATAATCAAAGTAATTGTTTAATTTAAATTATAATTAGTTTAATTATAATTTAATTTATATAAATGCATAAATTGGTGTTTGATTAATTCTAATCAAAATAAATGTTTAATTTAAATTATAATTTATTTTATTATAATTTAATTAATATAAAATACAATTATAATTTGAATTATTATAATTGGGGAGAATGTGTAATTTAAATTATAATTAATATAAGTACGTAATTATTAGTTGATTAATTATGTGAAAATATAATATAATATGATTATGCGACTTGATTAATTTTGTGATAATTAATTATTAACTTAATAATTAAAGAGAAATGAGTTAACCTAAATGGGTTAACTAATTATGAGAATTAGATATGTGATAATTAATTTATATTATTAATTATACATATAATTTTGACAGTGTGTGTTAAACAAATAAATGAAAGAGAACTATGAAGTGTAAAGTAAAAATTACTTAGACATTTGCTAAGTGTTACTAGGTGACTAATAATTGATGCGTATGGTAATACGTTGTGTAGGATTCATGAAGTGCAGATTATTATAAGCTATTTTTCGTTAATTGGTAATCTACGAGTCAGGTAAGTCTTTCAGTTCCTATTTTCTATATGAACTTGATGATGAACTGTTTTAAATTGTATTGCAAAGAGCATGATATGTTATATATGTTGTATGCATGAAATGTTAAAGTCAATTTATGATTACGTTGATTGAGTAAAGAATATTGATTGAGTAAGGAACTTAATCTTTTTACTTGTTATATGAATTGAAGCATGCATGATATGTTAGTCTAATGATTATGATGTATAAGATGAGCATGTTATTTATGTGCTACGTGATGCATGAAAGCTGTTAGATCTTGTCGGGCTGTCGAGCTCATTCTTGCAAATAACTATTTTTGCAGGTCAAGGTTTCAAGGTAATGATACGTGCTAATTGAATTATAGAGATCAATATTCAAGAAGATTACTTATGTTAGATGAGAAATGCATTTAATGTTTCTATTGTAACAAAATTGTTGAATTATAAGCTGAGCTATCCGATGTATAGTGGATATTGCTTTGTGATGTAAGACTTGATATAGCAACTTTGATCTAGCGATTCATGTAATAAATTTGAATCAGATATGTATTGATAAAGGTTGAGATTTAGGGCAATAAAGAAAGATATATATAAAAGTTTTAATTATTCTGCATTTTTAGTGATTGTATCATCGATTAATGATGTAAAGTTAGAAATTCGTTGTATTGCTAACGACCGATGTCAAGAATTATATTGTATGAATTTTGGGGACGTTACAATTGCTCTTTCCTTTATCTTTACTAGAAATTTCGGCCTTCTTGGAATTAACTGAAAACATTATATTCAACGCAAGGGTAAGCAAATGATTACTCAACAAGTATAAGACAGTATAACATAACATAATTTTAATAACTTTCAGCAATTGAATAACAATTGAGAAAAATCTTGAACATACTGTTTTATATGTAATTGGATTTAAAAAATCATATTTTTCATGCTGGACAGTTAAATGACCAATGAACTCTGTACTAGAATTAACAGTACTAACTGCAACCCACAGATATAAACAGATATAAAAATTGAATATACCCTAGACTTGTACTTTAGGGGATTAGCCTAATGTACCCTATATTATGCACAACATAACAGTCTATTTGACACAATTCGTGTCCACCGGAATCATAACGTCTGATCTCATATGCCTCTATAAAAGGTTTGTTTGTTCACAACATTAACATGTGAATCCGTACCACAACAAGATGGTTTGAAAAGCATTGAATGAGATTTCTATGGATTCAGAATAGTATTATATCTTGACATTTGTCTAGTTGAGTCGAAACAATGGCATTGGCATACGTTAAACAGTTCATGAATATAAGAACTTTAAAACTTGCAGTTCAATAATTTAACAATATCAACATAAACTTCGAAAGAATAAGTTTTAGTTCGAGTACTTGCCTTTCGCGTCACTTACTTTCTAACTATTCTACCTTGTCACTATACAACCTACATGTATATAACGTTGGCTCACTTAGTTTCTTTATAACACAACATCTTACATTACCTTGATACATCATATTATATATCAGTTCAAAACACTAGCATGCTAACCAATCACTTTTACGTCCAACACGTACCACATTGGTTAAGTTATTGTTATTTAGGCTACAAACATACACTTAACACATACTTTTCGCTTACTAATCTCATGCAATAGTTTTAATAAATAATTACACAGAATTAGGTACGAGTACACATAGCACATATCACATACTTAGTTCATACACATTCCCAAATTTACACATTTTGATTAAGCATAGCATGACATAGTTTCTTGAACATTTGACACTTCAAATAGCAACATAAGTTAAACCATGCCATTTTCCATGGTCAAATTTCATTTTCCATCGCAGCTCAAAAGTGCAAAAAATATTATTTTCTAGAGTACTTTGGGGATTTTTATAATTTTCTACATTGATCCAATAGCTTTCAAACTTGAACAGGGAAATAGTCCATGTTGCAGAGTATTTAATCTATCATTTAGTTGCTTGAAAATATCAAATTAAATCCTTCAAATCAAAGGCTCAAATTGTAGGATTGTAACTGCTGCAACTGCACCAGTGCAACAGTTCTAGCTAATTTTCCGGCCCACTTTGGGGATTTTTAAGAATTTTTATATTAAGTCATTTGTTTCCAAGTCTGAACAAGCTTTTAGGACATATGACATAGTATTTTATTCCATAGTTATTCTTATTCAATTGAAACAACCTCTTAAGACTCCTCAAAACAGTGTCTCAAAAAGGGTGTTCACCACATTCACTTTGCTGCAGAATCTGCAGCAGAAATGAATTTGTTGCCTACTTTGATGATTTTTTTTAAATTTCTGGGTTAGCCTATTTGATTTCCAGTTTGGGCAAGCATTTAGAACACATATCATAGTATTTTTCCCCATAGTTTGTTGTTTGAAAATAACAATTTAAGACATTTAAAATCAAGGCTCAAAAAGTGTGTTTATCACATTCATTCTGCTGCAAAAACTACAACATAAATGAATTTCTAGGCCATTTTGGTGATTTTTAGGAATTCTTGTGTTAAACTTTTGACTTCCAAATTTGGACATGTATTTAGACCACATGACAAGGTATTTTTCTATAGGTTTTATCAACTAAGCAAGCAAGTCTAAGCCCTCCCAAAACAGGGCTCAATCGGGCCTGTTTAATTAACTGTAATACCCGAGAATTTCCATATATTATTAAATAAATATATTAATGGAAATGAGAATTTATTTGAATATAAATGATTTTGTGTTATGAGATGAATTAATTCAATTATATATAATTGAATAATTATAATAATTGAGAAATTGGTGGAGTTTGTGATAAACTCGTTGATTGCCTTGTGTGGCACAGTGGCGTAATATAAGAATGATTATATTAATTTAAGCGAACAATTAATCTATATTAATTGTTAATCGAAGAATATTAATTAACTGTTATAAAATACTAATGAGGATTGATTAATAATATGTGATTATTATTATTGCAAGAAACATAATAATAATGAGCAACGTGTTTATAAATATAATAAGATTTATATCAAAGTGATAATTAATCATATAAGGGTTAATTAAATTGTTATGGAGGTTAACAATTATATTGATATGTACAAATGTGCAATACTTGAATATATAAAGTATATGGAATACAACTATATTATATAGTGTAGAGAGACACTTAAGTGTGACCATGCATGTATATACATAAACTATGTTATATAATGCAATGCGAATATATTACACATAGAAACTGTATATTACATGAAGTATAATGTGATTATGTTATATTAAAACTATATATTAGGAATACATGATAATGCCTATGTGACAAGGTGAGTGTGTTTACAGTAAAATAATGTATCATGGATATATTATAAATAATTGTTGATTAATACAATTTAATAATATATGATATAATGTAATGTGGTAGTATCCGATTGTATTATATCAGTAAGATAAACGTACATGGATTATATGTGTGTAAATTACACTTATTACATTATGTGAAGTACATTGTGATTTAAATTATAACCTAAGAGTACATATATATATAACATATGTATATGGTGTGTATATACAAGTGTAGTATTTGCAAATGCTGAGGAGTTAAATCAATTGTCTCATTTTAAGTGTCCCATTTGCTCTTCACGTGCTTGACATACAGCTAAGGCCTATTCCTTCTTCTTCTCCCCAAACTCAGCAACTAGCATTTCATAGCTCATGATTGTGGAGGGAGTGGGATTCATGATGAATCCAACCACTAATTACCTACCCTTTGATAACCTTCATGCATTCCTATAATCCGTTAGTTTGATATGGGATACAATTGCTTTGTCTGTATAATGGGAGTTCTATAAATATAGCCTCATCTCCTTCACATTTCTTTTGCTGAGCATTTTGGCTAAGAGAGACTAGAGAGCATATATATATATATATCAGTGTTATTGAGATAGCAGCAAGCTTAAATCATTTACAGAGGTATAAATCCTCTTCGTATCTTCATTGTCATTTTCTGTCAAAATTTCTATTCGTGAATTCTTGATTTCAGTTGGAAGTTATGGTTTTGTGAATTGAGAATAATAATTAGTTGTTTGAAGGACTTATATATGTGATTAGAATTACTATATATGCTTCATTGCTCTTCAATTTCATTTTTGGTGTTTCCATTTCTGAGATTTCTGTAAAAACATCAGATATCGTGAAATTGGTTGGTGTTCATGAAATTGGGAATTGATAATTGCTATTGACTATTATATAAGCATATATGTACGTGTTAGTAAGTTAAACAAGTCTAATAGCATTTGGGTATGTTGAAATCGATGAAATGGGAGGTTTTTGGTCGGATTTCACTGCAGAAAACTGCCTCGACGCCGCAGCGCCGCAGCCCGCGCCGCAGCGCCACTCGCGCCGCAGCCCGCGCCGCAGCGCCGCACGCAGCGCCACTCGCGCCGCAGCGCCAGTAGTGAGCTGCTGTGCCGCGCCGCAGCGCCAGCCTCTGTGTTCAGTTTTTCTGCATTCTGCAATAAAACTGTTATGAACTAATTGTTTGATTTTTGTTTAAACAAGCATGAAAGCATGATTAATACTTATATATAAACCTAATGAGGCAATGTGAACATGTTTTAGTATATTAGCATGCATGGTTAACCAAACGACATATAGTTTGAAAACAAACTTAAAGTTTCATGAACGACGTTAACATATATGAAGCATGTTAATATTCTGACTTTCGAGACATGTTAGTATGACCTAGAAACACATGAAATGCATACTAACTTATGTATATAGGTTCCGTGATATAATATGGACATGTGAACCCAACTAGTGCACCTTTCTAACAAAAATACAAGTTTTGAAGGTTGATATTGACATGTAAAAACCATGTATACATTCTGACTTTTCGAGCATGTTTATAGGGCCTTGAAATACATGAAAAGCATGTTAACTTGTGTATATGGGTTTCATAAGGAAGCATGAACATGATAGACCTTATTAATGAACTATACTAACAAAGTATAAGCTTTAAACGTGAACGTTGGTATGTTATGACGAGAATTAGAATTTGACATTTATGAACACATGTGATAGTACTCTTAGACTCATTCATGTGTCATGCATGTATAGTTGCCATGATTAAAGTTTAGCATGAACAAAGCATGTTTTCAAGATAATAACAATGCTAGCTACATATATGCAATACGAGTACTCATGAGCACGACTAATACAAGTTATATGAATATCTTATGTGTTTAAAAGAGATCATGTTAGACCATATGAGTTCGTGTCCTTGAATGGCTTTAAGTATTAACTTAAGAACCTATACCATGTACGATTGGATTTGGAAAAGTTATACAAGCATGTAAAGTATCCTTTAAATATGAATACATGCTACGTGATATTATATGATGTTACTTGAACCCGATTTTGACGGTTAACTTAAGGAGATGCCGTAACTTGCTAAAATGAAATATATTTAGTATTGATTGTGGTCTTATGAGATATTAATAATATGCAA
The DNA here is from genome assembly GCA_020205555.1 of Panax stipuleanatus. Taxonomy (NCBI): domain Eukaryota; kingdom Viridiplantae; phylum Streptophyta; class Magnoliopsida; order Apiales; family Araliaceae; genus Panax; species Panax stipuleanatus. The sequence continues at coordinate 76,623,107 of CM035125.1, forward strand.
GCATGTTTGCTAATTGTTGAGATCTTATATTATATGAGAATGCGTTTAAACTCTAAAGAAAGAACGTTAAGGATAGAAATTATATTCTATATAACTGTGTAGCTAGGTAAAACTTAGCTTATGTGTTGATCGTATATTCAAAGAGAAAATGTGAAGTTAAATTATATGACTGATGAATATCATATATATACGTAACTGTATTACGATAGGAATTCGAAAGTGTTGATTTGCTTTTCGTGGATAAACTACGCTAAAGGCAAGTTCTCTTACTTACACTCTTTTAAAGTGCAAGTATCCTAACCGACGCATTTACTTTATGCAAGGAAATCTATGATTGTGAAGGTTTCCTAACTTATACTCTTTTACTATGCAAGTATCCTATCTTGTGTATTGCGAACTAGTTTCCTATTTAATCGGTTGAATCGAATTAGCATACTTGAACTCTTATTTCATTAAAGCTATTATTCATGTTGAACTTAGTATTGTTCTTGAATATTGTGAAAGTGTCTATGCCATTTGATTCGGCTAGACTTATATTATTGAAAAGCGACCCAAACTAATTGATTGGTGCGGGATCTTGTATTTGACTGAGAAGAACAACCTTCTTTGAAGGGAATATATAATTGTCGGAGAACCGACGTGCACACTTGAGTATGGTTGATTGTTATGCATAACAAGGGTACTTTAGGCTGATCACCTGTTGTACCTGTTTTTGTTGGATTTTCAGTTTATTACTGTCAATTCTAGTAGAAGTTCATAGTCCGTAGTGACTACTCAGTATTCAATTATATGAAATCTTGAATTGACTTATTATTGAATCATATTGATATTATCCTGTCCTTAGCGACTGTTATTGAGAACTGTTGATATTCTTGTTATTCTTGAACTATCAAATCTTGTTATACCCTTTCGAGAATTGAGAATCTTATTACTCACCCTTATTGTATATTACTTGCTGGGCAATTTGTGCTCATTCTTGCTTTCCTTAAAACATTTCAGTTAAGGCAGAGCATGGTGAACCTTCGGGCGTTGATAAGGGCAAGGGCAAAGCTACCAACTAGCTTATGTCTGTTATGTTTTAAATATATTCATATTGTATGAAGATGATGTAGTAAGACTGGATTTGATTATGTTTAAGCTTAAGTTAGATTATGTAATAAGTCGTTAACTGATATTATTAGGTAATCTATTAAGTACTGTAGGTTGCGAGACTTGGGGGAATAATTATAATAAATCATTGTAAATTATTCTAAAATAGATTTTCCGCTGTGATCGTATGATATTTAATTATTAATATTGTGATGTATTACCATGAGCACGTGATGAACCGAATTCGAGAGACCAAGAGGCGGTCCTGGAATTTGGGGGCGTCATAGGTTGGTATCAGAGCTGTAGTTATAAACCTTAGGAACGAGTGTCCTTAGACTATAACTTAGGCGAACTTAGAAGTTAGGAAGGAGATAAAACTCATGTAGGGTTTTCCTTGAGAGACTTAGTCTGTTATGAAATGTAACTTCATTCTATACAATGAACTTATATTTTGTTTAACATTCTAATGGAGATGCTATTTCTTGTCTTGTGTTTGTGAGTGTAGGATGACAGACACAGGGGTACCTAGTAGAGTTGTAGAGGAGGAGCCCAGGGATATACACGTAGTATACGAGGCACCTCTAGAGGCTACACCAGTGCAGGCAGTTGCACCATCCGAGTTTGATGACGAGGATGAGATCGAGATTGAGATAGAGACTGATCCAGAGGAGGAGCCGATGGAGGATGAGCCAGTAGAGGACTCTGATGAGGCTACTATAGAGGAACAGATGTTAGGCGAGTACGAGGAGCGTATTCTAGAGTTAGACTGTAGAGTTCAGGAGCTGGAGGCAGAGGCCCACGAGAGAGAGTCTGAGTTCCAGAAGCTGAGGGACGAGGACCACCAGAGGAAGCTGGCTATGCAAGAGTTAGAGGTGGAGATTGCCTACCGTAGGGAGGCAGGGATCCAGATGGGGACTCTATTTCACAGGTCAGTGGCTAGGAATGTAGATTTGGCAGAGAAGCTAGAAGAGGTTGAGCAGAGGGAGCTGAGTGAGAAGACTGAGAAAGAGGCACTCCGTACTCAGCTAGAGTTGGAGGTGATGGATAGGTTACACTTCGAGGAGAAGTGGGAAGCGTCCAATGAGAGAGCCGACGACCTTGAGGACGAGGTCAGGTGCAAGAAGAGAAAGATGAACAAGATGGGGTATGTGTTCCGTTCAGCTTTTGAAAGGGTGATTGATGGTGTGTACCACTACCCGGCAGAACAGGGACAGACTCTACATACCTTGAGCCGAGAGCTGGTTGCGTATATAGCACAGTTGGAGTACAAGAGCGCAGTGGAGCGCGGGATGATGGGATGAGATTTCCTTAGTCAGTCTAGTGGTAGTACTAGTTGTGTCTTTATGTATTGTATATACTATGTTGTAATCCCGATCTTTTGTGTAAGATGTGGGATGATGATGTAAACCCCGAGTTAGCTTTTGTTAGAGGGGTAGTATGGTAGTAGGTTGGTATATTCCCCGTCTTTTGTGATATTAGGGGATATATGTGATAACATTTATAGCAGTATGCTGGGGAAATCATGTAATGAAATGAAATGGCATATGAATATAAATGGAGTTGATTTTAGAAACGTGTTATAAATTTATTCTTTTAGTATTAAAAGAAATACTTAAGTAATATACTTGAATAATAATAAAATGAAAACTTGTGATGCAGATAATGCCGCCCAGACGTAGATTGACAGCACCCGAAGAATCGGTTAACAATGAGAGAGAACAAGTAGACCCGATCCAGAAACTGGTAGACTTGTTAGGAGAAGCCTTAAGGGGAAGGAACAATGAACCCGTTCGCCCGAACCCTCAAACTGTGCCAGTAACAACCTTTAAAGACTTTAAGAGTGTAGGACCCCCGGAGTTCGAGGGAACTACCGACCCAATCATCGCACAAACGTGGATCAAAGAGATCGAAAAAGCTTTCACTATAGCTAGCGTAGGCGAAGATCAGAAGACGGTGTTTGCCACGTACATGATGAGGGGAGAAGCGAACTACTGGTGGGAGGCTAATCAACAAAGAGCTGGAGAAGGGATAATAGCTTGGGATAAGTTTAAGACACTGTTCTTCGAAAATTACTTTTCAAAAAGTATGAAGAATAGGATGGAGGTGAAATTCCTAGAGTTAAAACAAGGTGAGATGACGGTGGCGCAATACGCGGCTAGGTTTAACGAACTAGCGCGATTTGCGGAGCACCAAGTTGGTGATGAAGAGAGGAAGGCTAGACGCTTTGAACAAGGGTTGAAGCCATGGCTGTTCAATAAGGTATCAGTTCTTCAAATTGATTCCTTTGCAACATTACTGGAGAAGGCAATCATTGCGGAAGGCGGCAGTGAGGCCTTAAGTCAGTATAACAAAGAAAAGAAAGGAAAGAATACTGGAGGAGAGAATCGTACGGGAGGAAGTAGTAGCGGAGGAAGCAACTTGGGAAAGAGAAAGTGGGAGAATAATAACAACAACAAAAACAACAATAATCAATCAGGGAATTTTCGTGGAGGTTTCAAGAAGAGGGCTGAAGGATGCCCGAAGTGTGGGAAGAATCACCAGGGCGAGTGCTGGAAGGGACGTGGCACTTGCTACAACTGCGGACAGGAAGGGCACATCTCGCCTAACTGTTTGAAACCGAAGAAGATACAAGGATGCTTTGCTTGTGGCTCGACGGAGCACCGAATTAAGGACTGCCCAAAGAAGGGAAGTGGCGGGGGTAGTAATCAGCAAGGAGGCAACAAGCTGATGATCGGTGGACCGGCACAATCCAACCGCCCAACCGCCAGAACTTTTAACATGACCGTCCAAGACGCAGTGGCTGCGAAGGATGTGGTGTCAGGTATAATCCCAATCAATGATATAAATGCTTATGTATTATTTGATTCGGGTGCCACCTGTTCTTTTGTATCTGAAGAATTTGCTAGTAGACTTAGTACACCTCGAGAACTATTAGAAAATCCTTTGATCATAGAAGTTGCTAATAAGGAAGTGATCCCTGTAGAATACGTTTATCGAAATTGTCGCGCAAATATTAGTAAACATGAACTGAGCGTAGACTTGATTCCTATTAGACTGGGAGAATTTGACGTAATACTGGGAATGGATTGGTTGTATAACCATGCTGCGATAATTGACTGTCAGAACAAATGTGTGAACCTTCAGACTCCGAGTAAGTCTAAGGTAGTGTTTTATGGTAGCTCATCGCTTAAGCAATCGTGTTGCGTTACGATGATGCAGGCCAAGAAATTGTTAAGGAAAGGATGTGGAGGATATTTAGCTTACATCGTTGATACTCGGAAGAAGGGAGTAGAAATTAAGGATATATACGTAGTTAATGAATTCCAAGACGTGTTTCCGGACGATCTGCCTGGTCTTCCGCCAGACAGAGAAATCGAATTCGTAATAGACTTAGCACCGGGAACGGCACCGATTTCGAAAGCTCCATATCGTATGGCGCCAGTAGAAATGAAGGAATTAATGATGCAATTGCAAGAATTATTGGATAAGGGTTACATTCGACCGAGTGTTTCTCCTTGGGGAGCACCAGTACTATTCGTTAAGAAGAAGGACGGATCAATGAGGCTCTGTATCGATTATCGAGAATTGAATAGAGTAACGATAAAGAACCGGTATCCGCTACCGAGGATAGACGACTTGTTTGATCAACTGAAGGGAGCAAAGTGTTTCTCAAAGATCGACCTACGAACAGGATATCATCAACTGAAGGTACGGGATGAGGACATACCAAAGACTGCGTTTCGAACCCGTTATGGACACTACGAGTTTTTGGTAATGTCATTCGGATTGACTAATGCTCCGGCAGCATTTATGGACTTGATGAACCGAGTTTTCAAGCCATACTTGGATAAATTTGTAGTGGTTTTTATCGACGACATTTTGATCTACTCAAAGACAGAGGAAGAACACGCCGAACATCTGAAGATTGTTTTGGAGGCACTAAGGAAGGAGAAGATGTATGCAAAATTTTCTAAGTGCGAATTTTGGATGGAGAAGGTTCAATTCTTAGGCCACGTGGTGGATAAGAATGGAATCTCTGTAGACCCTGCAAAGGTTGAAGCAGTAAGTAATTGGGAACAACCGAGAACACCGACGGAGGTGAGAAGCTTTCTAGGGTTAGCTGGGTACTATCGAAGATTCATCCAAGATTTTTCTAAGATAGCAACCCCGCTGACCAATTTGACTAGAAAGACGGTGAAATTTGTATGGACCGACAAATGCGAAGAAAGTCTTCAAGAACTGAAAAGGAGATTGAGCGAAGCACCTGTATTATCATTACCAGATGATGCGGGAAATTTTGTGGTGTATAGTGATGCATCGCACAAGGGGCTTGGCTGTGTGCTCATGCAACATGGCAAGGTCATTGCATATGCATCACGACAATTAAAGGATTACGAAAAACGATACCCTACTCACGACTTAGAGTTAGCGGCAGTAGTTTTTGCGTTAAAGATATGGAGGCATTATCTATACGGAGAAAAATGTGAGATATACACGGACCACAAAAGTCTGAAATATATCTTCACACAGAAGGAGTTAAACATGCGGCAGAGAAGGTGGTTAGGATTAATCAAAGACTATGACTGCGATATTCTTTATCACCCGGGAAAGGCAAATGTGGTTGCCGACGCTCTGAGCAGGAAAGGAAGGGAGAAGTTGTTTAATTTGACGACTCAGGAAGAGTTGATAAGAGAGATGGAGAAATTGGAGATAGAAGTAAAAGGACCAGAAAAGTCTGGTGAGAAGTTAATTGTAATGGAAGCTTGTCCGACGTTGTTGAATAGAGTAAAGGAAGCTCAGGAAAAGGATGAAGAGTGTGAGAAAATCCGAAAGAGGATCACAGAAAGTGAGGGAGAAAAATTTCGAATGGATAAAGACGGTATTTTGAGATTTGAAGGGAGAGTGTGGGTACCAGCGGTAACTGAGTTGAGGGAAGAGATTTTGCACGAGGCACACAATACGACATATTCCGTTCATCCGGGAGGCACAAAGATGTACCGAGATCTAAGGCAACATTTTTGGTGGCCTAATTTGAAACGGGAAGTCGCAGAGTGCGTCAGTAAATGCTTGACTTGCCAACGCGTTAAAGCAGAACATCAGCGGCCAAGTGGTTTACTACAACCATTAGAAATACCAGAGTGGAAATGGGAGCATATTACCATGGACTTCGTGGTAGGACTTCCAGTTACAAAGAAAGGTTATGATGCTATTTGGGTTATCGTGGATCGACTAACGAAGACCGCACACTTTCTACCAATCAAGATCCGCTACAGTTTGAACCAATTAGCAAGCCTATATGTAAAAGAAATTATTTCACGACATGGAGTGCCGGTGTCAATTGTCTCTGATCGAGATCCGCGCTTCACGTCCAATTTTTGGAAGAGTTTGCAAGAAAGAATGGGAACGCAGTTGAGGTTGAGTACAGCTTATCATCCTCAAACAGACGGACAAAGTGAGCGAACAATACAAACGCTAGAAGACATGCTTAGGACTTGCGTGATGGATTTTAAGGGAAATTGGGACGACCACCTACCCTTAGTAGAATTCGCATATAATAATAGCTACCATGCGAGTATTGGCATGCCACCGTACGAAGCTCTTTACGGGAGAAAGTGCAGAACGCCGTTATGTTGGGACGAAGTCGGAGAACGACGAATACTCGGACCAGAGTTAGTTCAACAAACCGCAGACGTGGTGACAGTGATAAGAGCCAGACTTGTAGCAGCTCAAGATCGCCAGAAGAAATACGCAGATTTGCATCGGCAGGACCGAGACTTCAAAGTCGGCAGTTTCGTATTCTTAAAGGTATCTCCATGGAAGGGAAAAATCCGTTTCGGCAAGAAAGGAAAATTGAGTCCAAGATTCATAGGACCGTTCGAGATACTGAAGCGAGTGGGCGAAGTGGCATACAAAGTTGCGTTGCCACCCGAACTGGAGCATATCCACAACGTGTTCCACATTTCCGTGTTGCGACCGTACAAGGCCGACTACAAGCACGTGATTTCTTACGAGCCCATTCAAGTGGAGAAGAACTTGGCGTATGAAGAAATTCCTGTCCAAATATTAGATAGGAAAGAACAAACTTTGAGAAATAAAGTTATTTCATCTGTAAAAGTACTTTGGCGTAACCACGATGTCGAGGAGGCAACGTGGGAGTTAGAAGATAGGATGAGGAGGGACTATCCCCATCTATTTGTGTAACCTTGTAGCAATTCCGGGACGGAATTTTTATAAGGGGGGGAGGATGTAATACCCGAGAATTTCCATATATTATTAAATAAATATATTAATGGAAATGAGAATTTATTTGAATATAAATGATTTTGTGTTATGAGATGAATTAATTCAATTATATATAATTGAATAATTATAATAATTGAGAAATTGGTGGAGTTTGTGATAAACTCGTTGATTGCCTTGTGTGGCACAGTGGCGTAATATAAGAATGATTATATTAATTTAAGCGAACAATTAATCTATATTAATTGTTAATCGAAGAATATTAATTAACTGTTATAAAATACTAATGAGGATTGATTAATAATATGTGATTATTATTATTGCAAGAAACATAATAATAATGAGCAACGTGTTTATAAATATAATAAGATTTATATCAAAGTGATAATTAATCATATAAGGGTTAATTAAATTGTTATGGAGGTTAACAATTATATTGATATGTACAAATGTGCAATACTTGAATATATAAAGTATATGGAATACAACTATATTATATAGTGTAGAGAGACACTTAAGTGTGACCATGCATGTATATACATAAACTATGTTATATAATGCAATGCGAATATATTACACATAGAAACTGTATATTACATGAAGTATAATGTGATTATGTTATATTAAAACTATATATTAGGAATACATGATAATGCCTATGTGACAAGGTGAGTGTGTTTACAGTAAAATAATGTATCATGGATATATTATAAATAATTGTTGATTAATACAATTTAATAATATATGATATAATGTAATGTGGTAGTATCCGATTGTATTATATCAGTAAGATAAACGTACATGGATTATATGTGTGTAAATTACACTTATTACATTATGTGAAGTACATTGTGATTTAAATTATAACCTAAGAGTACATATATATATAACATATGTATATGGTGTGTATATACAAGTGTAGTATTTGCAAATGCTGAGGAGTTAAATCAATTGTCTCATTTTAAGTGTCCCATTTGCTCTTCACGTGCTTGACATACAGCTAAGGCCTATTCCTTCTTCTTCTCCCCAAACTCAGCAACTAGCATTTCATAGCTCATGATTGTGGAGGGAGTGGGATTCATGATGAATCCAACCACTAATTACCTACCCTTTGATAACCTTCATGCATTCCTATAATCCGTTAGTTTGATATGGGATACAATTGCTTTGTCTGTATAATGGGAGTTCTATAAATATAGCCTCATCTCCTTCACATTTCTTTTGCTGAGCATTTTGGCTAAGAGAGACTAGAGAGCATATATATATATATATCAGTGTTATTGAGATAGCAGCAAGCTTAAATCATTTACAGAGGTATAAATCCTCTTCGTATCTTCATTGTCATTTTCTGTCAAAATTTCTATTCGTGAATTCTTGATTTCAGTTGGAAGTTATGGTTTTGTGAATTGAGAATAATAATTAGTTGTTTGAAGGACTTATATATGTGATTAGAATTACTATATATGCTTCATTGCTCTTCAATTTCATTTTTGGTGTTTCCATTTCTGAGATTTCTGTAAAAACATCAGATATCGTGAAATTGGTTGGTGTTCATGAAATTGGGAATTGATAATTGCTATTGACTATTATATAAGCATATATGTACGTGTTAGTAAGTTAAACAAGTCTAATAGCATTTGGGTATGTTGAAATCGATGAAATGGGAGGTTTTTGGTCGGATTTCACTGCAGAAAACTGCCTCGACGCCGCAGCGCCGCAGCCCGCGCCGCAGCGCCACTCGCGCCGCAGCCCGCGCCGCAGCGCCGCACGCAGCGCCACTCGCGCCGCAGCGCCAGTAGTGAGCTGCTGTGCCGCGCCGCAGCGCCAGCCTCTGTGTTCAGTTTTTCTGCATTCTGCAATAAAACTGTTATGAACTAATTGTTTGATTTTTGTTTAAACAAGCATGAAAGCATGATTAATACTTATATATAAACCTAATGAGGCAATGTGAACATGTTTTAGTATATTAGCATGCATGGTTAACCAAACGACATATAGTTTGAAAACAAACTTAAAGTTTCATGAACGACGTTAACATATATGAAGCATGTTAATATTCTGACTTTCGAGACATGTTAGTATGACCTAGAAACACATGAAATGCATACTAACTTATGTATATAGGTTCCGTGATATAATATGGACATGTGAACCCAACTAGTGCACCTTTCTAACAAAAATACAAGTTTTGAAGGTTGATATTGACATGTAAAAACCATGTATACATTCTGACTTTTCGAGCATGTTTATAGGGCCTTGAAATACATGAAAAGCATGTTAACTTGTGTATATGGGTTTCATAAGGAAGCATGAACATGATAGACCTTATTAATGAACTATACTAACAAAGTATAAGCTTTAAACGTGAACGTTGGTATGTTATGACGAGAATTAGAATTTGACATTTATGAACACATGTGATAGTACTCTTAGACTCATTCATGTGTCATGCATGTATAGTTGCCATGATTAAAGTTTAGCATGAACAAAGCATGTTTTCAAGATAATAACAATGCTAGCTACATATATGCAATACGAGTACTCATGAGCACGACTAATACAAGTTATATGAATATCTTATGTGTTTAAAAGAGATCATGTTAGACCATATGAGTTCGTGTCCTTGAATGGCTTTAAGTATTAACTTAAGAACCTATACCATGTACGATTGGATTTGGAAAAGTTATACAAGCATGTAAAGTATCCTTTAAATATGAATACATGCTACGTGATATTATATGATGTTACTTGAACCCGATTTTGACGGTTAACTTAAGGAGATGCCGTAACTTGCTAAAATGAAATATATTTAGTATTGATTGTGGTCTTATGAGATATTAATAATATGCAAGCATGTTTGCTAATTGTTGAGATCTTATATTATATGAGAATGCGTTTAAACTCTAAAGAAAGAACGTTAAGGATAGAAATTATATTCTATATAACTGTGTAGCTAGGTAAAACTTAGCTTATGTGTTGATCGTATATTCAAAGAGAAAATGTGAAGTTAAATTATATGACTGATGAATATCATATATATACGTAACTGTATTACGATAGGAATTCGAAAGTGTTGATTTGCTTTTCGTGGATAAACTACGCTAAAGGCAAGTTCTCTTACTTACACTCTTTTAAAGTGCAAGTATCCTAACCGACGCATTTACTTTATGCAAGGAAATCTATGATTGTGAAGGTTTCCTAACTTATACTCTTTTACTATGCAAGTATCCTATCTTGTGTATTGCGAACTAGTTTCCTATTTAATCGGTTGAATCGAATTAGCATACTTGAACTCTTATTTCATTAAAGCTATTATTCATGTTGAACTTAGTATTGTTCTTGAATATTGTGAAAGTGTCTATGCCATTTGATTCGGCTAGACTTATATTATTGAAAAGCGACCCAAACTAATTGATTGGTGCGGGATCTTGTATTTGACTGAGAAGAACAACCTTCTTTGAAGGGAATATATAATTGTCGGAGAACCGACGTGCACACTTGAGTATGGTTGATTGTTATGCATAACAAGGGTACTTTAGGCTGATCACCTGTTGTACCTGTTTTTGTTGGATTTTCAGTTTATTACTGTCAATTCTAGTAGAAGTTCATAGTCCGTAGTGACTACTCAGTATTCAATTATATGAAATCTTGAATTGACTTATTATTGAATCATATTGATATTATCCTGTCCTTAGCGACTGTTATTGAGAACTGTTGATATTCTTGTTATTCTTGAACTATCAAATCTTGTTATACCCTTTCGAGAATTGAGAATCTTATTACTCACCCTTATTGTATATTACTTGCTGGGCAATTTGTGCTCATTCTTGCTTTCCTTAAAACATTTCAGTTAAGGCAGAGCATGGTGAACCTTCGGGCGTTGATAAGGGCAAGGGCAAAGCTACCAACTAGCTTATGTCTGTTATGTTTTAAATATATTCATATTGTATGAAGATGATGTAGTAAGACTGGATTTGATTATGTTTAAGCTTAAGTTAGATTATGTAATAAGTCGTTAACTGATATTATTAGGTAATCTATTAAGTACTGTAGGTTGCGAGACTTGGGGGAATAATTATAATAAATCATTGTAAATTATTCTAAAATAGATTTTCCGCTGTGATCGTATGATATTTAATTATTAATATTGTGATGTATTACCATGAGCACGTGATGAACCGAATTCGAGAGACCAAGAGGCGGTCCTGGAATTTGGGGGCGTCACATTAACACTGGCCCAAATTAGCCTTGTTTTGGCTCCAACCCTTCAACCTCATTTTCTGGCCTTTGGGTTTGTTTAGACACTTGTATTATGATCAAGTAGAACCCTTTTATAGCTTACCAGTACCTCTCTGAACAGTTTTTATGATTTTTACTGTTGGAACCCAAATTTCATAGCATATGGAACTTCATTTTTGGTTAAACACCAATACCTTTCTGAAAATTCAATTTTAAGCCAACTTGTAGCAGAACTTCTTTCAAAGTCACAGTTTATTACAGTAGAGAACTACCATGCTTAACAGTTTCCATGTTCTGACTCTTAGAACCCCAAACACAGCATATACACATGAAAACTTAATTTTTTGTAAACATTACTCTGCTGCACTTATATACCTTAAAACCATTGTGACGCCCCCAAATTCAGGTCCCTAGAATCTCAGACCTGGTACGTTACGGTACTTCATCTTCATACATATTCTCTAAACTAATGCAGAATATATAAACATAAATTATTTATTTCACATAATTGTATAACATTTCCCAAGGTCTGTTAACCTTAACTGAATACATACCTTACATAACTAAAAAGGTTTACAACATCACTTGCATATGATAAATAAATAGTTATGAATGCGTAATAATCTACTCTTTGGAATTTGCCTTTGTCTCTGTCTTTCTTCGAGCCTTCGTCTTAATCTGAAATTTGTTATCATGATATAGCAAGGGTGAACAACTAATTTGCCCAATAAGTTTAAATACAATAAGGATATATCATGATTGAAAGAAAGAATAAGCTTTCAAATTTTCAACAATATAATAATTGTGAAAGAGCATGAGTCATAATGTCGATAATTGAATGACTGAATCAATAATGTTTAATGTCAACAAGGACCATGAACAACTTTAACTGAACCTTATGGTAATGAAGGTGATCAGCCTTTCATACCTGATGAACATATGAAACATGCATTAAGTGCAAATCAATAATCAGTATAGATGTGGAATAATCAACAATAATTATCCACTAACATGCTTTGAGATAATAACTCGAATTTGAGTTAGGGAACTTGCCTGTACCGTTGATTACTGCTATGCAATCTAATTTAATCTCCTTATTGAAAAGACCTATCATTATTAAGATTGATCTTTCAATTTGTATAACATACTTTATCTCACAATACTATTATTTTATAAGTAAACTATCTAACATTTAACCACATAGCCAAATATTAGATAATACCTTAATACCATACGTATTCACAAGTCTAAACCTAGCACACATCGAGTCTTTAATAGTATTCAATATAGTATACTGAGTGGTTTCCCACAAATAACCAATAAACTAGTTTTCGTCTCGTCTACACTATTTTTTACAGTGAGTGAGATCGGTTGCTAGTTCGTATATACCTCCGCTCCCTGAAAGAATCGTTTAGCCTAGATACTATACATCAACTATTATACAGTACGACTGTACTACTTTAGACTTAACACTTACAAATTCATTTTATAAGTTCTTATTATAACTCGATAAACTGTTTATGAATTCAGCAAACTGAATACATTATTTCAGCAAGCTGAATACAAGCTGTCTTCCCTTCCTGACATTTTTAGTTTCCAATTCAGCAACCTGAATTGACAAATTCAGCAAATTTTTTATCTTTTGGCCACACATATATACATATATTTCATACACAAAAATAATTTTTTTGAAAATTTTCAATTTCCTTTAGTATTTTTCAAAAATTCGTTTTTAATTCGTAGCTTAAGAAATTAGCTATATCATGCTCAACTCCGAAAATTTTCAACTCTTGGCGGAATTTGACACGTATTAACTTGAACTTTCAGTTTAAATTTCGTGCCCATCGGAGTTATAGAACTTCAGTTATAGCAGTTTTCGTCAGAAAAACCCAAATATTGAAATGACCATAACTCAGTCAATTTAAGTCGGAATAATCTCATTTTTGGACAGGAGCTACATTATATCATATATTTTCATGTCTCAAAATATTGGAGTTTATTTCATTAATTAAGTTTCCAAAAATGTCCCCAGCAGTTTTGGGCAGATTATTTTTTGGTATTTTTCATATTTTGCCTCCTTTGCTAAAAACAGTCCACACAAAAATCTACAACACATTTTTCAATGATTCCACTTGAAAATGTTAGAAGACTCATAGATCTAACCCTAGGACTTGACCACACTCAAAAATTCAAAATATAATGAGAAATGTGGTCATTTGAATTTCATATATCGTTTTCTCAAAAATCTGATTTTCAATCCTTTGTGATTTCTAAGAAAACTTTCCTGTTCTCACACATTAACTAACATAACCCATCATAATACATACCAATATCTCATATACTCATGGATCTACCTTGATCCATGATCTATTTCATCAAACAATCACCAAACACTAGATTAAACACAATCAAGGCTAAGAAAAATTAGGATTTTCTACTTTTAAAAACCTAGTTTCTATTTCATGCTTTAGATCCAACTTTTGATCCTTAAAAGGGTTAGATCTAAACATAAAACACTTATAAACACATAGATATAAGGTTTTAAACTTTAATATCATAACTTTATAAAAATCAAATCAAATAAAAAGAAATTAGACTATATAAGTAGGAATTTTTTTTATACCTTAGCTTTTCCTTCTTCTCCTTCTTCCTGAGATTGATTAAAGAACTATGAACCAACAAAACTCTCCTTCTCTCTCTTCTATATGGTGACCGAAATCTTGGCTATCTCTTTCTCTCTTGCTTTGTTTAGCTAGCTTAGAAGAATGAGATGAAAGAGAAAATGAAAAGCTTTTGATGTTTGTAAAAAAAATGAAGAGATATAATGTATATCTATTATTATTATCTCTCAATCTCCTAACCTCTCTCTTTCTCATCATGTTAGTGGTTTCTTGCACTCTAAAGCTAATTTATAAGTTTGGAGAAAGTTGGTGGCTTGAATAAAAACTTGACACATATGTGTAGTTGGTGAGAGTTAGTAAAAAGTCATCATTACATTCATTCCCCTTCCTCTCTTCCTTAGGTGGCCGGCCATATGGGCCTCTTTGGCCCAAATTTTATTTTCTTTTTAAGGCTTATTTAGCTTACTAAAGGTCCAATGAGTCCTCTCTCAATTGGGCTACTCAATTAATTCTTTGGACTTGCAATTTAATTCTTTGGACCATAAAATCAACATGGTTCCATATTTTTAATTTTTATCCTATCCTAATCATTTAGTTAGGGTTTCCATTCCTCTTCTTTGTAATTTAAATCTTTTCTCATGTATCTTTAATTTCATAACCCAATTAGACTTGTTTTACTTAGGTTATAAAATTAATTAATTGAGATGTATAAAATAAATCTCTTAGGGTTAGCATATATTTTTAAATACTAACATTCTCTCATATTATAATCTCTTAGGTTATTTAATTACCATACCTAATTTATATATTAGGTCACCAAACTTTATAGGTATCGTAATACATTATCCTTAATATTCCTTCAAGTACATATAAATTTATTTCTAGGATTTTGAAATTTTGTAACCTATATTTTCTATATTCTCTTTTAATTAGTAAACCATATAGGTTCTTCTAATTTTTTTTAATTAATCCTCAAATTTCTATCTAGGTTTTATTCTTTTAACCTTTATTTCAATCATTAAAAATTATATAAATTTTCGGGTTGTCACAACCATTCTAACATAAACTTTATCAAACTGAAGTTTACTGGGTATAGAGATATTCAGGCTTCTATAGATCATCATCACATCCCCATGACTTAGTTTTATACATGAAACTACATAGCACTATAGTTATTCATAATTCAAGTCACATTAGCATTTAAGCATACATGTAAGCATTTGTTTACTACTATAACATATATACAGTCATGGACTAGACTGCACAACTAGTATGCCTTTAACACATAATAGTTCTTACTTAGTCATTTAATCAAACACATAAGGTGCAGTTCATATATATACATTACATGGTTTTATTTATACATGCAAAGCATATGAACTCATTCATATATCCCAACCTTATGACTCCCGGACCCTTCATGGTCCCCAAACATAGCACAAACAACAACCCCAGCCACAACATGATCAAACAATAAAAAAATTGATAGTTGACATAAGCAAAAGAATGAGATGCAGTTTGGCTTACTTTGGTTAAATCTGCTAGCTTTCTTCTTGAAACCAATGCTCAACTAGTAACTGCAATTGTTGTTTACTACTGCAATTTCTCTCTTTTTCCTTTTTCCAGTCGTATCTCACTCACTCTCAAATATAGCTCTGCAGTTCCTTGCCTTAGTTTAATTGTAATGAGCTAACTCATTTGGGTGGTGGTGGGTGGAATAGCTAGTCTTATTTGACTGAGCTCCCCCTTGCAATCAGTCCTTTGGCCCCTAACTGACCCCTAGCATGACCCCTAATCAACCCCCTAGCTATACATAGCAGCTAACCCACATCCTGCTAATAGTTTCATCCTAGCCTCCTTGCTTTAACAATTATTCTTCCTAGCTCTCCAACTGGATTTGTAACTAACCGCTAAGCTAACTTAACTAACTAACTTTTCTAACTCGGTTCTCTTTCTCTCCCATTTGGGCTACCAGATTGAGCTTAGAGAAGAAGGCTAGGAACAGCCTTTGATTGGGCCTTATACCACAATTTGGGCTTGCAAGCATACTTTGAACAGTTGGATTAATTAACATGGACTGCTATAACAATTAACATTGTCTTGCAATGTCACATGTGGTCTATAATTACAATGTAGCATATTAACTTAGTTCCAAAAATATTATGGAACCTAGCTTCACGATTAATTAGTTGATAAAAATATAATGCATCAAATTCATAACATAACCTTCTAGGCCAATAGTAACGTTCTTAATTATTATCAATTAAATTGATGTCATATGTAATTTAATTAAGTTAAATAATTAAATCCAATATAAAATAATCAATGAAATTAATTAGTCACAAATTAATCATTTCATATATTGAAGACAGACTCATTTCAGAAAATTCTTCAATTTAAGTCATGTTGGCTTTCTTTTTATTCTTATCTTAAATATAGAATAAAACTAATGTATATTCTATTTACCTCACCACACAATAATTAAAATGGAATAATCAAATAAATAACAAATAATATGAAGAAAAAAATATACACAGAATTTCCATTTAATTCAAATAAAATATTATATAGGTTTTTTCGTGTTATTACAGGATTAAATAACGGATTAATCATGAGATAAATAGCCGAGACTGATAATTAATTAGTGTAAATAGTCATATCCTACTCATTATTTTTGCAAACAAACATAGTCTAAGAGAATTTCTGACTATAAGCACTAATATATACTTACTAATAGTTGTTAAATCATGAATCGTATTGTGTATCGAAAACTCCTATATCGTCTTTCATGTATCTTGTATTGTGCGATGCGGAAACGAAATAAAAAATATGGTAATATATATTTGAACATATAAAATACATAATTTATTGGACAATCAAGAATATTAGCTTGATTATATATAAAAGTAGTCAAGTTAATATTATAATAGACTAAAAATAATTTTAAAGTTAAATATGCTATTTCTGTAAATATAGTAAACATTTAATATACAATAACAAAGTTACTTAAATTTAGTAAGCAAAACCAGATTTAAAAAAAAAATTAGTGTACTTACTTGAAAAATCAGAATCTAGAAAGACAAATGTAAATAAATCTGAGTCCTTTGAATTCACAAAGTCTCCTTGAAGCAAATTTATTCTCTCACTAGTGCTAAAGGATTTTTGAATAATTACTTTCCAAGATAAAACGGATTTCCAATTCTTAATTAGAAGCACTTCAAAATTAAGAATTCTTCGAACTCAAATTTCTATGTTCTGTACTTGAACTGACTATAATGATGAATGAAGGAATGCAAGAAGGAAAATTTTTTTTTGTCTTTTTCTAAATAGTATGAATGCTATTCTTCTATAAGCAAGTTACATACTTATATAAATAAACAAAAGAAATGAACAAGTTTTTTTTTATATTTCTACGAACAAGTTACTGACTTTCTTATATAGGCAATAAAACTGACTATGCAATACCAATACAACGGTTCAATTGCAACGGTAATGACACCAATTACTTTTGCAACGGTAATTACACCAGTTACTTTTTACTTGCAATGGTACTAAGTTAATAAACAAGTTTTATTTATTTTATTTTCCAACAATCCCCCACATAAATAAAATTTGGATGAATTAATGCAATCACTAGTTCGAGTACATAAGAAAAGATACTTCATCGGGTTAAGTAGCCTAGTGGCTTTGAACTTGCCCTAGTAAAGTCTATCGGATTTACTTCGCTAATCAGTAAACTTGATGTCTTTGAATTGTCAGCTTTTCGTGTAAATCAAGACAATAGAATTCACAAAATATCTCTTCAGACATAGTTGGTTCTCACGTTTGTGTTCATTTTGGCCTTGAAACACCTCTTGGTTCCGTGAGTATATTAGAGAATTCAGCCTTCAAAATTCTCACAGAAGTGGCCCCCTTCTTACTCACGTAGGTGACTTCTATCAAGAGTATCATACAATACCCCACTTTAACGTATTTCAAGATATAAAAGTCATTAAAAGCGTACTTTATCCTGATTCTCGCGGCAGATGTGCACTGTCTCATCATAGGAATGGTTAGGAATAAATATCTCCTCAGTGATTTACTGAGTACTACATAGTTCGGTTTGCCCATTGAACCTAGATCTTGGGATCTCCAGTCAACTAGGTTGGGTTGCCACTATGACGACTCTTATTTAAATAATAGGCTTTAAACCCATTCCCTTCGATGAACTTTTCACTTGCTCTCTTGTTAAACCTTTTGTAAGCGGATCCGCAATATTATCTTTTGACTTTACATAGTCAATTGAGATATTTCCATTTGAGAGCAATTGTCTAATGGTATTATGTCTTCGTCGTATATGGCGTGACTTACCGTTATATAGATGACTCTGTGCTCTTCTAATTGCTGATTGGCTATCACAGTGTATACATATAGCTGGCACAGGTCTTGATCAATTTGGAATATCCTCTAAGAAATTACGAAGCCACTCTACTTCTTCTCCAACTTTGTCTAAAGCAATGAATTCTGATTCCATTGTAGACCTCGCAATACACGTTTGTTTTAAGGATTTCCAAGATACCGCTGCACCTCCAAGGGTAAAGACATATCCATTTGTGGATTTCGAATCTTTATTATCAGATATCCAATTAGCATCACTATATCTTTCCAATACTGCTAGATATCTTGTATAGTGCAGTCCATAATTTTGAGTATGTTTTAAATATCCCAAAACTCTCAAAATAGCTTTCCAGTGATCTTTACCTGGATTACTCGTATACCTACTTAGCTTATTTACCGAATAAGCTATATTTGGTCTAGTACAGTTCATGACATACATTAAACTGCCTATTATAAGAGAACATTCTAGTTGAGATATGCTATCACCTTCATTTTTGGCTAGATGAAGATTTATATCAACTGGGGTCTTATTTAGAATTATATTATACTTATTAAATCTTTCAAGTATTTTTTCAATGTAACGAGTTTGAGATAATATAATTCCATCAGATGTTCTGGAAATCTTGATTCCTAATATTATATCAGTAACCCCCAAGTCTTTCATATCAAATCTATTTGCCAACATACGTTTGGTAGAGTTGATAACTTTATTGTTGTTACCCATGATTAACATATCATCCACATAAAGACAAACAATGACATACTCCTTTTGAGTGCTTTTGACATAAACACATTTGTCACACTCATTGATTTTAAATCCATTTGATAACATAACATTATCAAATTTCTCATACCATTGTTTTGGCGCTTGTTTCAATCCATACAAGGATTTAACAAGTTTGCATACCTTCCTCTCTTGTCCAGGAGCAATGAAACCTTCAGGTTGTTCCATATATATTTCTTCATCTAATTCACCATTTAAGAATGCAGTTTTTACATCCATTTGATGTATTTCAAGTCTATTTAATGATGCTATTGCTATTAGCATACGAATAGATGTAATTCTTGTAACTGGTGAATAAGTGTCGAAATAATCCAATCCTTCCTTTTGTCTATAGCCTTTAACAACAAGCCTTGCTTTATATTTATCAATTGAACCATCAGCTTTCATCTTCTTTTTGAAGATCCATTTATACCCTATGGGTTTGGAACTAGGTGGAAGGTCCACCAATTCCGATGTATGATTTTGCATAATGGATTCAATTTCACTATTAATTGCTTCTTTCCAATGAGAAACATCTGGAGAGGATATTGCTTCCTTGTACGTTTGAGGTTCGTTTTCTAATAAACATGTTAGAAAACCCGAGCCAAAAGACTTTGAAGTCCTTGCTCTTTTACTACGTCTAGGTTCATCCACTACAGACTCTTTGTCTATATTTTCAAGATTATTACTAATAGCCTTCAAAGGTCTTTTGTGTCAATTTGATTCTTTATTCATGTTATATGGAAACACATTCTCAAAGAACGATGCATCTCTTGATTCAATAAAAGTATTAACATGAATATCAGGAATTTCAGATTTATGAACAAGAAAGCGATAAGCACTACTGTTATTTGCATAACCAATGAATACACATTCAATGGTTTTTGGTCTTATCTTAACCTTTTTAGGTTTAGGAACCATCACTTTTACTAGACACCCCCACACTCTTAAGTATTTATAGCAAGGTCTATCACCTTTCCATAATTCATAAGGTGTTTTGTGAGTTTTCTTATGAGGCACTTTGTTTAGAATATAATTGGCAGAAAGCAAAGCTTCCCCCCACAAATTCTGGGGTGCTCCAGAACTAGTTAACGTAGCATTTAACATTTCTTTCAATGTCCGATTCTTGCGTTCAGCAATACCATTAGATTGAGGTGAATAAGGAGCGGTAGTTTGGTGAATGATACCATGAGTAGAGCATAACTCTTCAAATGGTGATTCATATTCACCACCTCTGTGTCGCCCCCAAATTCCAGGACCGCCACTTGGTCTCTCGAATTCGGTTCATCATGTGCTCATAGTAATACATCACAATAATAATAACTAAATATCACACAATCACAGCGGAAAATCTATTCTAGAATAATTTACAATGATTTATTATAATTATTCCCCCAAGTCTCGCAACCTACAGTACTTAATAGATTACATAATAATATCAATTAACGACTTATTACATAATCTAACTTAAGCTTAAACATAATCAAATCCAGTCTTACTTCATCATCTTAATACAACATTAAAATATATAAAAAAAACATAAAAGATACAAGCTAGTTGGTAGCCTTGCCCTTGCCCTTATCAACGCCCGAAGGTTCGCCCTGCTCTGCCTTAACTGAAATGTTTTAGGGAAAGCAAGAATGAGCACAAATTGCCCAGCAAGTAATATATAATAAGGGTAAGTGATATAATTCTTAATTCTCGAAAGGGTATAACAAGGTTTGATAGTTCAAGGATAACAAGAATATCAACAGTCTTCAATAATAGTCGATATGGACAGAATAATATCAATATGATTCAATAATAAGTCAATTCAAGATTTCAAATAACTGAATACTGAGCAATCACTAAGGACTATGAACTTCTACTAGAATTGACAGTAATAAACTGAAAATCCAATAAAAACAGGTACAACAGGTGATCAGCCTAAAGTACCATCGTTATGCATAACAATCAATCAGTCAAATACAAGATCCCGCACCAATCAATTAGTTTGGGTCATTTTTCAATAACATAAGTCTAGCCGAATCAAATGGCATAGACACTTTCACAATATTCAAGAACAATACTAAGTTCAACATGAATAATAGCTTTAATAAAATAAGAGTTCAAGTATGCTAATTCAATTCAAACAATTAAGTAGGAAACTAGTTCGCAATATACAAAGATAGAATACTTGTATCCAAAGAGATAAGTTTTAGATACTCGCTTACGATATCCGTTGAATAAAGTAATGCAAGGGTTTAGGATACTTGCCTTATGCGTAGTTTACTCACGTAAAGCTAGCCAACACTTTGGAATCCTATTTATAATGTATTACATGTATAGGATTTTCATTAGTTAACACATCCGTTACACAACTTATTACTCAATATACATACATGTTACTATCTTAGTCACATGTCATACTTATTCTCATATGACATGAAATCAGATTATATGTTATTACGAATCAAGTACATAGTTATAACATAAATGATATTATAGCAACTCATCATGTTCAAGTAGCTATGATCCTTTGACCCATGGGCTTCCATTATATAAGTTAAACATTATCTTGTTACTTAATCATCACCTATGTACACATATCAGTAGGGTGTAAACCATTTCTAGCAATGTAGGCATCATATAAGCTATCTGTCCAAAAATCAGATTGTCAAACTGCATGGCTTCTGATTCCAGGCCGGCGCAGCTGCGCCATGGCTAAGCCTAGGGCCAGCGCAGCTGCGCAACCTTCTGGCCAAGCCAAGGCTGAGTTGTGCCTTATGGTTTCTGTCCGGTCATGCAAGCCAACAACACCACATAGCATATAAACATATTAAAAGATACTTTTATGTTTGTACAACCTTTTCTCGTTTCAAATATATATGATATGGATTCTAAGTCAATACTTTCAATAACTTAAAGCCATTCAAGGATACGAACTCATAAGGTCTAACATGCTCGCTTTTTTTTTAAACACTTAAATTATTCACATAACTTGCATTAAACATGTTCATGAGTTTTCATATCACATATATGCAACTATTATTATCATTAGTTTGAAAACATGCTTTATTTACGCAAATTTGATTTTACTACATGTAACATAGTAGGAAAACATGAATGATACCTTAGCAAGTCTACAAGTTCTATCAAACATGTTCATAAGTATCGAAATTCAAATCTCAATGTAACATGTCGACGTTCACGTTCAACACTTATACTCTCATTAATAAAGTTTGCTAATACGCCCTAACACGTTCATGTTACATTATGAAATTTATATACGTAAGTTAATGTGTCCGACATGTATGTCAAGGCCATATAAACATACCCGAAAATCAGAATATATGATCTTTATATGTCAAGGTTTGCCTTTAAAAACTTATATTTTCGCTCGAAATGTTTACTGATCGAGGTTTAGCATGCTCACGTCATACTATGAAACACGTATACACAAGTCAACATTCATTTCATGTGTTTCTAGATGGTACTAACGTGTCTCGAAAGTCAGAATATTAACATGCGTCATATATGTTTAACGTTCGTTTATAAACCTTATGTTCCCTTTGAAAACTTTAAGTGCGTTTCCAAACTACATGTTGTTTTGTTAACCATGCATGCTAATATACTAAAACATGCTTACATTGCCTCATTATGTTTATATATATATGTTACACAAGCTAGCATGCTGGTTTAAGCCATATCAATTACTTAACACACAACAGGATTTAAGCAGATTGCAGAAAACTGGAGCAGGGTGCCGGCGCAGCTGCGCCGCATCCCAGGCTTAAACCGGCGCAGCTGCGCCACTACTGGTTCGCACCAGACAGCAGGCAGCTACGGCAGTTTCTAGCCCAACTCACAAAATGGCTTCACGAAAACAGTTTTTAAACAACTACATTCCAGTTCAAACATGTATATAAGCCATATAGCAACTAAACAAACTTCCTTCAATCCAATTATAGTCCAATTTGGCATAATCAGAAATTGAAATTTTTGACAGAAAAATGAAAATGAAGAACATGAATCATGTAATTATACCTTTGCTATGAATTAAGCTTGCTGCTACCTCACAATGCTATTATACTGATATATGTATATGCTCTCAACTTATCAACTCAAACAAAATCTCAGCAAGGTGAAATGAGAAGGAAGGAAGCCATATTTATAGAGAAAACAAGATACAGACAATGCAATTGCCTACCATTTCAAACTAACAGAAATTTGAATTGCATGCTAGATAAGTGGAAGTTGGTAGATAGTTGTTGAAAGCCATCATTAGAGCCACTCCTCATATAATTATTGCTAGCTAAGCTTGGGAGAAGAATGGGGAGAATAGGCCTTAGCCTTTTTGCCATACACGTGAAGGAGAAGGAGAGTGACTATTATATTGGGACAAGGCCATATATCAGTATTCTAGAATTTGTATATATACACAACACTTATGCCAAAATATGTTACATGTATATATACTATATAATTAGGCCACAATTATAGTTACAATGTAATTCTAATGATACTAACATGGATTCACATAATGTAATAAGTGTGAATTGTACACATATAATTCATGTACATTTTTATCATACTGGTATAATTTAATCGGATGTTATCACATTACATTATCTCATGTATTATTAAATTGTTCACCATATATTCATGATGTCTCACTTTATTAAAATTAATAGTTTACAATATGTTCATGATATATTATACAGTGTATACCCACATATTTATTGTCACATAAGTATTATCATGCATTCATAACACATAGTTTTAACATAATCACATTATGCTTCATGTAATATATGGTTTCTATGTGTAATATATTCGCATTGCATTATATAACATAGTTTATGTATATACATGCATGGTCACACTTAAGTGTCTCTCTACACTATATAATATAGTTGTATTCCATATACTTTATATATTCAAGTATTGCACATTTGCACATATCAATTAATATAATCTTATTATATTAATCACTCACTTATTTATTTTATTATTCATAATGTCAAATAAATAAACTATTTATCTCGTTGATTAATTAACAATAATATTAATTAATTTATTCCTCATTGATTATTAATTATACCAAATTAATAATCATAGGATTAATTATCACATTAACAAATATAAATCTCAGCACAATTATAAACAAGTGGATTATTATTATTATATTTCTTGCAATAATAATAATCACATATTATTAATCAACCATAGTTAATATCTCACAACAATCAATTAATATTCTCTAATAACAATTAACAATTAATTAATTGTTCACTTAAAAATTCTTCGTCAATTAATATAATTATTAATATTTCCCATCACTGTGCCACACTAGGCTCTCAACGAGTTTATCGTAAACTCCACATTTTTCTCAATTGTCATAGATATTTAATTTAATATAATTGAATTAATCATTCTCATAACACAAAATCATTTATATTCAAATAAATTCTCATTTCCATTAATATATTTATTTAATAATATTAGGAAATTCTCGGGTATTACAACCTCTATTGCTTCAATGAAATTTTTCCCATTCTTCTTCTCAGATCCTCGATTGTCCTCTTCAATCCTAAGTCGCACAATCAGTTCTTCAAGATTCATCTCTTTGCGTTTATGCTTAAGATAATTCTTAAAGTCTTTCCATGATGATGGAAGTTTCTCAATCATTGTAGCAACTTGGAATGAGTCACTTAGAGACATTTTTTCAGAATGAATGTCATGTAGGATTACTTGTAATTCTTGAACTTGGGTGATAACTGCTTTAGAGTCTACCATCTTATAGTCAAGAAATCTACCGACTATGAATTTCTTCATGCCAGCATCCTCAGTTTTATATTTCTTGTCTAAAGATTCCCAAAGTTCCTTTGCAGTTTGAATTGTACAATACACATTATACAGTGTATTGTCTAATATGTTCAATACATAATTTCTGCAAAGGAAATCAGCATGTTTCCTTGCGTCAACTGCAGCCACTTTTTCCTTATCAGTTTCTCCTTCAACAAGAGTAGGACATTCCTCTTGAAGAAACCTTGCCAAGTTCAAAGTTGTGATATAGAAGAGCATCTTTTGTTGTCAACGCTTGAAATCAGTTCCATTGAACTTTTCAGGCTTTTCTTCATGAGACATACTCACAGCAGGAATGGTGCTAGTAGATGTCATTTATGTTATACAAACATAGAGTAATTTAAGAAATGTACAAAGAATATATATATATATATATATATATATATAATTAGAACTGAGAATTTTTTTTTTTTTTTTCTGTCTATGGCCGGCCTGCCGTATAAAAAAAACTCAAAAATATATCAAATTCATCGTGCTTAACCATATGCCTAATCAAGATTTAATCTAATATATTAAATGCGTAGGCCGGGCACAATTCTATGGCATAGTAAATATATAAATAATTATAACAAAAAAGGTAAGACTACCTATATCTGACCACTTTTGTATAAACTTCTGTGATATAGAGAATATATATATATATATATATATATATATATAATAACAGAATAATGTGTATTAAATTTCAATCAAATTTCCAGAAATTCAAACAACAAATTTTGTTTGTACAAAAAATTGTTTTATAAAACGATTTTCTGTTGAAATAAATAAACAGTAATTTCCTTTTTAAAAGAGATACAAATTACAGAATTATATTAAATAAGACTATAATTACAGAATTACTAAATTTGCTTCAAGATTGTTATTTATGTAAATATAGTAAACATTTAATATACAATAACAAAGTTACTTAAATTTAGTAAGCAAAACCAAATTTTAAAAAAAAATTAGTGTACTTACTTGAAAAATCAGAATCTGGAAAGACAAATGTAAATAAATCCGAGTCCTTTGAATTCACAAAGTCTCCTTGAAGCAAATTTATTCCGTCACTGGTGCTAAAGGATTTTTGAATAATTACTTCCCAAGATAAAACGGATTTTCAATTATTAATTAGAAGCACTTCAAAATTAAGAATTCTTCGAACTCAAATTTCTATGTTCTGTACTTGAACTGACTATAATGATGAATGAAGGAATGCAAGAAGGAAAAAAAAATTCTGTCTTTTTCTAAATAGTATAAATGTTATTCTTATATAAGCAAGTTACATACTTATATAAATAAACAAAAGAAATGAACAAGTTTTTTTTTATATATTTCTACGAACAAGTTATTGACTTTCTTATATAGGCAATAAAACTGACTATGCAATACCAATACAACGGTTCAATTGCAACGGTAATGACACCAGTTACTTTTGCAACGGTAATTACACCAGTTACTTGTTACTTGCAACGGTACTAAGTTACTAAACAAGTTTTATTTATTTTATTTTCCAACAAAATAGTAGTCAAAATACTTTAAATTAATTTATTAGATATTATTTTAGTAATCTTTATAGAATAACAAGAGAAAACAAACATTCAGATTCATCTTTAAACTATATAAAACAATGAGAATGATTCAAATTAGCAAGTAGATATTTATGTATCTACTTATGGAAAGTGACATGAGAAAAATAGACTAACATTGTGAAGAAAAAGACATAAAACTCAAAAAAGTGATTAAAGGCTCATCAAGTCATGGAGAATATGTTTGTACTAAAAAAACTCTTCATTTGTAATGGTAGAATACTTTAAAATTTTGTTTTTACTCTTTTGGATCTACATAAAAACGTGTTCAAGCCAGTTGCTAACTTCAAAAAGTATCATGCATTATATCGTATAGTAAGAGTAGTATCGAATCGTACTGAATCGTATAATACGATGTCATTTTCGATTCACTTTGCGATATGTAAGGGTGTAAACGAATCGAATCGAGCCGAGTATTGAATTGCTCAGATTTGGTTCACAAAATTTATCGAGTATAAAATAAGGTTTGATTGAGGCTCATTTAGCTACCGAATCGAGCACGATTTTGAATCGAGCCCGAGCAGTTTGAACTTTTCAAACGAATATGATCCGAGCATCAATAGAAAATTACAATTTAAGGAGGTTCGAGTAATTTATCGAACATTAAAATTTGCTCATATTTGACTCATTTATATTTCGAGTCGAGCTCAAATCGAACTTTTAGTCGAGCGAGTACGAATCGAGCCCGAACTGTTTACTCATTTTACAGCCTTAGCGATATGTATCGAATCGTCTTCGTATTGTATCGCGTATCGTACGATTTTGATAACTATGTACATACCTTAGCATATTGCGTTTTAACTATTTAGCATACCACGTAACAATATTAGTTTTATGAACCGAAAAGAACTATGTTTTAGCTATTTAACATATCACGCACCAATTATGATTTCATGAACCGAAGCCAAACGTGTTCCAGGAATCATTGTTCCAATCGCAGCAACAACAAAGCCATCGAGTCTTTGCAACTTAAACTAAATATTTCATGCTTGGCCTCACAAATGCAGTAAGAAGATACGAACACAATTTCAGCAAGTGGTAGAGCAAGTTATTTATCAAGATGATTATACAGTTACAAATGTAGTCAACTTAGATACATACAAGTTAGATAAACAGCTTAGATCAAATACTTGCATATGCAGATCATAAATTCATTGTAATAGTTAGTTTAATAAAAAGAGAATTTGTTTTGGTTCTGTTTTCTTCCAAAGCTCTCTTGCTTCTGCATATTGAAACTATATAAGAGTTTCATTTAATTCGTATTATTTACAAAAATCTTTGAGGATAAATTTTTTACTGTCAATCTAACTGCTTCCCCACTTCCTTTTTCGAACAGGTCGTGGTTTCTTGATCTCTGTCTCTTCAAAGATATCATCATGCAAAGGTGGCATCGATTTGTTGTCAACCCTCGTTTTTATAATTAATCCATTCGTTCTGCTTGAACCTCTCGCTTCGCTCCTCCAGTTTCTCATCATCCTCTTCAACTTTTATCATTTCGCCTCCAACGTGATTATGGGTATCCACTAAGTCATTTATTTCTCTGACAAAATCATTTATTTCCATTGTCAAGTCATTATCCCTTTCGTCCATGTATGACTCTCTGGCCTTAGGTGAATCCTCAACCAGCTCGTTATGGCCTCTCTCAGCCTCATGGTTCTGTTCACAAGAGATAACATCATATCTTTGTTTCGTGAATAAATTTTGGTTATCTGAAACTTTTTTCTCCTGGTAGTTGGGTGGATCTGTTATCGGTGGGCTGTTAATGTCTTGCTCACTTACACCTGCCTTGCTAAACTGAAAAATAGAGAAACGTAAATGAGAATGCTACAAAGATAAATACATGTCAGCTCATATCAGCACGATATCTGAAAGTAGCATGATTAATTCCCTTGTGTCCCTAAAGACGGGGGATTGATTAAGCTTTTCATCATTTTTTCTTGTAGAGTTTTGATAAAAATAAGGGTCCTCTTAACATGTGCATGTGCCCTAAGAGCACATGCTAAGCACCGCTTCCAATGGATGAGAATTCAAGGGATGTAGCTCACTGAAATATAATTAAAATAATATTTCAGTGGGGACATGCATTTAAAAATTATATTTCAGTAGGCCTCATCTCTTGAATTCAGTGCTTATCCATTGGAAGTCGTGTTTAGCATGTGCCCTTAGGACACATGTTAAGAAAATCCTAAAAATAAAGCAATAGTTGAATGGGAAAAAGTTAACTAGTACCAGCATGAGCTATAGAATCATTACCATGTACTCCCTCCATTCCAAAATTAGATAAACATTTTCCTTTTTTGTCTGTTCCTAAAAAGTGAGAAGTTCCTGATATACCATTACTTTTCTAGATAATATTAGGGACATGACTGGAAAAATAAAGTTTTTCTTTAACGTGATCGATCTAGAAATGTATCTCTAATTTTGGAAATAAGGGAGTAGTTTAGAGTAACAACTAAGCACTTCACTTTCAAGTCCGAAAGACTCTTTTCACATATTTGGTTCACTTCTTGCTAATGTCTGCAGACTCTGCACTACGGAAATTTACTGAAAAACAAATGCAGGAAAGTGTTTCAAACAGTACCTTGTAATTACCATTATTTCTATAATGGTAATTTTGATAAACCATTTTGAAAGAGTTCGTCTTTGTTCCGAAATTTCGGTTTCCGATACTGGTTCCCCCTTGGTTATCATATACATTTGCAGACTGTTTTAACCTCTGCCTATAATTGTTCTCTCTTTGCCTCCAGCTATTGTCTCTACAGTTAACAGACTGGTGATCATTAAGCATATTCCAAACTGTCGCATACTCTTCATTGTTCTCTCTCCGAGCACAAGGTTCATCCACAAATTTACGAGGATATGTCAGCAAATAGTCACCATCGGTCAAATTCCAACCTTTCATCCTTTTTCTTTCGGTGAAACGCACATCATAATTACTCTTAATGTCATACCTGATCTTGTTAGAATGTATTTGCTTTCTTTCATCATATTTCGGCCTTTTCTTTTGTGGAAACTTACCAGTCATTCTCCTCTCCTTTAGGTTGTCAAGATGCATACTAAAATAAATTGCGGGATTAGAACAGTGGTCTTGATAAGAGTGATAATCCTTCCTTTCGACGGCAATTGATTTGAGATTTATCATTTGTCTTCCCTCTTGGTCATCGTTTGACAAGTGCTGTAATCCCCTAAATCCAAAAAAGGGATAAAGTTTAACTGAAAATTTAAGATTAGATGTTCTAAGATCTGAGGACGGATACTGGTGCGGGATACTGGTGCGTCATACGAGGATACGACGATTTCAAAAATTTTAAAAGATGGAGATTCAGCGCATATTTTATTACTAAATATGTAATATTTATATGTATACTTGTATATATATGATAAAGCATTCAACAAAATAGATGCTACAAGAGAAAAACAACAAACATCCAACAAACAATATAAGTTTCATGTTTCTATAACATAAAGTCATACAATAACAAAAACTAATAATAGATGATTCAAAACACATTAGATATAAAGGAGGAGAGAATCCCCAAGAATCGGAGTGTCTAGTGCGAGGATACGACAGCTTGCCTGGATAATGAAGAATTCTTGCTTCCTAGTCTAAGTCGCTGGTAAGAAATTTTTAGCAGTGTACAAAAGGGGAAATAAAAAATTCTCCATTTGATACTCCCTATGTCTCCTTTAAGTGACAAAAGTTCCCTTTCTGAGATATCCCAGTTTAGATGTCACAGTTTCACACCATTAGTGTTTAACATGATTACACATTATCATTACAACCCTCTTGTATTAGGTACCTTTAACTGGGAAGATAAATCAAGAGAAAATGCCCCAACCATGTATTTTCTCTAGTCATGTGACTCAAGTTAGTACAAAAGAAAACTAGGAGAATTTAATTTAACTAGCCATCTGGGGCTCATGTGCTTCATGTGTAAGAAAATACGAAAAGATAAATTAGGGAGGGCAAAATTGAAATACAACTAAACTTGCAAGGGCAAAAGAAGAAATGAAAAATCGTGACTCAGGGCACTGCATGACATCAGTGTCCCCCGTGGACTTTATAATATAGATAAATAATATATAGATATAGATAAAGATACATTTGGAAACCGTATCGTTTTACACAATATAACTACTAAATGTCATTTCAGTAAAGTTTGTCCTACTTCTAATTGTGACAGTAAATGTGAAATGGAGGGAGTAACAAGCAAAAGGCTTTTGTCAGGCTAGTTTCTAAGTATATATTAAGTATTAACCGTGCAAATAAACTACATGCAAAAAATAGGAAACATTTATGTATTTGAACGTTTAAGATGATAACAGTTCCAACATAATAAAGAAAAACAGGAGCATGACATGGAGTAAGACGCTGAATAAAGAGTTTGTGCAGCCAATTGCTCCTAGTTATTTGTCAAGACGAATATTTGATTATGATTTTAGTTGCCTGGTAACATACAAAATTAGGCTCATGGCCGGAAATTGAATCTGAATGTCACCGACAAAAATATGATCCAGAAAAAGTTTGCTACATACACATTCAGGGAAATTCATTTGTAAATTAACTGTAGCTAAATACCTAAAGAAATACCACAGTAAAGAATGGTGGTACATGCTTTTGTTACCACATATAGTCATTATGTATACTAAATGCAAATTTGATATATACTGTCAGATTTGATCTTCTGATCACTTTACAGATAGTCACTAGGATTACTAAATGCAAATTTGAGATACTGTCAGGATTTTTGGTCTAATTTACCTATAGTATTTCAATTTCAGTGAATTCTCAAAAGTGGTAAAAGGATTTTTGTCGAGATGAACTTTACTACAGTTATATGAAATATTGATTGGATCCACTGAAGATCATGTTGTCATAGGACTGATAAGGAATTTCTTTGATTGAACGAAGGTACAATCGTCTTCAGAATGCACAAATCTTACTGAAAATTGCCAACAGTAACAAATGCAAAATGGCAATTGAAAGCAAGGGAAATATTATATAAGCAAGAAAAATAATTTACGATGACAGGTTAAATTTGATATGCACAAACGAAGACATCAATATGCTTTATGACATGGGTTTCGGTGACGGCATTTCCGCCCTTGTTTAGCTTTCAAAAGTCAAGCTTAAGTTATGGTTTAAATAACCAAATGAATAGAGTTTAAAATATAACTGTAAATGCCTATCAATGAAATATTGGTAGCTTTTTATTGTATTGAACCACTTTATCCTTTCTATTTAACTACAGAGTTTGTAATACATTCCTTTTTAGTATGCGTTAAATTAGTATTCTCTGTTGTTTCTTAGCTGTGCCAATGTACATTTAAGAGAAGTAATTGGCATGTTATTTTCATCTCAAGAAGCCTAAAACATTATTTAGTTCATAAAAAGTAAATCTTTATGTAATTCCAATACTTGTATTCAGAAAGTAAATCTTCCAAATTATATTTTTGACTGTCTCCACTGATCATGAGCATGATGATCCACAAGAAAAAGAAATGGATCATCAGTGTGATGAGTATTACTCCCTCCGTCCCAAAAAAATGACAAAAATACATTTTTCACGTAAATTAAGAAACTTAAAGTAGATGAGAGTATCAAATAAGATCCATTTTCCCATGTTGGATCCTACATATAGTACACTAGGGAATATTTTTCTTCCTTTAAACTAATGGAACCCACCTAATTACTTTTGGGGAAAAAATAGTCTTTGTATAACATTTTAGTACGCTTGATCCATTTGTTATGGGACAATTATTTATTTTATTTACTTTTTCGCTTGAGCCATCTTTTATGGGACCGAGGGTAGGGGTGGACAACCGGTAAAAATCGGCCCGAACCAGACCGGTACCAAAGTTAGCCAAATTCTAGTACCGAAACCGGTATCGGTTGGACCGGTATTAAGGCTGTAAAATGAGTAAACAGTTCGGGCTCGATTCGTATTCGCTCGACTAAAAGTTCGATTCGAGCTCGACTTGAAATATAAATGAGTCAAATATGAGTAAATTTTAAAGTTCGATAAATTACTCGAACCTCCTTAAATTGTAATTTTCTATTGATACTCAGATTATATTCGTTTGAAAATTTTAAACTGCTCGGGCTCGATTCGGAATCGTGCTCGACTCGAAAGCTAAATGAGCCTCAATCAAACTTTATTTTATACTCGATAAATTTTGCGAACCAAATCTGAGCAACTCAATACTCGGCTCGACTCGGTTCGTTTACACCCTTAACCGGTATACCGGTTCGGTACCGGTTTTTACCGAATAAATACCGAAAATTAATATAATTATTATTTTACTATTTTTATTATTATTATTTTATTAGTATTATTATTTTATTATTTTTATTTATATTATTATTATTATTATTATTATAATCATTATTTTATTATTATTATTATTATTATTATTTGTATTATTATTATTAATTATTTATTAATAATTAAAAAAATTGGAAAACCGGTATATACCGGTACGGTTCGGTAAAACCGAACCATAAAAACTCGGTACCGAAACCGGTACCGAAAAACCGGTATATACCGGTTTTTTTGTACCGAAACCGAACCGGTTATTTTTATACCGAACCGACCGGTTCGGACCGGTCCGGAAAACAGGAAAAACCAAAAATTTTGTCCACCCCTAACCAAGGGAGTACCTAATTAAAACCTAGAGTTTTGAAATCTGCTAAGTGAGAGATATATCTGACAAGCTCAAGCACCACGATACAAGAATTGCCTAAAAATTGGAAGGCCATTGTAAGAGTCTACTACAAGAGTAAATGAGTTATTGAGTAAGGTGGTTTTTCCTATTAAAATAAACAACTTTAATGCAACATCAATTCATTTCCCTAACTAAAAAAAGAATTATGGCACAAATCTAGCATATAATGACATCAATCTCTCTAACTCAAAATCAATTGGCTATGAGAAGAATTGGCCCAACTCATTTTATATTAGACATACTTTGCCAAGGTATTCGATGTGGGACAAGATATATACTCTAACATCTATCAATATAATATATCATGTAGGATGCAAAAACTGTACTCCCTCCATTCCAAAATATAAGACTATTATTGACTTTTTGAAGTTAATTTCAGACATTTTCAAACTCAAAATTGACACGAGTTCACTAAATTTTAGTTAAGATAACGAAAAATATTGTAAATAATCTAAAAAATAATACTAATTATAAGTTTCATTTTTGTGTAATTATTAATGAATAATATCTATTTTGAGTTTGAAATTATCTCAAATCGACTTTAAAAAATCAATAATGATCTTATAGTTTGGAACGGATAGAGTATTTAAATGAAGTAACATATAGGTTGCGATAATTGCAAAAAAAAAAAAGGACAGAAATAGGAAAAAAAGAAAGAAAGCTGTAAATCACAGATTGACCTTTATGATTTCTACGTAAAAGAGAGAAAGAAAAGCATACAGTATCTTGAATCCATACCTCTCTTCATGAGGTGTCTGTTGACAAGATCCATCTAATGGGAAAGGCAGGATCCCATCTCCATTTATATTCTTGTGAACAGTATTTGCTTTAAAGTCTTCTATATATAAATCAGTATCATCAACTGACTCCAAAAAGACAATCTGTGCAGCAGAATACTTTCTTTAAATGAACAAGGTATACAATTGAAAAGGGGATAAAGCAAAAAGGCCATTGTATCATAACATTAAGTCATTAAGAACCTCGATGATTGCATCTGAATCACGTAATTTAGGGAGGTTGTCATCAATGGAGGCGACTCGTTCACTACTATCAACCTCTATTTGTATGCCTCTTTCAATTGGCTTTTTTGGAACCTTTTTTGTCCACAAAAAGAAGAAATCATGGTTACATGGAAGTTAGAACTGACAAAAAAGTGAGAATGCATCCTAAGAGTATGTTTTAAGGCCATTTTTCTTAAAATGTGACCAAAATGCGGGAAAAAAAATTATTTTTCTTTCATCCTCCTTGTGCTTAGCTCCACAATAACTTTTTAAGGACATTTCTTTGCAATATTAAAACTTGACTATTGCATATACACATGAAAAAACCCTCATTACCGGCTTTGATCGTCCACTTTCAGAACTAATGATCTTACTTCGTACAGAAATTTGTAGTCGTAGTTGTACCTGCAATTCATGAATAACATTAGTGAGTCTCATCTGTAACTCTTAAAAATCAACAAAGTTTGAAACTTGCCATCTGTTTGCAGTAATTCTTCCACTTCTCCTCATCCAACCCAAAGTTAAAAAAACTTGAAACATCAACACCAGGGTGTCTCCATGGCTTATTGTCAAAATCATCAATGTCGATATCAAACACCGTCCTGACCACACAATAAGAATCAATGTTGGAAGAACTTCTTGACACATCTTGGGAACTACATGCCCCCCAAACACACACACACAAAAGAAAATAAATGAAAAAAAAAGTATACAGCAATAGTGCATACCCATGGTGAAAAACAAGAAAAATGAAAAATGAAAACGAATACAAGTACCTTACAAGAAAATGAAGTCAATAAACAGATGCTGATATCGGGAATAACAAACATTATATAAGCTTAATATTTGCTGACTGCTGGATATCGAGGTCCATGGATCTTGGTCAAAAACCTTGGCGGTCTAGAATAGTACTATATACTGAGAGTGGAATTGTGTTCTAATCTTTGGAGGGTGATTCTTCTTCAAGCTTCGCTTTTTCCCTTTAAAGGTTGAAATGTGATTCTTCTTCGTTCTTCTCTTCACAAAAAATGTATAATTCTGGAGATCGTCCCTGTTCTCCGGCCAATCCCACCCCATTCTACCATAACAAGCCCCTATTGACCCTAACCTCTCTTCTCCTAGACCCTTAACTTAAAATGCACAAGCGAACTAGCTGTCCTGAAATATCTGTACATGTATCCAAAAGTTCCTGTTTTGAAAGATGTTCAATATCAAGCTATTTCCAGTCTGTTCACTAAATAATCCATGCCTATTTTCTTAACATTTGCCATAAAACTATAAGCAAATATGGTCAAAAACCTTTATCCAGATACTTCCAACAGCAATTTTATTTAATTCATGTGAATGACCAAACATCTCCATTGACCATCACCAGAATGGATGCAGGGAGGGGTGATGCCCTGATAGTTTCATTAAGAGATCATGGACAACATGAAAATTCCTCCCCCCTCCCCCACTCTAAGGTCCAAAGCAGAGTCACCGGATACCCTTACGACCTAGTGAATGGCTAATTGTTACTGGGGTTCCCAAACATGGTACTCAAACGAACTAATATTTTAAATTTATTGTACCAAAATATTTTTTATTATTTTACCTAAAGTTGCACAAATATCATTGTTTTAACTTACTATTGGATGCTCAAACATCACATTAATACTGAATTATTTGTAGAACAGTCAACTTCTAGGCCCAACTAAAAATCTTCTGTAAAATATTGTTTTATTGCATTTAGATTCTAAGAGAATTTCTAGCTAGCGTACCTCATTTTAGACTATGTAGCGCCATGCACCGAAACAGACATTGGTTCAAAGACTATGCTTATAATACACTCTGAGTCTGTTTGTAGAGAAGGACTAGAAAAGTTTAATACAAGTTCAGGGTCAAAGTTCTAAGGTCCTAAGGACTACGGCAAGCGAAAATCAGAAGAGGCTCAAAAGAGGAGTACACTAACTTGCATTCTAACTTAGTTAACATGCTGGCATAGTGGCATGCATTTCAAACAAATGCATTGATTTGCTTTTGGTACACATTTGCATACAATTTGAATACAAATTTCTTTTGTTAGTCACCAAAGTCAGGTCCCTTTTCCTGACAGGATATTTTATGTGATGATAAGTTTTGCACAGCAGCTTAAGCTAAAATAGGACCTCTACATAAGAAGTATCTATGCCTTATTTTCTTCACGATTCTAAAGCTAATAGCAAATAAAGACTGACGACTTCTGCAAAAATCTAATATTACTGTCAAAAATACCATGAACAAAGTAAAACAACAAATAGTTTTAAACAAGTTAATTCAATGGAACAGAGTTTACTTGCGATATGGAAGCTGATAATTCAATCTGGTGCCATGCCCATGTCCTGCATGGTGAAATGGATGGAGTTGAACCGAGGTTCCTCTAGGATCTGGGGGAGCTATTTCAGGCATGGAAGATGGTCTTACACCCTACCAGAAAATAAATAAATAGATAAATAAGAAAACATATGGGTAAAATGAAGAAGGAGAAAGATTTATGCTTCCAAAAACTCAGCAAAATGCTATAACTTATAAGGAGACTTTATTGGATGAATATATACATATCCGAACGTCCTGATGTTTCTTTTGAACACCTGAAATATTGTTTAATCAAAAGGTATTACAGCAGCTATGATCATTTAAAATCACATTCAAAAGGATGTTAACGATAAAATTGTACAAAATATTATATGGCAACTCAAATTTGATTACTCTGATTTTAAGTATTTTAGACTTACATATGAGCTCTGTGTAAAAGGTTCTTATTGTAGAACAGAGATGTATGAATGCTCTCTGTGCTTTATCACAAATAACAGACATATGTCTAAGTAGCAGATAACAAGTAAGAGAAATATGTCAAAGTAAGGGGACAAGGGAAAAGCAAAGCAATCAGGAAACATATAAATGATAAGTCCGCAATTCTCTTTATAACAATATCATACAGCAACATGAATTGATTGCATTTTCAATATGATTTTGTCCAAGTTCAGACACTGTTAAAAAATGAAAAAAAATAAAATAAAATGAATTGTGAACTGTTATTACCTAAACATAAGTTATAGGCCAAAACTTTTGAGTTAAAATCTACCAACACAATCATGCCTTGCGAAAACCACTAAAACAGATTAAAGCAAAGGTCCAAAATCAATTGTTATCATCACTAAACTTTCACAAGGAAATAATGGTCTCTCAGTAATCTTGGTTTTTATTTTATTTTATTTTTTTCTAAATTCATTTTCCAAATGAAGGAGAAATGCACAACCAGGACAAGCATCCAAGAAGTGTTGTTAAAGCAACTAGCATTTAAATCATAAGGAAAACCAACATGGGGATCATTCCTAGCATAAAATCAAGAGATACAAAAGAAGTATTGTAGATTGAACAAAATACCAACCAAATATTCCCTCCATTCTAAAATTAGAGATGTATTTTCTTTTTTACTTTGTTCCAAAATTAGAGATACATTTCTTATTTAGACTATAAAGTCCCATGCAGTTCCTAAATGTTTTCACTTACATACTAGTTACATTGGTACCAAGTACTAACATGCAGCCACTACTTTATTTCTAGCAAATTTTACTTGTTGAAAATCATCATTTTAAAATGTCTCTCTAATTTGGAATGAAGATCGTAGTCGAATACACAAACAAAAGTAAAAATGAACCTCTTCCTTCAACAACAACAACAACAACAACAACAACAAAAACAGACCATGAATTAAACTGACCTTAGACATAGCATGAGATAAATGATCTGCATCATTACCCAATTCTCCGTAGCCATCCGCAGCCTCACCATTTTCCTTCATTTTCTTCCCATCAACTAATTCAGCCGAGTTGTTGCCTAACTCTTCCTCCATATCATAATCATCCAAATTATCATTCAAGATAATATTCAAACCATCCTCACTCTCACCATCTTCATCAAACCCTTCCCCATTCCCACAATTGTTGTTAGTGTTTAAATCCCCTAAATCAAACCCATTTTCTCCATTTTCAAGTAAACCATCAAAAAATGTGGAATCAAATATTCCTGGAATTTTCTTACCCAACTCCAAATCATCAATACCCATATCAATTTTCAGATTACCAATTTGTTCATCCATCAAATCCCCAATCGCATGTAACTCATTGTGATCCCTTTTTTCAACGTTTAAACCCGTAGATTCCATTTCTGCTTCTTTTTGTTCATTTTCCGCATCAAACACCAAATTATCAGCAATTTCACCATCCTCACCTCCAATTAAACAAATCCCATCATTATTTTCCAAATTATCAATACCCATATCAATTTCCAGATCGCCAATTTGTTCATCCATCAAATCCCCAATCACATGTAACTCATTGTGATCCCTCTTTTCAACATTAAAAACCATAGAATCCATTTCTTTTTCTTCTTTTTGTTCATTTTCTAAATCAAACACCAAATCATCAGCAATTTCACCATCCTCACCTCCAATTAACAAAACCCCATCACTATTTTTCAAATCAATCAAATGTAAGTCATTTTGACCCCTTTCACCATTAACACCCACAGAATCCATTTCTTCTTCTTTTTGTTCATTTTCCACATATAGTACCAAATTATCATCAATATCACAATCCTCACCTCCAATTAACAAAACCCCATCATTATTTTTCAAATCCCCTATCACATGCAGCTCATTGTGATCCCTTCTTTCAACATTAAAAACCATAGAATCCATTTCTTCTTCTTTTGGTTCATTTTCCACATCAAACACCAAATTATCAACAATATCACAATCGTCACCTCCAGTTACCAAAATCCCATCAATATTTTTCAAATTAGTAGTCAAATTAGTGCTTTGAATGCTAAAATTTAAAGGGTTTTGGTCATTAAAGTTGTGGGTTTGGTGAAATGAAGAAAAGGGTTTGAGTACATTAAAGTAAAGGGGGCCAAATTCGTCTTCTTCTTCTTCCATGATAGCAACAGAGAGGGTTTTGGGGAGGTTTTAGAGATTTTATTTATCAGGGGAGAAAAAGGAAGAAAAGTTAATTGACAAGAACGGGACACACATTTTTAGTGTAATGAAACTTGTTCATGCAAATGGTACTTGTGATTGTACGTACAAATTGAAGTCTTTGAACATTCTTGAAAATTATAAAGAGAAGATATATTAATTTTTAATTAGAAAATATTTTCTCAATCCCACAAAGACTTCTATTTTTTAATATTTTTATTTTATAAAAATGTAATTTTTTATTGATAGTAAAAGTAATATAAAATGACACATTATTTTTAAATTTACCTTCATATGTGTTGCGTGTGTAAATTATATGGGGTAAAATTAAAATTTTATAAAATTTGGAGGATTAAATAGAAAGACAAAAAAATTTAGACTAGAAAGGACAAAATAGTAATATATCTAAAGTTGTAGAGGCAAAACAAATAATAAATAAATAAAAAAGAAAAAAGGGCAAGTGAAACATAGTGGCACGAAAAGCGTCATGGACCAAAATAAATCTTCAATCTAACCAACAAATCGAACCCCCTATCTTAATATAACCAATTTATGCTATCTCGATGTCAACACCACCTCCTACTGAGAAGAGCCCCTTGGATATGACAATAGAAGAAAGAGGGACTCTGCTAAAAAAGAAACGAAGATTGATGAATGCATCTTCCAAAACACTTTTCACTGAACCATCTCAACCCAACATACCCGAAGCCATCCACAAGACCAACGAACCCTTACAACAAGCCCTACCCGAACCCGTACCTAAAAAAAGAAAAGGGCGTGAAGATCCATCCTCCGAACCACCCGCCAAAAGACCTCACATTGAAACAACTCCCGAACCCCAACTATAACAAATAATAACTCCCCAACCAACTGAATCTCCTTCTACCTCCGCCTAAGCACGAGAGACCCTTACTTCGATGACGCTATGGCCCGAGGACCCTATAGAAGACTATCTCTTCGAGCTCTTTGAGAACTTCGTCCTTCCCAAAGACGACGACAGGTTCTCACCCCCCCCCCCTATCCCCAACAATTGATCTGCACAAGTGTAATAATCTAGGGTCGGATAAGTATCACACACCTAATTCTTCTTCTGGATTTTTCCTACTTTCCTCAATTCTAAAAATATTTCATATTTCAGTCCAACGCTACTTTTGCTCGAACTTTTCGCCGATTATACAAATTTTTGCTTGCGATTGCAGCTTATAACGACTACGAGATCTTGAAAATGGACGTGAAAACGGCCTTTCTCAATGACAAACTTGAGGAAGATGTGTATGTGACACAACCAGATGATTTTGTTTCAACAGTTGGAACAAATCAAGTCTGTAAGCTGCAAAAATTCATTTATGGATTGAAGCAAGCTTCTCGAAGGTGGAACATCCGTTTTGATGAGACAATTAAAGAGTTTGATTTTATCAAAAATGAGGATGAAACACGTGTGTACAAGAAAGTTAGTGGGAGCGCTGTATTATTCCTTATATTATATGTTGATGATATATTACTGATAGGGAATGATATTCCTATACTACAGTCGATCAAAATTTGGTTATCTAAATATTTCTCCATTAAGGATTTGGGAGAAGCATCCTATATTTTGGGGATAAAGATCTATAGAGATAGATCTAAAAGGATGCTTGGCTT
This sequence comes from Panax stipuleanatus, assembly GCA_020205555.1. NCBI lineage: Eukaryota > Viridiplantae > Streptophyta > Magnoliopsida > Apiales > Araliaceae > Panax > Panax stipuleanatus. The sequence goes on from CM035125.1 coordinate 76,664,215, forward strand.
GTCCCAAGGAACGTACAATGACAAGATGCTAAAGAGGTTTAGCATGGAAGATTCCAAGAGAGGTCTCATGCTAATGAGCCATGGAATACATCTCTCTAAAAAACAGGCCCCAAAGACACCTGAGGAGAGAGACTGTATGAGTAAGATTTCTTATGCTTTAGCAAAAGGATCTATCATATATGGTATGATATGTACTAGACCGGATGTCGCTCATGCACTTAGTGTAACGAACAGATATCTGTTGAATCCTGGAGAAGAGCACCGGAAAGCAGTGAAAAATATCCTAAAGTACTTAAGAAAAACTAAGGGTGTATTTCTTGTCTACGGTGGGTCTGAGTTGAAACTAGAGGACTATATAGACTCAAGTTTTCAAATGGAACAAGATGACAGTAAGTTCGTTTTGGGGTATGTATTTACCTTAAACGGTGGCGTAGTGAGTTGGAAGAGTTCCAAGCAGCAAACAGTTGCTGATTCAGTGACAGAGGCAGTGTAATACCCGAGAATTTCCAAATATTAGTAAATGAATATTAATAGAAATGAATATTTATTCGAATATAATGTTTATGTATTATAAGATGAGTTAACTCAATTATTTCAAATTGAATATATAATAATTGAAGAAAACGTGAAGTTTATGATAAGCTCGAAGAATACCTTGTGTGGCACGAGAATAGAAACGATGATTTATTTTGGGATGAATGGATAAGTAATTCAATAATTAATATTATATTAATTATTATTATGAGTGATAGAATATTAATGGATTAATTAATATTATTGATAATTAATTGATGAGATGAGTAATTAATATTGATTAATTGTCATGGAGAATAATAATGCATAAGCGAGTAAATTATTAATATAATAAGATTATATTTACTCGATTAATTGTTATGTGCAAGCATGCGATAATTAAAAGTATAATATATAGTAGTTACACACATATTATATAAAGTGTGGTGCAACACTTGAGTGTGACTATACAATATACATAAACTATATGTTATGACTAATTAATTAAGTTATATGAATACATCATGAGATTATGTGACAATGTGAGTGTGTGGACATTAAATTAGTACCTCGTGAATATATTGTAAACAATTGATTAATTGATGATTACTTCAATATATAATTGAATAATAGATGAGATAATGTAATATGATAATACCCGATTAAATTATACCGATATGATAGAATGTACATGGATTATATATGTGCAAAGTAAATTACTACATTGAAATATTATTTATTCAATTGAATTACATTGTAACTCTAATTGCAACCTAAGTATATAATATGTGTATATATAATAGCCTAAGTGTATATAACATGTATGTGTATAAACTAAGTGTTATATTACATTGCCTAATTGCTGAGATTGAATTGCCTTGTCCCATAATAAGAATCTCACATTCCTTCACGTGCATAGCTATAAGGCCTAAGCCTACTCTTCTCCTCAAACTCAACAACATTCTAGCAAATGATAACCAAGGGAGTGGCTTTTATGATGCATTTCACCAACTAACTACCAACTCCTCCTTAACCATCATGCAATTCTCATTTCCGTTAGTTTGATTTGGGAATTAAATGCATTATCTGGGTTATGGTTTTCCTATAAATGTAAGCTCTTCTCCTACTAATTTCTTTGCTGAGATTTTCTTAGTGTTGAGTTGTGAGCAATTATATGCATTAGTGTTAAGCATTCTAAGAATTGAGAAATTTCAGTATAGCAGCAAACTCAGCTTAGCTATTGCATTGCAGAGGTATAATCCCATTCTATGTTCTTAATTTCTAGTTTTTTGCAATTTCTTAGATTCTTGATTTGGCGGAATTAGATGGTAATCGAAATTGTAGAATACTTGTTAAGTGCTATGTGAAGCTTACAAACATATTTGGACTACAATGTGGCTATTAAAATTGTTTTCGTGAAAGAAATCTGTATTTGGCCTTGCTAACAGCCGAAGCAGAAAGCCAGTTCTGCTATGGCCGAGACCCGGCGCAGCTGCGCTAGTATTGAACTAGGGTTCAGCGCAGCTGCGCTAGTCTCTGAAATCAGTTTGCTGATTCTGCTATAAGCTGTTAGTGTTAGTTTGTTAATGTGACTTAGACAAGCATGCTAGCATGAGTAACATATATAAACGAGTATATTAACATAGCATGAGTATGTTTGACCATGATGATAAACATTTTTAATGAAAAGGCTTATGGCTTGAAAAATAAACTTAAAGTTTTATAAACAAACTTTGACGTATACGAACCATATTTATAATCTGACTTTGAGCATGTTTGTATGGCCTAGAAATGCATGAAGAACGTGATGACATGTGTATCTATGTTTCATGATATAGTGTGCACATATTGGACCTCATTAGTGAACGTGTGCTAACGAAAATATAAGTTTTGAAAGTGGACTTGACTTGTTACATTGAGATTTAGATTCTGATAATTATAAACATGTTTGATAATGCTTTTAACATTACTAGTATATTATACATGTGTACTCACTTGTTAGATTCAATGAAAGTCAATCACGTAAGAGTTTAAGCATGTTTTTGAACAATAACGATACTAGTTATGCATATATAACATAGAAACATATGAGCATGCTTATCAACAAAATATATGACTACCTTATATGTTTAAATGACAAGCATGATAGCTTATGTGAATTCATGGCGTTGTATGATCGTAAGTCGTTAGAAACCGTGATTTAGAACTATATCATGTATGATTGAACTTGGAAAGGTTGAACAAACATAGAAGGACCCTTTAACATGTATGTATGCTATGTGATATCATATGTTGATGCTTGAATCTGATTTTGACAGTTAACTTATAACAATGCTATAACTTACTAAATAGAATATGTTTGGTATTGGTGGTGGTCTTATGTGTTAGTGATGATATATGAATATGTTTAACTTGAAAAGAGTAACTTTAAAGATAAAAGACAATGAAAGTTATATCTATCGAGAATCGTGAATTGGTATGATACTATGCATGATATAAACTGTGTAGCTAGGTAAAGACCTAACTTATGTGTTGATTAATAAAGTATGATGTTAAACTATATAGCTAATCAATATCCTATACATTTAATATATGATAAATAGGATTCGAAAGTGTTGATTAACTTTACATGGATAGACTACGCTTAAGGCAAGTATCCTAGACCCTTGCATTACTTTATTCAACGGATATTGTAAGCAAGTTCTCTGACTTACACTCTTTTATTGTGAAAGTTTCCTTGGACCCGTTCTTGTATTGTTAATTGCAAGTATCCTAACCTTTGCAATGGATCCTTGTGAAAGCAAGTTTTCTTACTTACTCGTTTAAATTGAGTTCGTATGCTTATTGAATAAACTCTTGTTTCATTGAGTCTTATGAAAGCTATTATTCATGTTGAACTTAGTATTGTTCTTAAATATCGTGAAAGTGTCGATGCCATTTGATTCGGCTAGACTATATGCATATTTAGAAAACTATCCAAACCAATTGACTGGTGCGGAATCTTTGAAAACTGAGTTGAACAACCCTTATGGTAAGGGGAGTGCATATATTGTTGGAAGCCCAACACACACGTGAAAATTATTGTGGTGTTATGCATAACATAGAGTATTGTAGACTGATCATCTATCGTACTTATTTTTGGGTTATCAGTTTAATATTGATAATTCTAGTAGAAGTTCAATAGTCCTTAGTGATTGCTCAGTATAAATTATTTTATCCAGTTGGATACGTTGATTGCCTTTGAATTCATATATATCTGTTGATCTATAATGAACCATCATTTCATATTCCAAGGATTTGATTTGAGAATTGTTGATACTCGTTGTTCATGATGTTATTCTTCAAACTCTTGATTATCAGCAAGATTATACCTTGGTATTTCAAACTTGTGTTATAAAACTCTTCACCCTTATCGTATATTACTTGCTGGGCAATTTGTGCTCATTCTTGCTTTTCTTAAAACATTTCAGTTAAGACAGAGCAGGGCGGACCTTCGAGCGTCGATAAGGGCAAGGGAAAGGCTACCGACTAGCTAGTCCCTCTATGTTTTTAGAAATTCTTGTGTTGTATTATGACAACTATGATAATGTATTAAGACTGATTCAGAACTATGTTTAAACTTAAGTAGGGTTATGTAATAAGTCTTTATTTGATATTATTATGTAATCTATTAAGTACTGTAGGTTGCGAGACTTGGGGGAATAAATATAATAAATCATTGTATATTATTCTAGATCTTCCGCTGTGATTGTATGATTTTAGTTATTATTGTATTATCATGAGAACGTGTTGAACCGAATTCGAGAGACTAGTGGCGGTCCGAATTTGGGGGCATCACAGGTAGAGTACATAGCTGTAAGTGAAGCTGCAAAGGAAGCTGTTTGGATAAAAAGTTCATAATTAAACTTGGTGTGGTTCCTAGCATTAGAGGAGCAGTACCTTTATTCTATGATTGAAAGTAGTATGCGTACAAGCCAATCATGTATGATGATAAAGTATATACTTTAGAGACAATCTTATTTATTTATTAATAAAAATATTCATTTATTAAAGGCATTTAATTATCTACATGATGCTATTTTATAATATATAAATAACCCATAGTTTTAAGCAATGCTTTTAGAATCATGATGTTGATCATGCTAATGAGATCTAAATTCTTAGAAAGCTTAAAACTAAAATAGTTTTCAATCGTTGGATTACTAAAAAGGGGATTGTAGACACTTGAAATTTTCTTTCCCTGTTACTAACATTGTAGAAGGGCAAAATTATCTTTTTAAATCAACCTCGGTCTCAATATCGGGCCATCAAATCAACCCAGGTCTCAATACCGGGTCATCAAATCAACCCCGATCTCAATACCGGGACGTTAATTCAACCCCGGTCTCAATACCGGGCCATCAAATCAACCCCGGTCTCAATATCGGGTCCTCAAATCAACCCTAATTTCAATTCCGGGACGTCAACCCAACTCCGGTCTCAATACCGGGTCATCAACTCAACCCCGGTCTCAATACCGGGTCATTAAATCAACCCCGATCTCAATATTGGGCCGTCAAATCAACCCCGGTCTCAATATCGGGTCATCAAATCATCCCTAATCTCAATACCGGGACGTCAACTCAACCTCGGTCTCAACCCGGGAGGTACAGGTCAGCCCCGATCTCAACTCGGGAGGTACAGGTCAGTCCCAGTCTCAACCCGGGAGGTACAGGTCAACCCCTGTCTCAACCCGAGAGGTACAGGTCAGCCCCGATCTCAACCCAAGAGGTACAGGTCAGCCTCGATCTCAACCCGGGAGGTACAGGTCAGCCCCGATCTCAACCCGGGAGGTACAGGTCAGCCCTGGTCTCAACCCGGGAGGTACAGGTCAGCCCCGGTCTTAACCCGGGAGGTACAGGTCAGCCCCGGTCTCAACCCGGGAGGTACAGGTCAGCCCCGGTCTCAACCCGGGAGGTACAGGTCAGCCCCGATCTCAACCCGGGAAGTGCAGGTCAGCCTTGGTCTCAACCCGAGAAGTCAGGTCAACTTCAGAACCAATCCTGAAGCATTATAACCTCTCTAGAGGAAAACCTAAAGCGACCAAGTTAGCCTCAGAGACAACCCTGAGGACAAACAGACTCGAATGGGATCCAAATCTTGGAAACAGTCCCAGGAAGTAAACCGAAGGCCATGCCGACGCTGAAGGCAACCCTAGGAGGGGCAGAATGGTTATTTTACCAACTCTAAGCCGATTCGGTCAAAATTAAGCCGAATTGATGCCACCAAGGTCAGAACGAACCATAACGATGATCCCGAGTGCACGTACTTTCAGACGACGAAGCCCGCCACGTGGAGCCGCACCTCTACCTGCGGTAACAGCAAGTAGAGTGGAGGCTCCCTGGCCTATATATATAGGTGCACCCCCCTCTCATTTTAAGAATTTAAAAACGCTACGAACCCATGTCTGTTTGGTTTTCTGTCTATTTTTTTGTCTTCCAAACCTAAATTTTTTCACTCTAACACGTAGATATGATAGTAGTGTGCATACAAGCCAATCATGTATGATGATAAAGCACATACTTTGTAAACAATCTTATTTATTTATTAATAAAATATTCATTTATTAAAGGCATATAATTATCTACATGGTGCTGTTTTCATAATATGTAAATAACCCATAGTTTTAAGCAATGCTTTTAGAATCATGATGAGATCATGATAATGAGATCTAAATTCTTAGAAAGCTTAAAAACTAAAATAGTTCCCAATTGTGGGATTACTAAAATGGGGATTAGTAAATCCGGATAGATTGGTACATATGTTGCTTGCTCATTGGATGAGGATGACTGATCTCATGGTCATTTGTGTGGAGACACTAAAGCAAGTATGTAGGTGCTTATTGGAGAATAAGTTCACTGAACGTGACTCGCTATGGAATACCTAATGGAGTTTTACTTACCCGTCAATAGGAATTCCTAATGTGATAGTAGTACATGTGATCCTTGGACTTGAGATCATCATAATATCTTGTATGTAACAAATTATACTTTGACTAATTCCTTAAGGCCTTTTAAGGCATATATAGGGTATGCTTGGGTATAATGAGTTACATATAGAGATAATGAATGATCAATAAAGAATCTACCACCTCTAGTAAAAGAGGAGATATGTCATATGTGATTCGTTAAATGACAACCCAGGAATCCTTGGCCAAAGTAGAATGAAATTAGAAAGAGGTTTCTAATTTGCATTATTTGGAGTTGTGTATTTTCTAATCGAAATACATATGATTAAATAAATTAAGACTTGACAGTAAATCCATGTCTTATATTTAATTGGGACATTGTATGGTGGAAGGATTGAATTGTACGGTAACTATTAACTCACAGGTTCTTTTATGATTAATGTTGAAATCTATATTATCTGGAAAGTCGTTGATCGCTAGGGAGGCTTATCCCTATTGTAGAATAAATGTTATTTATTTAAATAGATTATTAGTTTAATTTATTTATTTAAATAAGATTAGAATTGTTTTAATTGATTTATTCACAATCGGTTTAATATGGAGAACCTAAAGGGTCACACCATAAAAGGAAGAAGAATTATTTAAGAAGAAAATGGCATGATAGTAATAATGCATTAAGTATAATTAATTCTATGATGATAGAATAAATTAAATAGCTTAATGTTTATTATTTAATATTTTAAAAATATTAAATATAAATTAATAAGAGGAGTCTTATTAATATTAATATTATTATTATTATTTTAATTCTAAAGGAGTTTAGGAATTAATATAATATCAGTACTCTCTCTCAATCCTAATAAAGATTAGGATATAAATTAATTAAAAGTATTTAATTAATTAATTAAATAAAACCCTATTCTAATTGGATTAGGAGGGTTAACCTAATATCTATATAAGAGAGCCTTATATCAGAAATAAGGTACGTGAATTTTTCAAGGGTTGGGAGTATACATATTCTATAGTGATAGAAACAAGGGTTAAGCTAATAACCCATCTTACTGAGTTCTTCATCTTCCTTGGTGGATCACCGTTAGAGGCCAAACATTTGGGTGGCTGACATTGATCAAGGGAAGGAGCCACTACAGAGGAATCAAAGGAATCAAAGGAGTAAAACTTGTACCTGAGGAAGCTTGGATCTTCAAAGGTATAATTCTGTTTTTCTCCTTCTTCATTCACTGATAATTGATGCACAAGAATGATCATGGTAATGGGTTTGTATAAATTTTTGAAAACCTAGTTTTTACGCTTCCGCCCTATTTATGTGATTTGATTGCATGATTGCGTTACGTACAAACCCAACAGTGGTATCAAAGTCAATCTTGTGCTAATTATCAGTCTATGTTATTTCATACATGTATGATATGCGATTGGATCGAGATCTGGGCAACAAAATTTTTTTCCAGATTCTGCGAAGCTGCGCAGCTGCGCCGGTACAAGGCAATATTGCTGCGCAGCTGCGCCGGGTGTTGTTCCTGGTTTTCATGCTGCGCAGCTGCGCCGGTTCCCTTTACATTCTTGGCGCAGCTGCGCCACTAGACAGGAACTGATTTTTTTTTATTTAATTAAATGAATGGTTTATTTAATTAATAAAGGTTTAAAATAAAGATGTTTATTTTATATGAAATGAGATTTCAGAGTTGCAAAAATTAAAGAGTTTAATTTGAAATTGTTTTTGAATGAAATAAAGGAGTTTATTTTTCCAAAAACAAAGTTTAGCAAACTTTTGCCCATTAACTGATATTAATACATATATGGAATGAATTTATTTTCATGAGATGAATAAGTTTTATTGATACATATGATGATATGTATGGTAATAAAAGGGATTGATTATGGATTATGACCAATGTGATTGGATTTTATTTTGGTTGAATGCTTGAATGAATGGGTTTTATAAAATGGGGTCTGCGTACCTCGTCTTCTCTAGTTTTATTCTCGATGTAAATTCTATCTCCTTTCTATGTACTTCCCCTTGACTGCTGATCAAGGTTTCTATTTAATTTTAAATAGTTAATGTAATAGAGATAGTTAGAATTATTTTGAAGAAATTGGAGACCAAGGAGCAAGGAACGCGTGAAGACTCATTTGTATGGAACCAGGGTTTAAATGTAATAGTTATATTTAAATTTAAATTCTTGCACTCCTAGGTTTGACCTTGTGGTTCACTTGGTGGCTCTAGTGAACCAAACTAGAATAAAAGTCCATAATCAATCCGGGTAGAATATAGTATTCTATATTGCATGCTAAATATTATATATATTATATTTTATACAAACATGCTTCGCATGTTTAATAAAATGACGCGTATTTTATATATATATGTTCATGCGCGCTTAAAAGATGAGACAAATAATAACAAACCCCTCAAAGAAATATTATTAAGTCTGAAGCGTTCAAATGATATTTGGAATATCGAACGTCGCCTTCTAGCATGATTAGTTAATAGAGTATTAAATATTTAATATGAGTTTGTTGTGCTATCCACAAGGCGAGTATTGAATATTTAAGATGTTAATTAATCACATTTGATGCTTATCAAGAAAATTGAACGATCTAGTCTTGTTGTGCTATCCACAAGGACGAAAATTTTTCTTTTTTGAATTTATGGAAGTGCTAGGCTGGACTTAACTTAAATCATTTTAGTTCGGATGTGCACACAAATGACCATTATGATTTAAGAGGCAAAATAAAAGGAGTTACATGGTGATGTAATTGACAAGAATTGTCTACCTATTTATTTGTATATCGCTTGTTGTGCTATCCACAAGGTTATATACATTTGAAATGGAATCCTTAATCTCACTAGCAAATCTTTAATTAGATGTTGCCGAACTATATGAGTGAGGGTAATATAGTTTGATGAAAATAGTGGGAGATACCAATTTAAAATAAAGGCCTAAATTTATTTTGGTATGCAAAGTTAATAAAATGAATGTTTGCTAAAATGTTGTCTTTTCACATGCAGAATTTTAAAAATGTCAAAATCACTAATCTCACTACGAAGCATACTTGATGCAAATAAGCTTACCGGCCCGAATTATGAGGACTGGCTAAGAAATCTGAGAATTGTTCTCACTGCTGAAAAGATTTCTTATGTCCTAAATTCCACTATCCCTGAATCTGTTTCAGAAACAGCCTCTGAGGAAGAGATTGCTACTTTCAATAAGTGGCAAGATGATGCATCTTTGGCTCAATGCATCATGCTCGCATCCATGAATAACAAGCTTCAGCGTCAGCACGAAAAAATGGATGCTCCTGCTATGCTGCTTCACCTCAAGGAGTTGTATGGTGAACAGAGTAGGACTGCTAGATATGAGATATCTAAGAAGCTCTTCCGATCTCGGATGACCGAGGGCACTGACGTCGAGACTCATGTTCTGAAGGTAATCAATTTGATTGAACGCCTTGGACAGCTTGGGTTCGTCATGAATGGGGAGTTGAGTCAAGACTTGGTCTTGCAGTCACTCCCTGAGACCTTCTCGCAGTTTGTGGTTAATTTTCACATGAATAAGCTAGATGTCAGCTTACCTGAGCTGCTTAACATGCTGAAAACTGCAGAAGGTCACTTCTCATCCAAGAAGAACCATGTCTTGAAGGTGGATTCTTCAATAAAAGGAAGAGGCCCAAGGTGTCTTCTGAAAAGAAGAAATCTAAAAAGGCTAAGGGAAAAGGGAAAGAAAAGGAGCAAAAGAAACCTGAACCAGCTAAAGGAATGTGCTTTCATTGCAATGAGCCGGGACATTGGAAGAGGAACTGCAAGAAGTTTCTAGCAGAGAAGAAGCTTGGAGAAGCTTCGACTTCCAATCAAGGTTTGTTTATGATTGAAATTAATTTTTTTGAAAGTCATAATTCTACTTGGGTATTGGATACCGGCTGTGGTTCTCACATATGTAATACTGTGCAGGGACTGGTCAGAAGTAGAAAGCTGAACAAAGATGAGGTGATCCTACGAGTGGGAAATAGAGCAAAAGTTGCTGCATTAGCTGTAGGAACTTATTGTTTAGCAATGCCTTCGGGCAAATCCATTTATCTTAATAATTGTTATTATATTCTGAATATTATTAAAAACATTATTTCAATTTCTGTATTGGATATGGAAGGTTTTGATGTTATTATAAAGAACAATGGTTGTTCTATTTATAAAGACGATGTTTTATATGGTATTGGAAATTTGCAAAATGGACTTTATACACTTGACTTACAAGAAAATATATTTCAAATTGAACAAATTAAGAAAAGAAAAAGAGATGATATTAATTATACCTATATGTGGCACTGTAGACTGGGTCATATCAATGAAACAAGACTATCCAAGTTGCATAAAGATGGGCTCCTCGAGCTATCTGATTATGAATCATATCCAACTTGTGAATCTTGTCTCATGGGTAAAATGACTAAATCTCCTTTTAGTGGAAAAGGAGAGAGAGTTACAGAGTTGTTGGCATTGATTCACACAGACGTTTGTGGACCTATGACAACAAGTGCACGAGGTGGGTATTCTTATTTTATTACTTTCACTGATGATCACTCAAGATTTGGATATGTGTATTTAATGAAATACAAATCAGAATCATTTGAAAAGTTCAAAGAGTTCAGAAGTGAAGTAGAGAAACAAACGGGCAAGAGTATTAAGATACTTCGATCAGATCGAGGTGGAGAATACTTAAGCAGTGAGTTTCTCAATTGTCTCAAAGAAAATGGTATAATCTCACAATGGACTCCTCCAGGTACACCACAGTTAAATGGAGTATCTGAAAGGAGAAATCGAACACTGTTGGACATGGTTCGATCCATGATGAGTTTTACCGACCTTCCAATTTCCTTCTAGGGATATGCCCTAGAAACGGCTGCATACCTACTTAACAAGGTACCTACCAAATCCGCCCCAAAGACTCCATATGAGATGTGGAAAGGGAGGAAACCAAATCTTAAGCATGTTAAGACTTGGGGTTGTCCAGCTTATGTCAAAAAGTTTGAAAATGATAAGCTACATACTAAATCCGATAAGTGTAGATTTGTGGGATACCCTAAAGAAACCGTAGGGTATTATTTCTATCATCCAACTGATCAAAAGGTGTTTGTTGCGAAACATGCTACCTTCTTGGAGAAAGAGTTTATCCATGAAGGGGTCAGTGGGAGCAAGGTATATCTTGAAGAAGTTCAAGAACCACAAGTTACCACGGACCAAAGTCAGGTACCTAACCAAGTAGAAGAACCTACTGTACCACACCCTGTTCATAAATCTGGAAGAGTACCGAAGATACCTGAGAGGTATGGATTCGTTATAGAGGATGACGATGAGGTACACATCATGAATGATGATGATCCATTGAATTACGAACAGGCTATGAGTAATAAAGACTCAGGGAAATGGCTTGAAGCCATGAAATCCGAAATGGACTCCATGTATGAAAACAAAGTATGGTCTTTGGTTTCACCACCTGAAGGCATTAAACATATTGGGTGTAAATGGGTTTTTAAGAAAAAGACTGGAGCAGACGGAAAGGTAGAGACCTATAAGGCCCGACTGGTTGCAAAGGTTTCAAACAAAGACAAGAAGTTGACTATGATGAAACCTTCTCACCAGTAGCCATGCTCAAGTCCATTCGGATTTTGCTTGCGATTGTAGCTTACAACGACTATGAGATCTGGCAGATGGACGTGAAAACGGCCTTCCTCAATGGGAAACTTGAGGAGGATGTGTATATGACACAGCCAGAGGGATTTATTTCAAAAGTTGGAACAAATCAAGTCTGTAAGCTACAACGATCCATTTATGGGTTGAAGCAAGCTTCTCGTAGATGGAACATTCGTTTTGATGAGACAATCAAAGAGTTTGATTTTATCAAAAACGAGGATGAACCATGTGTATACAAGAAGGTTAGTGGGAGCGCAGTATCATTCCTTATATTATATGTTGATGATATATTACTGATAGGGAATGACATTCCTATGTTACAATCCATTAAAATCTGGTTATCTAAAAACTTCTCCATGAAGGACTTGGGTGAAGCATCCTATATTTTGGGGATAAAGATCTATAGAGATAGATCTAAAAGGATGCTCGGCTTATCCCAAGGAACGTACATTGATACGATGCTAAAGAGGTTTAGCATGGAAGATTCCAAAAGAGGTCTCATGCCGATGAGCCATGGAATAAATCTCTCCAAGAAACAGGCCCCAAAGACACCTGAGGAGAGAGACCGTATGAGTAAGATCCCTTATGCTTCTGCAATAGGATCTATCATGTACGGTATGATATGTACTAGACCGAATGTTGCTCACGCACTTAGTGTAACAAGCAGATACCAGTCGAATCCAGGAGAAGAGCACTGGAAGGCAGTGAAAAATATCCTAAAGTACTTGAGAAGGACTAAAGATATTTTTCTTGTCTACGGTGGGTCTGAATTAAAACTCGAGGGATTCACGGACTCAAGTTTTCAAACAGACCAAGATGACAGTAAATCTGTTTCAGGGTATGTGTTTACCTTGAACGGAGGTGCAGTGAGTTGGAAGAGTTCCAAGCAGCAAATGGTTGCTGATTCAGTGACAGAGGCAGAGTATATAGCTGCAAGTGAAACTGCAAAGGAAGCTGTTTGGATGAAGAAGTTCATAACTGAACTTGGTGTGGTTCCTAGCATTGGAGAAGCAGTTCCCGTATACTGTGACAACACCGGAGCGGTTGCACAGGCTAAGGAACCCAGGTCTCATCAGAAATCTAAACACGTGTTGCGGCGATTTCACTTGATCAGGGAGATCATTGAAAGAGGAGACGTCACCTTGGAGCGTGTAGACTCTCAAGACAACATTGCAGATCCATTTACTAAAGCTTTAACACAACAGCAGTTTAATCGTCACTTAGAGAAGATGGGTATGAGATACCATGACGATTGGCTTTAGTGCAAGTGGGAGATTGATAGTAGTATGCATATATGCCAATCATGTATGATGATAAAGTACATACTTTGTAAATAAACTTATTTATTTATTAATAAAATATTCATTTATTAAAGGCATATAATTATCTACATGGTGCTGTTTTCATAATATGTAAATAACCCATAGTTTTAAGCAATGCTTTTAGAATTATGATGAGATCATGATAATGAGATCTAAATTCTTAGAAAGCTTAAAAACTAAAATAGTTCCCAATTGTGGGTTTACTAAAATGGGGATTAGTAAATTCGGATAGATTGGTACATATGTTGCTTGCTCATTGGATGAGGATGACTGATCTCATGGTCATTTGTGTGGAGACACTAAAGCAAGTATGTAGGTGCTTATTGGAGAATAAGTTCACTGAACGTGACTCGCTATGGAATACCTAATGGAGTTTTACTCGTCTGTCAATAGGAATTCCTAATGTGATAGTAGTACATGTGATCCTTGGACTTGAGATCATCATAGTATCTTGTATGTAACAAATTATACTTTGACTAATTCCTTAAGGCCTTTTAAGGCTTATATAGGGTATGCTTGGGTATAATGAGTTACATATGGAGATAATGAATGATCAATATAGAATCTACCACCTCTAGTAAAAGAGGAGATATGTCCTATGTGATTCGTTAAATGACAACCCAGGAATCCTTGGCCAAGGTAGAATGAAATTAGAAAGAGGTTTCTAATTTGCATTATTTGGAGTTGTGCATTTTCTAATCGAAATACATATGATTAAATAAATTAAGACTTGACAGTAAATCCATGTCTTATATTTAATTGGAACATTGTATGGTGGAAGGATTGAATTGTACGGTAACTATTAACTCACAGGTTCTTTTATGATTAATGTTGAAATCTATATTATCTGAAAAGTCGTTGATCGCTAGGGAGGCTTATCCCTATTGTAGAATAAATGTTATTTATTTAAATAGATTATTAGTTTAATTTGTTTATTTAAATAAGATTAGAATTGTTCTAATTGATTTATTCACAACCGGTTTAATATGGAGAACCTAAAGGGTCACACCATAAAAGGAAGAAGAATTATTTAAGAAGAAAATGGCATGATAGTAATAATGCATTAAGTATAATTAATTCTATGATGATAGAATAAATTAAATAGCTTAATGTTTATTATTTAATATTTTAGAAATATTAAATATAAATTAATAAGAGGAGTCTTATTAATATTATTATTATTATTATTATTTTAATTCTAAAGGAGTTTAGGAATTAATATAATATCAGTACTCTCTCTCAATCCTAATAAAGATTAGGATATAAATTAATTAAAATTAATTAATTAATTAATTAAATAAAACCCTATTCTAATTGGATTAGGAGGGTTAACCTAATATCTATATAAGAGAGTCTTATATCAGAAATAAGGTACGTGAATTTTTCAAGAGTTGGGAGTACACATATTCTATAGAGATAGAAACAAGGGTTAAGCCAATAACCCATCTTACTGAGTTCTTCATCTTCCTTGGTGGATCACCGTTAGAGGCCAAACATTTGGGTGGCTGACATTGATCAAGGGAAGGAGCCACTACAGAGGAATCAAAGGAATCAAAGGAGTAGAACTTGTACCTGAGGAAGCTTGGATCTTCAAAGGTATAATTCTGTTTTTCTCCTTCTTCATTCACTGATAATTGATGCACAAGAATGATCATGGTAATGGGTTTGTATAAATTTTTGAAAACCTAGTTTTTACGCTTTCGCCCTATTTATGTGATTTGATTGCATGATTGCGTTACGTACAAACCCAACAAGATATACCCACATAATACCACATATCAGAAAATAACTGGTAGATTCGAACGTGTAAAACCTACGATTTGGCAAAAAGCCCGTATAGTAGTCTATTATGAGTATTTTTACGATCAGCAAGTCAATACTACTTCTTTGCACTGTTTTACACTTGCACATCAAATTTCGTTTTCTAAATATGCCCGGAACTCAATTTTGTGGCCGTTTTTATCAACTTTTGGCATATTTCTGTAAATAAACTCATTTTCTGGCATTTCTACAACTCGGATTGACGATCCGTCGCTTCCAACAGCTTTAAAATACTAATATCTATGTTTTGAGCAACTTCGCCGGACTGGGTTATCTTCCCAGTCCGGGTTTGGATTTTTTTATATATATTTAACTATATATATACTAACTTTTTAATTCTGTCAAGCCCGGATGTTAAATCTGCAGTAGTTAATTTACTACTTTTGTATATAAATATGCATATATAAGCAGCCTTCACCATGGGTTATCTTCTCAGTCTTGGTTGATTACTCTTCTGTCTCTATATATATATTTATATTTCAGTTCGGCTTGGATCATTCTGTGGCCTTTTTACTGCTTTTATATTAAAATATGCATATATAAGCAGCCTTCACCACACTAGGTTATCTTCCCGGTCTTGGTTGACTACTTTTCTGTACATTTACGTTTCAATTTGGCCTGGTTCATTCTGTGGCCTTTTTATTATTTTTGCACCATTCACCATACTGGGTTATCTTCCCAGTCTTGGTTGACTATATTTTTGTATATATTTCAGTCCGGGCACAGGCGTGAAAATCCATCGCCCGTTTTACTATTTATATATATATATATATATATATATATTTTAATTCTGTTCAACCTGGATCATTCCGTGACTTTTATACAGCTTTTATAAATATATATATATATATATATATATATATATTTCAATTCCAGTCCGGGCACTAGTGTGAAAATCCATCGCCCTTTACAGCTTTTGTATATATATATATATATATATATATATATTGCTTTACTCGCTTTTATTAAATTGTTGCTTTAAATATTCATTTTATATAAATCAGAACTAACATTTCTGCGGGCGAACTAGATTTATTTAAATCGCGCCAACTCTAGCTTTCAAACGGTTCAAAATAGGTCCAGACGGTACCGGGAAGCTAGAATGGCTGAGATTTATTTAAATCTAGCAGTTTTTCTAGTTTTAGTTGTAAAAGCTACCTCGCGGCCCTTCGATCGCTATCTAGTGGGAACGAGACGCTTTGGATTAGCGCTAGCCAGGATTTACTAATGGATCCTTGGCCATTATAGCGTTTGGATATATTTTTGTACAAATTTGAGTTGTGCAGGTTTATTGGCCTCCCTATGTGAGCCTAGGAATCGTGGGATTCATGATCAAACTGATCAGAATCTAATTCCCACGATGGGCAAACTCCACTTTATAGATGTACTTTGCCAATTTTTCTATAAAATGTACATACAAAAGAACTTAAAACGGTTATCCGGATTTAAGGTCTCAAAATAATGAGAACAATGGTTTGTCGTGTCAGAGTCCCTCCGATGGCTGTCATGCCCATGA
The DNA here is from genome assembly GCA_020205555.1 of Panax stipuleanatus. NCBI lineage: Eukaryota > Viridiplantae > Streptophyta > Magnoliopsida > Apiales > Araliaceae > Panax > Panax stipuleanatus. The sequence continues at coordinate 76,681,035 of CM035125.1, forward strand.
GGAGACCGACACTTGTATATATGTTATGGTCGAGGATGCTTCGCAACCCGACAATTACCATTCAAATTATGCCTTAAGGCTGAAAAAAAGATAAAACTAAAGTATCAATATGCTTCAATTCCTATGTTAGCGTAAGGGTTTGAAAACCTTCTTTCAAAACATCAATCAGTAATCTTTTCGAAGAAAAGAAGCTTTGGCAAATCAAATCAAACACTTTTGCAAAATCAAATCAAAGACTTTTTGCAAATCAAATCAAGCCCTTCGTATATAGGTTCAACGATGCATACACATGCTTTCAATCAAACATAGGCCCAATTTTTAAAACAGCATTTACACACACATTTCAATTTTTTTAAGGGAAATATTAAAAAGATGCGGTACCGTGTTTACACGGGAGTTGTGGGGTGTCTAACACCTTCCCCACACTTAACCAAGCCCCCGAACTCAAAACTTCGATTTCAAAGATCAAGTTTCGACAGTGTCCAGCAATTGGGCCTTTTTAAAAAAAACTCGGTTGAGTTGGTACAACCATTTCAAATCTACCAACTGGCGACTCTGTAAAACGTTCAAATCGTAGACATAATACATGTTGGCCTTTTCCTAAAAAATTCTTCAAAAACTTTTTCGCAATAAAAAGAGTAAGGGTAGAGATAACTTAGGAAGATAAAAAGATCCGGGTTGTGACCCGACCCACGAATTTTTTCCCGACGTCGACAGGGATTAGTAAATTCTGATAGATTAGTACATATGTTGCTTGCTCATTAGATGAGGATGATTGATCTCATGATCATTTGTGTGGAGACACTAAAGCAAGTATGTAGGTGCTTATTGGAGAATAAGTTCACTGAACGTGATTCACTATGGAATACCTAATGGAGTTTTACTTGCATGTCAATAGAAATTCCTAATGTAATAGTAGTACAAGTGATCCTTGGACTTGAGATTATCATAGTATCTTGTATGCAATGAATTATACTTTAACTTATTCCTTAAAAACCCTTAGGGTATATCAAAGGGTTTGCTTGGGTATAATGAGTTACATATGGAGATAATGAATGATCAATAAAGAATCTACCACTTCTAGTAAAAGAAGAGATATGTCCTATGAGATTCGTTAAATGACAACCCAGTAGTCCTTGTCCAAGGCAGAATAAAATTAGAAAGGAGTTTTTAATTTACATTATTTGGAGTTGTGCATTTTCTAATCGAAATACATATAATTAAATAAAATAAGACTTGACAGTAATTTCATGTCTTATATTTAATTGGGACATTGTATGGTGGAAGGATTGAATTGTACGGTAACTATTTACTCACAGGTTCTTTTATGATTAATGTTGAAATCTATATTATCTGAAAAATCGTTGATCGCTAGGGAAGCTTATCCCTATTTTATAATAAATAGTATTTATTTAAATAAATTATTAGTTTAATTTATTTATTTAAATAAAATTATAATTGTTCTAATTGATTTATTCACAACCGGTTTAATATGGAGAACCTAAAGGTTCACACCATAAAAGGAAGAATAATTATTTAAGAAGGTAATGACATAATCGTAATAATGCATTAAGTGTAATTAATTTAATCTATGGTGATAGAATAAATTAAATAGCTTAATATTTATTATTTAATATTTTAAAAATATTAAATATAAATTAATAAGATGAGTCTTATTAATACTATTACAATTGTTATTATTTTAATTTCTAAAGGAGTTTAGGAATTAATTTAATATTAGTACTCTCATTTATTCCTAAGAAGATTAGGATGCAAATTAATTAAAGAAATTTAATTAATTAATCCCAATATGATTGGGAAGCCTAATTAATTAAAGGAGTTTAATTAATTAAATAAAAATCTATTTCTAATAGGATTAGAAGGGTTGACCAATATCTATATAAGAGGAGTCTTATAATAGATATCAGTTGATGCAATTCTAATTGTTGGAGAGTACTCCTTTTCTATAGAGGATAGCAAACTAGGGTTTAGCCAACCACTCCCCTTCTTGATAATTCATCTTCCTTAGTGGATCACCTCTAGAGGCCAAACACTTGGGTGCCTAACGTTGATCAAAGGAAGGAATCTAACCCGAAAATTCAAGGAGATCACGAAGAACAAGGAGTTAAACTCGTACATGTGAAAGTTTCGTTCTATAAGGGTATGATTCCATAACTTCTTATTTATCATTTTAAATTAATAATATGCATAAAGGATGATCCGGGTAATGGTTTTGTAATTTTTTTTTAAAACTCTGATATACTATGCTTCCACTAATTTTTACAATTTGATTGCGCCATGATTTCGTACAAACCCAACAGTGGCATCAGAGCCAAACCTTTATGCAATAATTAATTATTTTTTATTTCATATACATATGGGTATGTATTTAAAATAATTTATTGAGCATAATTTTAATTGTATAAAATTATTATTTATTTTGTTTGAAAAAATAATAATAATAATCGCGAATTACTTTTCTTTTTTGGGACGAATTGCGATAAGGCTATAAGGGAGGTCACATTATTCTTTCAAAAAGGGCACCTGCAGCTTTGATTCACTTAAAAAAAGGATACCAAAAAAAGAAAAAAGTATTCTGATTCGTTGTGATAAGCTGTTAACATAAAGGCTTGATTACGTGTTCATTATATATATATATATATATACTAGTTACATGTTCATTAGTAAAAGGAACCAAGAAAGTGGTTACATGAAGAAGATATTTCTAAAAGATGGTAACTATATATATATATGATATATATAGGTATACGATTATATATATATATATATATATATATAATATTTTTAATAATTTTATAATTAAAATAAAGAGTTTATTTTAATCTTGAAATTGGATTTCATGCAAATTAAAATTGTCCATTAAATGATATTCATATATATATGGAATGGTTTTAATTCACGAGATAAATATTAATTTATTGATGCATATGGTGATATGTATGATAATAAATGAGATTGATTATGAGACTATTGACAAATATGATTGAATTTATTTTGGCTTGAATGAATGAGTTTTATTAAATGGGGTCTGCGTACCTCGTCTTTTCTAATTTTTCTTGATATAAAATTCTATCTCCCTCCTATGTACTTCTCCTTGACTGCTGATTAAGGTTTCTATTTAAATTAAATAGTTTATGCAATAAAAATAGTTAGAATTATCTTGAAAAAATTGGAGACCAAGGAGCAAAGAGCATGTGAAGACCCATTTGTATGGAGCCCAGGTTTAAATGTAATAGTTACGTTTAAATTTAAATTCTTGCACTCCTAGGTTTGACCTTTTGGTTCATTTAGTGGCTCTAGTGAACCAAACTAGAATAAAAGTTCATAATCAATACAGGTAGAATATAGTATTCTATATGTGCATGCTAAGTATTATATATATTATATTTTATACAGACATGCTTTGCATGTTTAATAAAATGACGTGTATTTTATATATATATGTGCATGCGCGCTAAACAAGATGAGACAAATAATAACAAACCCCTCAAAGAAATCATATTAAGTCTAAAGCGTTCAAATGATATTTGGAATATCGAAAATCGCCTTCTAGCATGATAAATTACTAGAGTATTAAATATTTAATACGAGTTTTTTGTGCACACATAAGGAGAGTATTGCGTATTTAAGATATTAATTTAATCACATTTGATGCTTATAAAGTTAATTAAACAATATTGTTTTGTTGTTCACACACAAAGACAGTATTTTTCTTTTTTGAATATATGGAGTGTTAGGCTGGACTTAACTTAAATTATTTTAGTTCGGATGTGCACACACTTGACCATTATGATTTAAGAGGCAAAATACAAGGAGTCATATGTTGATGTGATTGACAAGAGTTGTCTACCTATTTATTTATATTTCGTTTGCTATGCACACACAAGGCTATATACATTTGAAATGAGATCCTTATTCTCACTAGCAAATCTTTAATTAGATGTTGCCGAACTATATAAGTGAGGGTAATATAGTTTGAAGAAAATAGTGGGAGATGCCAATCTAAAATAAGACCTAATTTATTTTGGTATATAAAATTAATTAAATGAATGTTTGCTAAAATGTTATCTTTTCACATACATAAATTTAAAAATGTCGAAATCACTAATTTCACTGCGTAGCATACTTGATGCTAACAAACTGACCGGACCGAATTACATGGACTGGTTAAGGAATCTGAGAATAGTCTCACTGCTGAACAGATTTCTTATGTCCTAAATTCACATGTCCCTGGAACAGTTCTAGAAACAGCCTCTGAGGAAGAGATTGCCACAAGTGTAAAGTGGCAAGATGATGCATCTGTGGCTCATTGCATTATGCTCGCATCCATGAATAACGAGCTTCAGCGTCAACATAAAAATATGGATGCTCCTACTATGTTGCTTCACCTCAAGGAGTTGTGTGGTGAACAAAGTAGGACTGCTAGTTATGAGATATCTAAGGAGCTCTTTCGATCTCGGATGACCGAGGGTACTGCCGTCGAGACTCATGTCCTAAGGGTGATCAATCTGATTGAACGCCTTGGACAGCTTGGGTTCGTCATGGATGGGGAGTTGAGTCAAGACTTAGTCTTGCAGTCACTCCCTAAGACTTTCTCGCAGTTCGTCGTAAATTTTCACATGAATAAGTTAGATGTCAGCTTGCCTGAATTACTTAACATGTTGAAAACTGCAGAAGGTCACTTCCCATCCAAAAAGAAACATGTCTTAATGGTGGATTCTTTCAAGAAAAGGAAGAGCCCCAAGGTATCTTCTAAAAAGAAGAAATCTAAGAAGGCTAAGGGTAAAGTGAACATGAAGGAACAAAAGAAACCTAATCCAGCTAGCAAAAGAATGTGCTTCCATTGCAACGAGTCGGGTCACTGGAAGAAGAACTGCAAGAAGTTTCTGGCAGAGAAGAAGCTTGGAGAAGCTTCGACTTCCAATCAAGGTTCGTTCATGATTGAAATTAATTTTTCAGAAAGTTAAAATTCTACTTGGGTATTGGATAACGGTTGTGGTTCTCACATATGTAATACTGTGCAGGGACTGGTCAGAAGTAGAAAGCTGAACAAGGATGAGGTTGTCCTACGAGTGAAAAATGGAGCAAAGGTTGCTGCATTAGTTGTAGGCACTTATTGTTTAGCACTGCCTAGGGCAAGTCCATTTATTTAAATAATTATTATTTTGTTCCAAATATCATTAGAAACAGTATTTCAAATTTTGTATTAGATATGGATGGATTTGAAATTATAATAAAGAACAACAGTTGTTCTATTTATAAAAACAATGTTTTATATGGTGTTGGTAATTTGAGAAATGGACTTTATATACTTGACTTGCATGAAAATATACTTCAAATAGAACAAACTAAGAAAAAGAAAGGAGATGATATTAATTATACCTATATGTGGCACTGTAGACTCGGGCATATTAATGAAACAAGATTGTCCAAGTTGCATAAGGTTGGGCTCTTAGAGCTATCCGATTATGAATCATATCCAACTTGTGAATCTTGTATCATGGGTAAAATGACTAAATCTCCTTTTAGTGGAAAAGGAGAAAGAGTTGCAGAGTTGTTAGTGCTAGTTCACACAGACGTTTGTGGACTTATGACAATGAATGCACGGGGAGGGTATTCTTATTTTATTACTTTCACTGATGATCACTCAAGATTTGGATATGTGTATTTAATGAAATACAAATCTGAATCATTTGAAAAGTTCAAAGAGTTCAGAAGTGAAGTAGAGAAACAAACGGGCAAGAGTATTAAGATTCTTCGATCAGATCGAGGTGGAGAATACTTAAGCGGTGAGTTTCTCAATTGTCTAAAAGATATTGGTATAATCTCACAATGGACTCCACCAGGTACATCACAGTTAAATGGAGTATCTTGATAAGTGGTTTTAGGACCACTTATTCAGATACTTTCCAACTCATTCGGTTGTTTAAACTTAAGTAATCCTGTGAGTTTAATACGTTTTTCCTTTGTTTTGTGTTTTTCAGGTTCAGGAGCTCTCTTGGCGTTTATTGAGCGTAAAAGGATGATATGTTGCCAAAATTTAGCTACAAGGTGTGATGGCATGTTCATGGAATGGAGTCGAGCAGCATGAAAAAATTGGATGCAATGTTACGAGGCTAACAGCTAGGCAGTAAGAAGGGCAAAGGAAAGCAACAAGAAGCCAGCCTGCAGCAGCCTTGAACCAGCAGCATTCATTGCAGAATTCAGTGCCGCGCGATCTCTCCTGGAATAGGCTTGGGGCGTGCGCGGCCGCGCCAGGCCCCAGCAGAAAATTCTTTAACTTTTTGATTGACTGAATGGGAGAGGCTTTAAATGGGGGCTCGAGAGCAACATTAAAGATATACTCCCCTTGGGAGTTCTAGCCCTAACTTAGCATTTTCTCTTCTCTTTCATTTTTCTTTGTATAGATTAGGAGTAGAGATTTAGCTTAGTGAAAGTACTTAATGTTCTAGGGTTTTCTTAGACTTGATGGTTGAAACAATTGGATGTTATTGAATATTCAATATTGGATGCTTGGAGACTCAGATTTGCATTCCCTATATCTAAACTCTCTTTGCTTTCTATTTTGCAATCTCATGATGTATATTTATATTGTGGATGGTATATTTGAGTTTTCTATGACTTCAATTATATTTTGCGATTTCAATGGAACCTAATGAGTAGTTTAATTCGATTTCCCTTCATGATTGATCTCATTGATTGTTGTATGACTGTCTATTGCGATATGTGCTTTAATTGCTTAATTGATTAGCTACCAATTACTGTGATGACCTATGTGGGATTGAAAGATGAAGTGTAAGTTTAGATCTAATCGCGGTAGCGGGCGATTGTACGTTCATATGACGTTGGATGTATGATTTGTGCTTAGGATAGACATATACCGAAGCGCCGCTCGTAGTCAATAGAGAACTTGACCTTAAACCCTAATTATTTGTAAACACCATAGACATATAGAGGTTTAGATAATGTGGGTGCCCACGTGTGTTCTATCATCTGTGGATTGCACGTGGTATGGAGTAGGTGCATCGAAGGATGGCCTTCTCTCACTTTAGTGTTCTCGGCTAACACATTAGACGATTAATTTGACCTAAATGGGGAGTGAATCGTCTTAGATGAATCATTAGGGGAAATTGGAATCTCATGCCTTCTTTATCTAATTCTACTCTAGAATTAATTAGTTTAAGTTTACTTCCTTGCCTAGTTTAATTTAGTTTTAATTCCATCTATTTACCACCCGTTTAAATAAGCCTAAATTGATTATGTGCTAGTGCTTTGGCGACCTTTTATCCGTTATTTTCTTGTGGGAACGATAGCTGTACTTACACTTTATTACTTATTGACTGTGTATACTTGCACGAATATATTGACCGGTAAAACGACCAACAAGTTTTTGGCGCCGTTGCCAGGTAATTAATTCGATAAATGTTTGCCAACATTAGTTTAATCAAATTAGTCTTAATTTAAACTTTTTATTTTTGTTTAATTCTCTTCCTATATTCTCTTCTCAGGTACAATGGGCTTGAATTTCTATCCATGGATTGGTACAAGGCAAGAGCAACCAAGGGAAACAAACAATGATGGCGTCAACCCAATAGCAACACTTTCAGCACAGCTAGACGAGCTCTCAAGGAAGCTGGATACTGTTTCAGCTCAACAGAGTTGAGAGCCATTTATTACTCATGAGTATGATGCTGGGAGCTACATGAGCCATCAGGAGCCTATCAGTTATGGACAGGAGCAGTATGCGGGTGAGTACTCCTACAGTGAGCCTTACACCAATTATCAGCAAGATTGGGGGTATCACCCAGACCCTTCAACAAACCCTTCATCAGACTATTATCAAGACAAATATTGGGATCCAAATCCCGTTTACGCCCCAGAATGCACATTTCAGACTCCAGTTTATGAGCCTCAACACAATTTTGAGGGTGACATAGCAAATGCAAGCTTGGAGGATGGAGGTGACATATCACTGAAGGACATCTTGATTGAGAAACAGAAGTCAGTCAAGAATATCCAGAACTGGGCAAAGCAAATTAGTAGGGCCTTGATGATAGAGGATGAGCAAGGGCAGACCCATACTGTGAGCTATCAAGAACAATGCAAGCCAAGTCCAAATTGTGCACCCGAACCCACTTATCAATCCCCATGTTTACAACGAAAATAGTCAACAATGGACTTCATGTATGCAAGCTCAGAAAACCAAGAGGAATTATTTGGGAGCCAGGAACCATCAAACCAAAATTTTCAATATCAGATGGCCCCAATCAACTATGCTTCTACCAGTGAGCCTCAATACAGGGAGCCCGTGGCTGAAACAGAAAAGGAAGGATTGGATAGTTTGTGGGGGAACTCTTTAGCATCAACACAGGAGACCTTGGTTGAGCAAGAACAATCAATTGAGGATCTTCAGATTTGGGTGGAGCAGATTAGCACGGTTTTAAGGAAGGAGGAGGTAGGTGAACAAGAGACAACAATGCCAGATTTTGTGCCGCCAGTGACTAAAGCTGTAAGTTATGACCCTCAGAAGGATTGGTGCTATGAGATGGATGCAGAGACTGATGAAGAGCCCGAAGTGCAATTACAACTGGATGAGCCTAAGGAAATGGAACAAGAGGAGATAATTGGGGATGTGGAACAGTATGAACCAACAGTGATAATACCCCAAGAGCCTTCTTCGCCAAAGTTTGAGAATCCAGTCAAGTTTGCACATCCTTGCCCCCTTGGTAGCCACATTTCAGAGCCGGATCTCGATGATATGAGAGAGTCCGCAAGCTTCATGTTGGTCCGATTAGATGACATAATTAACGCGCAAGTATACGCGGCCAACGAGTAATAAAGAGTAAGTAAAGATATCGTTCCCACGATGAATTAATGGATAAAAGGTCGCCAAAGCACTAGTACATAATCATTTCGGTCTTATTTAAACGGGCGATAAAGAGTTGGAATTAAAGCTAAGTTAACTAGGCAAGGAATTAAACTTAAACTAAGCAATCCTAAGGTAGAATCAGATAATGAAGATAAGAGATTCCAATTTCCTCTAATGATTCGTCTAAGTCGACACACTTCCAATTAGGTCAAATTAATCATTACAGTTGTTAGCCGAGAACACGAAGGTAAGAGAAGGCCATCTTTCGATGCAGCTAATCCATATCACGTGCAATCCACAGATGATAGAACGCACGTGAACACCCACATTATCTAAACCCCTATATGTCTATGGGATTTACAAATAATTAGGGTTTAAGGTCAAGTTCTCTATTGACTACGAGCGGCGCTTCGGTATATGTCTATCCTAAGCACAAATCATACGTCCAACGTCATGTGAACGTACAATCGCCCGCCACTACGATTAGATCTAAACCTACACTTCGTCTGTCAAGTCCACATAGGTTATCACAGTAATTGGTCATGACTCAATTAAGCAATGAAAGCATAAATCGCAGTAGACAATCACATAGCAATCAATAAGAACCAACATGGAAGAGAAATCAACATAGACTACTCATTAGATTCCATTGGAACCTCAAAATAAGGTCTAAGTCATAAATGACTCAAACATATCATCCACAAGTTGAATATACATCATAAGATTGCAAATAGGAAGCAAAGAGATTCAAAAGATAGAAAATAGCAAATCTGAGTGCTCAAGCTCCTTGTTGAATCTCCAATGGAATCCACTTGCTTCAATCTTCAAACCTAATCTAACCCTAGAAACTAACTAAATAACTAAACCCTAATCTAACACTAATCTACTCTCTAATCTACTCCTAATCTAGACTAAACAAGAGGTAAAGGAAGAAAAGAGAGGAGCTAGGGCTTAGGGCCAATATATGATCATCTTTCTTGCCCCAAACGAGCCCCCTTATATCCCAATCAAAAGCCAAGTCCCGTGCAATTGAAAAGTCAAGTCTGGCACAGCTGAAGATTGGCGCGACCGCTCCCAAAAATGCCTTAGAATCCTCGCGCCCGCGCCGGCACTTTTCTGCTGCAGAGTCCTCTGGTAAAACGGCCATAACTTTTGATCCGGGAGGAGTTACGAGGCCTGCCACCTGTCAAATCGAAGCTATCGAAGAGCTCTACAACTTTAATTCTTTGAGAATTGAGAAATAATAGATGGATGAAGGCTGAAATTGAGCTCCAAGTGACAGCTGTGCATGAAAACTCAAAACCGTGGAGTTTAACGTCCGTTGGTATACGAGGCATAACTCTCGCCTCCAAACTCCGATTGGGATGATTCAAGATGTTCTGGAAATCTTAGAAGATGCTCTAAAATATGAACTAAGCTCCAATCCAAGAACATGAAATGAACATAAACCCCCAAAGCGATGTCCGGATTGCATTTCCTTCCCATTTGGTCGCTTGCCTTCTTTCCATTGTCATGCCATCAATCTTTTTAGCATTCTTTGCATCGTTTTGGCCACAAAAGCACCGAGAGAGTTCCTAAACATAAAATCTACAAAACAAAGGAAAAACACATGAAAAGCATAAAAGTACTTGAGTTTCGGCAACAGAACAAGCTGGTTACTATCCGAATAAGTGGTCATAAAGGGCACTTATCAAATACCCCTAAACTTAAACGTTGCTTGCCCTCAAGCAACCAAAATAAAACTAAACAAAAGAGGCAATGCAATATCTACAATGTATGCAACCTACGCTATCATGAATGCGAATCTAAGTTCCCAGCCAGTATTGAACTTTCAAAGCAATGCCTCAGAAAACCACGAGATAGTTGAACAGATAAGCTACCCAAAACAAGATCATAAGGCATATTCTGCAAATCCAAAACTGTCAGCACTGATGTATTGTGCGTTGTGTGCTTAGCAACCATTAGATATGCATTCATATAAATAACTCACCTACTATGCTTCTTAGGGGAAAAACAAGCTTTAACTTAAGAAAAACAGTAAATCATATAAGTTCTAACTAAGACCGTGCATTACTAGAGTGAAGAGTCAACAGGGGGTTTTCATTAAGGTCTTATTATTCACGAGGGCGTATTCGCACTTTCCCGTGTACACTATCGACTGTGCAATGCCTAGTTCTCTTAGGCTTTTCAATGATATCCATAAAGCGAGCTTTCGACCAACGACTCCCAGACCAGACGGCCTTAGGGCGCTGGGTGTAGAGACACCCCTAGGGCTTACTTGCTCGAATATCAAAGGCCACAGAACTCGACGTAGCCGAACTGTTTATTCTATTTTTTTTTCTTTTTCTTAATATTTTCTTTTCTTTTCTTTTATTTTTCTTTTTCTGTAAGGGAGTGCGTCTTACGCTCCATCTCCCCGCATATATCATGCAAAACCCCTGTTTCCCCCAAACTTAAGCTTTTAACAGTCTAGTTATTATTATATGCGAACTGAAACTCTTTTATTAAAATATAATTTTTCCACCAGAAGACAAGTATGTGAAAATTTAGACTTAGAATGTCATGGTGGTTACTCTATCGTGTTCACTGGCTACACAGTATCTGACAGGTAAGGATTTACATATATAACAATGAAATTAAGCTTAAGTCTCCAATCAGTTCAACAATCAAGTGATTTCAGTTTCTTCATAGGCCACATACATAACTCACCAACTGAAACTGGATTTATGCAAAATGTCCTAACACAGAATGCAAAACAGAATGCAAAAATTTTAAAATTTTGACAAATTTTAACACTACATGCACTAAATGAACTGACACAACATGAAATGAACTAACTACATGCAAAAATAAAACCAATACCCCCAAACTTAAAATGTTCAATGTCCTCATTGAAGGTAAAGGTAAAAAGAAAGGAACTCCCCTATTCGGCTTCTGATGCTGCATGAAATGAATTGGCGCCCTCTCAGAAGTTTCCCCTGTCTCTCTTTTTGCTCTGACAAAATAAACCCCGCTTAGCACTGTACTCAACGAACCAACCTAACTCAATATCAATCTTGCTCTGCTAGATATTCCACACTCAATGTCTCAATTGATCAGGTTGAGAGGCTGAGGTGGATGGGAATTGGTACTTTGGATTGAGGAGGTAGGAGGTTTTAAAAACTAAGACTTTTAGTAGGGGGGGATTGCATTAAGGAAGAGATGAGGGATTGCATTAAGGAACTGAGGGTTTGGGATTATAGGGACTGAGGCTTGGGGGCTGCTAATAATTGACATAAAGTGGTACCCCCCAAAATCTGCAGGATTTTTCCCAAGATAGGTTCAGTCTGCATGTGGCGCGGTCGCGCGTGGTAATGCCTTGGATTTGGCGCGGCCGCGCGGGCTGCCAGATTTTTGTTTCTGCAGAATTTTTCCTATGCACTTGGTTGGCCCTTTAGTTTGGCTTCTTGCAGCATGCATTGATCCTGAGAAAGACATATAACCTTTATTAAGCCCTCATACACTATCAAAAGTATATTATCTATTCACATCAAGAGAATGAACATGGAAAGATATATGCATTTAAATTCCCAAAAATTCTCTATGTGCGTATAAGCAATGCAAGTGCATCAAAAATATGCTATGAGCTTTGTAATCCCAAAAATATACGCATTCATGCCTAAGTTCAAAAATGTAGGCAATGAATTCCTAATTGCTAAAGTATGCAAAAACTTTAAACTAAATATTAACTAATAAGAATTAAACGAGGGGGAGGGAAATGTGATAGAAAGCATATAAATGGAGAATTAAACATAGAGATAGAGAGAGGGATGATGGGAAATAGGTAATGGAGAATTAAACAACGAGAGAGAGAAATGATGGGGTGCCTCCCATCTAGCGCTTGATTTATAGTCCTCTAGCTGGACTGTGTCTGACTACTGCTATCCGACTCCCCAATGATATTGGAGAACCCCTCCATCCATCAGAACTGCAATGTGCTTTTGGAGGCTTCCCAATAGAGGAGGACTCGGAATTAAACTACCTAGCACATGATATGAACAAGAATTCCCCGTACGGAAGGTAGGGGAGCTAGGCAATGGTTCTATTGTGTATGTGAAATGATCGGAGCATGGACGCATAGAACACACAACAGACTCTTCTTCTATTCTCTTTTCTTCTGACCACCATGGTGTCAAGACTGCAGAATCTCTCACGTCATCGAGACCCGTCTCTGTGATGTGGCTACCAAGGGGGCAAGGGTGTGCAAACTTGACTGGCTTGTTCCACGAAGGCTGAGAAGGCTCTTGGGGGATTTTCACTGTTGGTTCACATTCATACTCCACATCCCCAACTGGCTCCTCTATTTCCATTACTTTCGGCTCGTTTAGTTGCAATTGCACTTCGGATTCTCTATCAGTTTCTACACCCATGTCATAGCACTAAGTAGTCTGGGGATCATAACTCATGGCTTCAGTCATTGGAGGCATAAAATCTTGCACTGTTGTCTTGTTCACATACCCCTCCTTCCTTAATGCCGTGCTAATCTGCTCCACCCAAATCTGAAGATCCTCAATTGATTGTTCTTGCTCAACCAAGGTCTCCTGCGTTGATGCTAATGAGTTCCCCCATAAATTATCCAATCCTTCCTTTTCTGTTTCAGCCACGGGCTCCCTGTATTGAGGCTCACTAGTAGAAGCATATTTGATTGGGGCCATCTGATATTGAAAATTTTGGTTTGATGGTTCCTGGCTCCCAAACAACTCCTCTTGGTTTTCTGAGCTTGCATACATGAAGTCCATTGTTGACTGTTCTCCTTATAAACATCGGGATTGATAAGTGGGTTCGGGTGCACAATTTGGGATTTGCTTGCGTTGTTCTTGATAGTTCACAATATGGGTCTGCCCTTGCTCATCCTCTATCATCAAGGCCCTACTAATTTGCTCTGCCCAGTTCTGGATATTCTTGACTGACTTCTGTTGCTCAATCAAGATGTCCTTCAGTGATATGTCACCTCCTTCCTCCAGGCTTGCTTTTTATGTGTCACCCTCAAAATTGTGTGGAGGCTCGTAAACTGGAGGCTGGAATGTGCATTCTGGGGCGTAAACGAGATTTGGATCCCAATATTGGTCTTGATATTATTCTGATGAAGGGTCTGGGTGATACCCTCAGTCTTGCTGATAGTCGGGATAAGGTTCACTGTAGGAGTACTCACCCCCATACTGCGCCTGTCCATAACTGATAGGCTCCTGATGGCTCGCGTAGCTCCCAGCACCGTAGTCATAGGTCACTGTCGTATCTCGATTCTGCTGAGCTGAGACAGTATCCAGCTTCCTCGAGAGAACCTCTAGCTGTGCTGAAAGTGTTGTAATTGGGTTGACACCATCAGTGTATGCTTCCCTTGGTTGCTCTTGCCATGTACCATTCCATGGGTAGAAATTTAAGTCCATTGTACCTGAGAAGAGAACAAATGAAGAGAATTAAACAAAAATAAAAAGTTTAAATTAAGACTAACTTGATTAAACTAATGTTGGCAAACAGTTATCCAATAATTTCCCGACAACGGCGCCAAAAACTTGTTGGTCCGATTAGATGACACAATTAATGCGCAAGTATACGCGGCCAACGAGTAATAAAGAGTAAGTAAAGATATCGTTCCCACGAGAAATTAATGGATAAAAGGTCGCCAAAGCACTAGTACATAATCATTTCGGTCTTATTTAAACGGGCGATACAGAGTTGGAATTAAAGCTAAGTTAACTAGGCAAGGAATTAAACTTAAACTAAGCAATCCTAAGGTAGAATCAGATAATGAAGACAAGAGATTCTAATTTCCCCTAATAATTCGTCTAAGTCGACACACTTCCAATTAGGTCAAATTAATCATTACAGTTGTTAGCCGAGAACACGAAGGTAAGAGAAGGCCATCTTTCGATGCAGCTAATCCATATCACGTGCAATCCACAGATGATAGAACGCACGTGAACATCCACATTATCTAAACCCCTATATGTCTATGGGATTTACAAATAACTAGGTTTAAGGTCAAGTTCTCTATTGACTACGAGCGGCGCTTCGGTATATGTCTATCCTAAGCACAAATCATACGTCCAACGTCATGTGAACGTACAATCGCCCGCCACTACGATTAGATCTAAACCTACACTTCGTCTTTCAAGTCCACATAGGTTATCACAGTAATTGGTCATGACTCAATTAAGCAATGAAAGCATAAATCGCAGTAGACAATCACATAGCAATCAATAAGAACCAACATGGAAGAGAAATCAACATAGACTACTCATTAGATTCCATTGGAACCTCAAAATAAGGTCTAAGTCATAAATGACTCAAACATATCATCCACAAGTTGAATATACATCATAAGATTGCAAATAGGAAGCAAAGAGATTCAAAAGATAGAAAATAGCAAATCTGAGTGCTCAAGTTCCTTGTTGAATCTCCAATGGAATCCACTTGCTTCAATCTTCAAACCTAATCTAACCCTAGAAACTAACTAACTAACTAAACCCTAATCTAACACTAATCTACTCTCTAATCTACTCCTAATCTAGACTAAACAAGAGGTAAAGGAAGAAAAGAGAGGAGCTAGGGCTTAGGGCCAATATATGATCATCTTTCTTGCCCCAAACGAGCCCCCTTATATCCCAATCAAAAGCCAAGTCCCGTGCAATTGAAAAGTCAAGTCTGGCACAGCTGAAGATTGGCGCGGCCGCGCCCGCGCCCAAAAATTCCTTAGACTCCGCGCGCCCGCGTCGGCACTTTTCTGCTACAGAGTCCTCTGGTAAAACGGCTATAACTTTTGATCCGGGAGGAGTTATGAGGCCTGCCACCTGTCAAATCGAAGTTATCGAAGAGCTCTACAACTTTCATTCTTTGAGCATTGAGAAATAATGGATGGATGAAGGATGAAATTGAGCTCCAAGTGACAGCTATGCATGAAAACTCAAAACCGTGGAGTTTAACGTCCGTTGGTATACGAGGCATAACTCTCGCCTCCGAACTCCGATTGGAATGATTCAAGATGTTCCAAAAAGCTTAGAAGACGCTCTACAATATGAACTAAGCTCCAATCCAAGAACATAAAATGAACATAAACCCCCCAAGCGATGTCCGGATTGTATTTCCTTCCCATTTGGTCACTTGCCTTCTTTCCATTGTCATGCCATCAATCTTTTTAGCATTCTTTGCATCGTTTTGGCCTCAAAAGCACCGAGAGAGTTCCTAAACATAAAATCTACAAAACAAAAGAAAAACACATGAAAAGCACAAAAGTACTTGAGTTTCGGCAATAGAACAAGCTGGTTACTATCCGAATAAGTGGTCATAAAGAGCACTTATCACTTCAAACCATGGTGGTCAGAAGAGAAGAGAATAGAAGAAGAAACCGTTGTGTCATGTGAACCTCAAAGCCCAAATCATTTCACATACACAACGGAACCCTTGCCTAGATCCCCGACCTTCAACACGGGGAATTCTCAGTCATATCCGATGTTAGATAGTTTAATTCTGAGTCCTCCTCTATTGGGAAGCCTCCAAAAGCATATAACAATTCTAATGGATGGAGGGGTTCTCAAATATCATCGGGGAGTCAGATTGCAGCAGTCAGACACAGTCCAGCTAGAGGACTATAAATCAAGCGCTTGATGGGAGGCACCCCATTATTTCTCTCTCTCCCTTATGTTTAATTCTATCTGTTTCTCTACTATTTCCCTACCCTTATTTAATTCTTAGTAGTATAGATGTTAGTTGTAACTATTTCATCATTTTTGGTTTTTAGAGGTTCAATGCCTATATTTTTGGTTTTAGGCATGAATGCGTATAATTTTTGGGACTATAACGTCTTGGATATACTTTTGATGCACTTGCACATATTATGATGCACAAACATGTTTCATACGCGCACTTAGAGAATTTTTGGGAATTTAAGTGAATATAACTTTCCATGTTGGATTCTCTTTATGTAGATAGATATTATACTTTTGATAGTGTATGAGGGCTTAATAATTATTATATGTTTTTCTCAGGTGGAAAGCCATGCTAAATGAAGCAAAGTTACATGCCATAGCAGCTCCCAGTCAAAATTTCTGCAAAAACAAAAAATAGGAGGGCGCGCGGCAGCGCCCGAATTGGCCTGCAGGGGCGCGCGGCCGCTAGAGGAGCAGACTCGGCCAGACTTAAAATATTTTGAGGCATATTTTTAAGCCATTTCATTTCTTTCCAAGGTAGACGAGTTTCAAGCCTCTCTCTCTAAAATTCAAAAGTTCCTAAACCTTGGCCTCTGCATACATCAAACTATAATCCTTATATCCATATCTCCAAGCCCTAATTTCAAGCAATCTCCCATCTTTTCCATTCTCTATCAATCAAACCTAGCTTCATACACAAACTCACCTCAGCCCCAGCCCTAAATTTGAAATTCCTACATCCTCAGTCAAACACCAAAGACACCCACCAATCACCTCATCATCTCGACTTGATCACTTGGGACGGTGAGTGTGGGGTCAATAGCATCGCAAGATTCTGAATTGGTTGGGTTCATTGACACAGGTTGGATTTTTTGTATTCAATTTTCAATTCTCATGGCATCTAAGAGGAGTAGGAGAGAGTCTACATCAAGGGGCAGTGATTTAGAGCAAGAAGGTGGTGGCATCGACTATGATGACCACAAGTTTATCAATCTTAAGGCTCAGAAGTTCTATCACAAGGCATTGGTAGGCAGGACATTTGTGCCAGAGCGAGGGCTAGCACCAGACAGGAACCTGGACGGGCGTATGGCATCTATGATCCGGGGGAGGGGCTGGAATTCATTATGAGAGGAGCCCTTGGCTGCCCCAATCTCGGTGGTTCAAGAATTTTATGCCAACGCAAAATTCACTACGTCCAACAAGGTCTTCGTGCGGGGCTGTGAGGTGTCCTATGCAAAGAAGCACATCAATGAGTTGTTTGACTTACCGAACATTGCATTGGACGCACCTGACTCATTGTATGCTAGAGAGTGGGAGACGGAGATGGACGCCATTAGTGATTATCTGTGCAAGCCAGGCACTGTGTGGAAGCTGAAGTAGGGGACTGATCAGAAGCTGCATTTCCCCCAGTCCTCCTTGAGTAGGTACGGGAAGGCGTGGTACAGCTTTATCTGTGCGAATCTGATGCCTACACAACATCAGAACGAGGTCACTAAGGACCGTGCTGTGTTGCTTTATGGTATCGTCAAAGGCAAGAGGATCGACTTGGGGTGCGTGATTAGTAGTTCTATCCGCAAATTTTTGAAAGGCGGAAATTTAGCAAGTATCCCCCATGCATCAGTGATCGCCAGACTATATATTGCAAATAGAGTGATGTGGTTAGATGCTGAGCCGATGCAGATGCCAATGAACACCCTTGACCACTCTGCCATCGAGTTATTCAAGGTTTGGAAAGGGGGAAGATCTCATTCATTGGGAGCAGGGTTTACACTACCTGATCAGACAGAGGCTGAGGAGACTGCAGAATGTGCCACCACCAGAGCAGTCTGCATCCTCTCATTCAGTGCATGAGCGTATAGGCAGGATGGAGAGGAGACTACAGCGCAGGATGGACGCAATGAGCACCAACTTCCAGGCTTTCACCATAGAGTTCAGCGGGGTACTGTCCTACGTATTCGGCCAGATGGGAGTTGAGGTGCAGTTTCCTACATATGGGTCCGCCGCTGTTTATCCACCTTCAGACACACCACTGTCTGAGGAGGACGCTGAGGACGACGGCGACGACGATGAATAGGGGAGTTCCTTTCTCTTTACCTTTACCTTCAATGAGGACATTGAATAGTTTAAGTTTGGGGGTATTGGTCTGGTTTTGCATGTAGTTAGCTCATTGCATATTGTGTTTGTTTATATAGTGCATGTAGGTCATATTTTGTTCAAATTTGCTAAAATTTTAAAAAAAATCTTTTATTTTTGCATTCTGTGTTAGAGCATACTGCATGAATCCAGTTTCAGTTAGTTAATTATGTATTTGGCCTGTGAAGAAACTGAAATCACTTGATTTTTGAACTGATTGGAGACTTAAGCTTGATTTTATTTTCATATATATAAATCCTTACCTGTCAGATACTGTGTAGCCAGATTGCACAATAGAGTAACCATCATGACGTGCTTTGTCTAAATTTTCACATACTTGTCTTCTGGTGGAAAAACTATATTTTTTATTTTAATAAAAGAGTTTCAGTTCGCATATAATAATAACTTGACTGTTAAAAGCTTAAGTTTGGGGGAAACAGGGGACATGCATGATATATGCGGGGAGATAGAGCGTAAGACGCACTCCCTTGCAGAAAAGAAAAAGAAAAAGAAAACATAAGAGAAGATTCAGAAAAAGAAAAATAGAATAAACACTTCTTCGGCTACGTCGAGTTCTGTGGCCTTTGATATTCGAGCAAGTAAGCCCTCGGGGTGTCTCTACACCCAGCGCCTTAAGACCGTCTAGTCTGGGAGTCGTTGGTCGAAAGCTCGCTACATGGATATCATTGAAGAGCCTAATAGAACTAGGCATTGCACAGTCGATTGTGTACACGGGAAAGTGCGATTACGCTCTCGTGAATAATAAGAACTTAATGAAAACCCTCTGTTGACCCTTAACTCTAGTAATGCATGGTTTAGTTAGAACTTATATGTTTGACTGCTTTTCTTAAGTTAAAACCTGTTTTTCCCCTAAGAAGCATAGTATGTGAATTATTTATCTGAAGCATGTCTAATGGTTGCTAGGCACACAACGCACAACACATCAGTGCTGACAGTTTTGGATTTGCAGAGTATTCCTTATGGTCTTGTCTTGAGTTGCTTATCTATTTAATTATCTAGTGGTTTTCTGAGGCATTGCTGTGATGGTTCAATAATGACTGGGATCTGGATTTGCATTCATAGTAGAGTAGTTTGCATACATTATATATAGTGCATTGCATATGTCATTTAGTTTTGTTTTGGTTGCTTGAGGGCAAGCAAAGTTTAAGTTTGGGGGTATTTGATAAGTGGTTTTAAGACCACTTATTCAGATACTTTTCAACTCATTCGGTTGCTTAAACTTAAATAATCCTGTGAGTTTAATACGTTTTTCCTTTGTTTTGTGTTTTTCAGGTTCAGGAGCTTTCTTGGCGTTTATTGAGCGTAAAAGAATGATATGTTGCCAAAATTTAGCTAAAAGGTGTGATGGCATGTTCATGGAATGGAGTCGAGCAGCATGAAGGAATTGGATGCAATGCTACGAGGGTAACAGCTAGGCAAGGAGGTAAGAAGGGCAAAGGAAAGTAACAAGAAGCCAACCTGCAGCAGCCTTGAACCAGTAGCATTCATTGCAGAATTCAGTGCCGCGCGGCCGCGCCTGAAATAGGCTTGGGGAGCGCGCGACCGCGCCAGTCCCCAGCAGAAAATTCTTTGACTTTTTGATTGACTAAACGGGAGAGGCTTTAAATGGGGGCTCGAGAGCAGCATTAAAGATATACTCCCCTTGGGAGTTCTAGCCCTAACTTAGCATTTTCTCTTCTCTTTCATTTTTCATTGTATAGATTAGGAGTAGAGTTTTAGCTTAGTTAAAGTAGTTAATGTTATAGGGTTTTCTTAGACTTGATGGTTGAAACAATTGGATGTTATTGAAGATTCAGTATTGGATGCTTGGAGACTCATATTTGCATTCACTATCTCTAAACTCTCTTTGCTTTCTATTTTGCAATCTCATAATGTATATTCATATTGTGGATGGTATATTTGAGTTTTCTATGACTTAAATTATATTTTGCGATTTCAATGGAACCTAATGAGTAGTTTAATTCGATTTCCCTTCATGATTGATCTCATTGATTGTTGTATGATTGTCTATTGCGATATGTGCTTTAATTGCTTAATTGATTAGCTACCAATTACTGTGATGACCTATGTGGGATTGAAAGACGAAGTGTGAGTTTAGATCTAATCGCGGTAGAGGGCGATTGTACGTTCATATGACGTTGGATGTATGATTTATGCTTAGGATAGACATATACTGAAGAGCCGCTCGTAGTCAATAGAGAACTTGACCTTAAACCCTAATTATTTATAAACACCATAGACATATAGGGGTTTAGATAATGTGGGTGCCCACGTGTGTTCTATCATCTGTGGATTGCACGTGGTATGGAGTAGGTGCATCAAAGGATGGCCTTCTCTCACTTTATTGTTCTCGGCTAACACATTAGACAATTAATTTGACCTAAATGGGGAGTGAATCGGCTTAGATGAATCATTAGGGAAAATTGGAATCTCATGCCTTCTTTATCTAATTCTACTCTAGAATTAATTAGTTTAAGTTTACTTCCTTGCCTAGTTTAATTTAGTTTTAATTCCATCTATTTACCACCCGTTTAAATAAGCCTAAATTGATTGTGCTAGTGCTTTGGCAACCTTTTATCCGTTATTTCCTCGTGGGAACGATATCTGTACTTACACTTTATTACTTGTTGACCGTGTATACTTGCACGAATATATTGATCGGTAAAACGACCAACATATCTGAAAGGAGAAATCGAATATGTTGGACATGTTTCGTTTCATGATGAGTTTTACCGATCTTCTAGTATCATTATGGGGTTATGCCCTAGAAAAGGCTGCATATGTGACGCCCCCAGAATAGGTCCATTCAACCCAAACCATTCTGAGTCGCCAAATACATGGTACAGAATTCAAATACAAACTTTATATCATACGGTCGTGCAAAATACGACCACACAACTGTGAGTCTCAATACAAATATGTAGAAACTATTAAGATTCAAACTAAGTCCTCATTACAATTATTATCACACTATTTATCAGAAATAGTGAGGACTACTACTGCTCTAACTCGGACCATCACTCTGTCCCCCGACTAGTTCCCGCAACATTCTCATTTCCTGAAGAGGACAACAGATGAAAAGAGTGAGCTCAACTAGCTCAATAAAGAATATTATGACTAAGATAATGGGAAACAAATTATCGTTAGTCTTCAACAAAATAGGATAAAATATAATGGACAACCAACTTCAGATCAATATTCGCAGCGGAAATAACAGTTCATTAGAAGAATTAAGCAGAGAATAAAGTCTACTATCTTCTATGATTTAAAAGTCCATCATCAATATTTTATCCCTGTAACATCAATCAATATACATCTCGAATCAAATATTCATCTTTGCACTACAGGCCAAAGATATTCATTTGTATCATCAGTGGTCATATTCATCTCAACACCTGTCATCTTTGCACTACAGGCCAAAGATATTCATCAGGTAATCATTCATCTTTGCTCTACAGGCCAAAGATATTCATCAAGTAATCATTCATCTTTGCTCTACAGGCCAAAGATATTCAGTTACATCACCTTTTAGGACTGAGAATGATGAAAAACATTTTTAAAAAAAACGAATCCAGTAAGATAAAAGACAAAAACTAAGGATTCATATTTTAGTATATCCAATTCAAAAATACCTCGTAATAATTAATTATGGAGCAAAATTCAAGAATAGAGCTCAAAACTTGGATACAATCAAAGATAGTAACCTTAACAAGCAATTTGGACAAATAGAAGAAAATTTAATTTTTCCGTGAATAGTGCCGTATACGTGAATAGTGCCGTATACATGAATAGTAACCCCGACGAAAAAAGTAAGAATTTCAACATAAAATTCATGACAATATTTCTGTATAATGACATTGAAAAGAATAACATCATTTACGAAAGAAAATAACATCTCTTACCTCAAAAGAATAGTCCCTCTGACTGGAATATCGGATATAATACCGAAGAAAAGTTGCGCTGAATACTAATACTCAAAGTATTGAAATACTCACAAAAATACGCTCGATATTATAGAGAGAGAAAACTTCTGATTCTGGTGTGATTTTCAATTCTAACCTAAGCACCCTATTTATAGGAAAAACTTAGGATGCTAAAGGAGACTAAAATAATAAAATAATATTATTTTTTCAAAATTTCCGCCGCCTGGAGGCTAAATTTTTTTCCAACAAAAGTGGGTCCCACCCATTAAATAATATTTATTTTCCGAAACTTCAATAATTCATAACAAATAGCCCCTTTGTCAGAAAAATACAAATTCTATGTCCTTCCATAGGAAATTTAATTCCCTACAACTTTGCAGAAGGAAGTTTTTCCAAATTCCAAACATAAATTATCCGAAATCCATAAACAGATGATTTCTCACACCAAAATATTGATAAAAACTCACCAGCGCCAATTCCTTCTTTAATATCCACAAAATAAATATTTCCTTATCATATAAATCAATAATTAATTATTCACAAATAATATTATAGAACTACAATATTAACAACCAGGTCGTTCCCAGGACAGAGGGGGCTTTCCGATAAGGACTTCTCCTTACTGGCGCGCAATTAAATAACCCCTCCTAGACAGAACTTCCTTAGACATTGTCAATAATGCTATCTAATAATATTATTCAAATAATATGAATTATTGAGTTGATAAAGTGAAATACTGTGCAACGACAATTATTGAATCAATACTACAAAATATCAACTGTAGCCATTATTGAATCAATCATATAAAAATAGCAACGTAGCAATTATTGAGTCAATAAAATATCAATGCAGCAATTATTGAGTCAATAATATAAAATATCAACGTAGCAATTATTGAGTCAATAATATAAAATATTGAACAGTAATTACTGTAACAATAATTGAGTAATGGCTTCTCACGTAAGACTCAATAATTTGAAATACTGTGCAATACCGTGTGCTACTATGCAACACCGTGTATCACTGTATTTTAACCACCGGGTATTTCAACAGTACTAACGGTAACAACCACGCCGTTATTTTGTAAAAAGTTATTTCTGTCGCTTTCTATATCCGACAGTTATTCCGTTGTGGGGGCCCACAAATAGCTGCGCCGTCGTACGAATATTCCCCGACAACAAGAATATTCCACGACCAAACGAATATTCCCCGACAACCAGAATATTTTATAACCACTTGCTCATTTTAAAAATGTTTGCACATTTCACCCATAACTTTCATATTTATCAAAACAACACCTTACTGTTTCAAAACAATATATAAAGAAAACTAAATCTTTATTCATAAAAGTTGGGGTCTTACAACCTCCCCTCCTTATGAAATTTCGTCCTCGAAATTGACGTACGTACCTGGTATGTCGAAAAGGTGAGGATACCTCGCTTTCATTTCCGATTCCAACTCCCAGGTCATTTCCTCAATTGCATGGTTTCTCCACAAAACTTTAACTTGAGGTATAATTTTCGAGCGTAGGACATGCTCCTTCCTATCCAAGATCTTGACAGGTATCTCCTCGTACGTTAAATCTTCAGCTATCTCGTCTGGTTCTAACTCAATAATGCGGTTTGGATCCTTCACATATTTACGTAACACGGATATGTGAAACACGTTATGAACACGAGACATGCTTGGAGGTAAAGCGAGTCTATAGGCCACATTTCCTATTCGGTCAAGAATCTCAAATGGACCAATGAATCGTGGATTGAGCTTTCCTCTCTTCCCAAACCTCGTAACTCCTTTCCACGGAGCAATACGTAACAATACATGGTCCCCAACGTTAAATTCCACATCCTTTCGATGAAGATCCGCATAACTCTTTTGTCGATCCTGTGCCGTTTGTATACGTTGTCGGATTATTTGGATCTTTTCCGTAGTCATACGTACTAACTCCGGTCCCAACAATGTTGTTTCACCCACCTCATCCCAACATACTGGAGAACGACACTTTCTCCCATACAACGCTTCGAATGGAGCTACGCCTATACTTGCCTGATAACTGTTGTTGTAGGAGAATTCCACCAATGGTAAGTACTTATCCCAACTCCCTTTGAAGTCTAGAACACAGAGTCTCAATAGATCTTCAAGAGTTTGGATAGTCCTTTCCGATTGTCCGTCTGTTTGAGGATGATAAGCCGAACTGAATCGTAAATTCGTGCCCATAGCTTTCTGCAAACTGATCCAAAATCGTGAATTAAATCTGGGATCACGATCCGAAACTATGGATACTGGCATGCCATGCAACCTCACAATCTCATTCACGTACATATGAGCAAGACGTTCAAGGGAATAAGTCTCTCGTATCGGCAAGAAATGAGCAGACTTGGTTAATCTATCAATAATAACCCAAATCGCATCTAAGCCTTGAGAAACCTTGGGAAGACCCGTAACGAAATCCATCGTAAGGTGTTCCCACTTCCATTTCGGAATCTCCAGTGGTTGCAATGGACCCTTCGGCACTTGATGTTCCACCTTTACACGTTGACAAGTTAAACATCTCGAGATGAACTCCGAGATCTCTCTCTTCATATTGCCCCACCAAAATGTATGTCGAAGATCACGATACATTTTAGTACTCCCAGGATGGATTGCAAACGGTGTGTTGTGTGCCTCCATCATGATTCTATACTTCAAGTCAAAATCGTTAGGAACACAAAGTCTGGAGTTGACTCGAAGTATTCCCTCCTCATCGATTCTTGTTTTTGGAATTGCACCTTCTTGCACCTTCTTCTTCATCTTCATCAGTTCCGCATCCGTAGCTTGAGCAGCTTTAACTTTATCAATCAAAGCTGGTTCTACGCGTATACTTGACATCATCGCACTCGTTCCCACATATGATCTTCTACTCAACGCGTCAGCTACCACGTTCGCTTTTCCAGGATGGTATTGGATGGTATGATCGTAATCTTTCAACAACTCAAGCCAACGTCGTTGCCGCATGTTGAGTTCCTTCTGAGTGAAGAAATATTTAAGGCTCTTATGATCCGTATAAATCTCCACTTTCTCTCCGTACAAGTAATGTCTCCAGATCTTCAACGCGAATACGACTGCTGCCAACTCTAGATCATGAGTAGGATAATTCCTCTCATATTCTTTGAGTTGTCGCGAGGCATAGGCTATGACTTTCCCATGTTGCATGAGAACACATCCTAACCCTTTGCCCGAAGCATCGCTGTAAATAACAAATCCATCCGAACCAGATGGTATTGTCAGAACAGGTGCCGAAATAAGTCTCCTCTTGAGCTCTTGGAAGCTCTTCTCGCATTCCTCGCTCCAAACGAATTTCGTATCTTTCCGGGTCAACTGAGTTAATGGAGTAGCGATTCGAGAAAATCCCTCTACGAACCTCCGATAATAACCAGCTAAGCCCAGAAAGCTTCGTACTTCGGTCACCGACTTAGGTTGCTCCCAGCTTTGTATTGCTTCAATCTTCGTCGGGTCAATAGATACTCCACGTTTCGATACCACGTGCCCAAGAAATGCTACTTCCTCAAGCCAGAACTCGCATTTCTTTAACTTGGCGTATAGCTTGTTCTCACGAAGCTTTTGAAGTACTAACTTTAAATGGTGTTCATGATCTTCACGGCTTTTAGAATAAATGAGGATGTCATCAATAAAGACAACAACGAATTGATCCAAATACTCCTTAAATACACGGTTCATCATATCCATGAAAGCAGCAGGAGCATTAGTCAATCCAAAAGACATGACTAAGAACTCATAATGCCTGTACCGTGTTCTAAAAGAAGTCTTTGGAATATCCTCAGTTTTAATCTTCAACTGATGATATCCAGAACGAAGATCGATCTTTGAAAAGAATTGCGCTCCTTGCAACTGGTCGAACAGGTCATCAATACGAGGTAACGGATACCTATTCTTGATGGTGACATGGTTCAACTCCCGATAGTCAATGCAAAGTCGCATACTCCCGTCTTTCTTCTTTACGAATAAAACAGGAGCACCCCAAGGAGACGTACTAGGACGAATAAAACCGATGTCTAACAACTCTTGTAATTGAACCTTTAACTCCTGAAGTTCAATAGGAGCCATTCGATATGGGGTTTTAGAAATGGGCTTTGTACCGGGCTCAAGGTTAATAAAGAATTCAACTTCACGTTCTGGGGGTAGACCGGGAAGTTCTTCGGGAAATACATCAGGAAACTCATTAACAACGGAAATATCATTCAAATCTGATGTATTCTGATTTAGATCAGTGACATGAGCTAAGAAAGCTTGACATCCGTTTTTCAATAAACGAATAGCCTTGGGATTTGAAATGATATTGACTGATTTTAGTGGTTTGGTGATTTGGATTCGCACAACAGGTTGATTAGGAATATGAAAACTAACAACCTTACGAAAACAATCAATTTTGGCATGGTAAGTGGTTAACCAGTCAATTCCTAAAATCACGTCAAATGCAAGTATTTTCAAAGATATAAGATCAACAGGTAAGGTAAGGGTACCAATCTGAATCAAGCAAGATTTGTAAACTGTAGATGTAACAAAGGTTTCTCCTAACGGAGTTTCAACAGATAAGTCAAAGTCTAATTTATCAGAAGTCAAGTTCAAACGTTGAGCACAAGCAGGTGAAATAAAGGAATGGGTAGCACCGGTATCTAACAAGGTATAAACTTCGCAAGAGTTTATGATCAGCTTACCCGTAATCACCTCGTGTGGATTTCTCGCGTTTTGGGCTGTCACGACAAACGCTCTTCCAGGAATCACCGACTTTGACTTGTCTGCAACCGCCTTTGGAATCACCACCCCCGCTGAACTTGGTTTCGTAACAGGACAATCTCGAGCTATATGTCCTTCTTTTCCACAGTTATAGCATCCTTTGAATTGTTGTGGGCAGTTTGGGCTGATATGTCCTTCTTTCTCGCATTTAAAGCATACGACCGGTGGTCGTTCTCCTCCCCTCGAAACAGTTGATGCTGGTGCTGATGTTGACATCTTCGCGTTCTCATTGTTATACCTTCTCTTCTTGAAATCTCCTCCGGATTCGCTTCTTCTACTATCATGGCCACGATAACCACCGGAGTGGTTACCGCTTCTGTCATACTTTCCTCCTCGCTGGTTGTCATCGCTCCGATGACTGCTGCCACCGGTACGACCTTGGTTGTGGTCCCTCGGTTGAACATAATCATTATCTCGTTCTAATAACTGGGCCCTGTTTACTACATCCGAATATAAAGAAAATTTATGAGAAATGAGGTATTGACGTATTTCGGGTTTCAAACCTCTTAGAAACATCCGTGTCATACGTTCCTCATTCTCCACCAAATGAGGTGCAAACCTGGACAGCTCCGCGAACTTAGCCTCGTACTGGGATACTGTCATATTATTTTGCTTGAGTCTAATAAACTCTACTTCCTTCATATGACGAATACTTTCAGGAAAGTACTTGTCATTGAACAGTTTCTGGAATGCTTCCCAAGACATCTTAAGTGCGGCAGACTGGGTACGTTTCACAGATTCCCACCAGTAATCTGCCTCTCCACGGAACATAAACGTGGCAAATGGAACCTTCTGTTCCTCTGTACATCCCAAGACATCAAATATCTTGGTAATTTGTTTAATCCACGTCTCCGCTTTGATCGGATCTGGCTTTCCCAGAAATTCTGGTGGTCCCAATTCTTTGAACTGCTTGGCAGTGACAGCTCGTGTGTTGTTATTATCTCCACCTGTATGTTGCACACGAGTCTCCCTCGTCTGATTTTGCATAAACTGCAAAAAACTTCTAAACATCTCATCGTTTATCGTCTGACCAGCGTTATTTTCAGGATGAACATTGCCTTCTTGTTGCATGTTCTCCTGGTTAACGATTAAAGGTGTCTCCACGGTCTCATTCACTTCGTTGTTAACATTCTCAGCTGCCATTCTCAAATACTGCCATAAAACAAGGGTTAATTAAACAAATCAACATATCACATATTAACCCTATGCTCCGATTGACCAATTAAATATCACATAAGCTTAGGTAGGACACACTAGCGAAGGATTTACTCGTCTCTCCCCTCCTAGTTCTATTCCCCGATCTCCGCCAGAGATCATATCCCTAAGCTCTGATACCAACTGTGACGCCCCCAGAATAGGTCCATTCAACCCAACCCATTCTGAGTCGCCAAATACATGGTACAGAATTCAAATACAAACTTTATATCATACGGTCGTGCAAAATATGACCACACAACTGTGAGTCTCAATACAAATATGTAGAAACTATTAAGATTCAAACTAAGTCCTCATTACAATTATTATCACACTATTTATCAGAAATAGTGAGGACTACTACTGCTCTAACTCGGACCATCACTCTGTCCCCCGACTAGTTCCCGCAACATTCTCATTTCCTGAAGAGGACAACAGATGAAAAGGGTGAGCTCAACTAGCTCAGTAAAGAATATTATGACTAAGATAATGGGAAACAAATTATCGTTAGTCTTCAACAAAATAGGATAAAATATAATGGACAACCAACTTCAGATCAATATTCGCAGCGGAAATAACAGTTCATTAGAAGAATTAAGCAGAGAATAAAGTCTACTATCTTCTATGATTTAAAAGTCCATCATCAATATTTTATCCCTGTAACATCAATCAATATACATCTCGAATCAAATATTCATCTTTTCACTACAGGCCAAAGATATTCATTTGTATCATCAGTGGTCATATTCATCTCAACACCTGTCATCTTTGCACTACAGGCCAAAGATATTCATCAGGTAATCATTCATCTTTGCTCTACAGGCCAAAGATATTCATCAAGTAATCATTCATCTTTGCTCTACAGGCCAAAGATATTCAGTTACATCACCTTTTAGGACTGAGAATGATGAAAAACATTTTTAAAAAAAACGAATCCAGTAAGATAAAAGACAAAGACTAATGATTCGTATTTTAGTATATCTAATTCAAAAATACCTCGTAATAATCAATTATGGAGCAAAATTCAAGAATAGAGCTCAAAACTTGGATACAATCAAAGATAGTAACCTTAACAAGCAATTTGGACAAATAGAAGAAAATTTAATTTTTTTCGTGAATAGTGCCGTATACGTGAATAGTGCCGTATACATGAATAATAACCCCGACGAAAAAAGTAAGAATTTCAACATAAAATCCATGACAATATTTCTGTATAATGATATTGAAAAGAATAACATCATTTACAAAAGAAAATAACATCCCTTACCTCAAAAGAATAGTCCCTCTGACTGGAATATCGGATATAATACCGAAGAAAAGTTGCGCTGAATACTAATACTCAAAGTATTGAAATACTCACAAAAATACGCTCGATATTATAGAGAGAGAAAACTTCTGATTCTGGTGTGATTTTCAATTCTAACCTAAGCACCCTATTTATAGGAAAAGCTTAGGATGCTAAAGGAGACTAAAATAATAAAATAATATTATTTTTTCAAAATTTCCGCCGCCTGGAGGCTAAATTTTTTTCCAACAAAAGTGGGTCCCACCCATTAAATAATATTTATTTTCCGAAACTTCAATAATTCATAACAAATAGCCCCTTTGTCAGAAAAATACAAATTCTATGTCCT
The DNA here is from genome assembly GCA_020205555.1 of Panax stipuleanatus. NCBI lineage: Eukaryota > Viridiplantae > Streptophyta > Magnoliopsida > Apiales > Araliaceae > Panax > Panax stipuleanatus. The sequence goes on from CM035125.1 coordinate 76,711,309, forward strand.
TCCATAGGAAATTTAATTCCCTACAACTTTGCAGAAGGAAGTTTTTCCAAATTCCAAACATAAATTATCCGAAATCCATAAACAGATGATTTCTCACACCAAAATATTGATAAAAACTCACCAGCGCCAATTCCTTCTTTAATATCCACAAAATAAATATTTCCTTATCATATAAATCAATAATTAATTATTCACAAATAATATTATAGAACTACAATATTAACAACCAGGTCGTTCCCAGGACAGAGGGGGCCTTCCGATAAGGACTTCTCCTTACTGGCGCGCAATTAAATAACCCCTCCTAGACAGAACTTCCTTAGACATTGTCAATAATGCTATCTAATAATATTATTCAAATAATATGAATTATTGAGTTGATAACGTGAAATACTGTGCAACGACAATTATTGAATCAATACTACAAAATATCAACTGTAGCCATTAATAATAAAGTGCGGAAATAAAACATAACATTCAATTATTACAATCATTCTCAATTAACTAAAAAAAACAAGTCTTCACTTGCTTTGCTTTCCCTTGCCCTTACTTGTAGACGGAGCATCAGCGTTATCAACCTTAACTGAAATTGTTATTTAATGCAAGAGTGAGCAAACCACAGCTCGTTGGAGTTTAACAATAATATAGACATGAAAGAATATCTTTAAGAAAATCTGAACAACTTAGCTTGCTTCAATAATAAAGAATTGAATAATAATTCTCTATCAATATTAAAATTTGGATATAAAATTTATCTGAGGGTCATAAGACCTTTGAACTCTTGTCCTAGGTTGTAAATATTTCTATTTAAACCTTTAACAGTCAATACGACTATGGACCTTAACTCGTACTTAGGGGGATGAGCCCTTCGTACCATGTATAGTGCACAACCATCTTAACGCTATGCGTAGTAACCTCCCCTAGTAAATAGGGTTGTTCAACTCAGTAATTTGAATTCAAGTCCGCACCAAAGAAAGTTTGGTTTGAATAAGCTTACAAGGGTAATTTAGAATTCACGTTCATCAACTAAGGATTAGTTGAATCGACTTCCAATAATTCAAAATAAAAGAATTATGAATTAACATATGCTTTAGAAGTAAACCTAAAGCATTTAAGATAATAATTGGATCTTACTTGAACAATAAGTTAAGACCATTTCAATTAAATAAACAATTGTCCAATACTGAAATGGAAAGGACATTCTCAACAATGAATATATGAATTCAAGAGATCATATAAAATCAATACAAGATTAGGATTTAGAAAACTTGCGTAAAAATAACGAGTTTAGGGTTTAGAAGACTTGCATAAAATTAAAGAGTTTAGTGTTTAGAAAACTTGCATAAAATTAAAGAGTTTAGGGTTTAGAAGACTTGCCTCAAGCGCAAGCTACTTAACACAATTCACGTACTTTAATACTTCCTACACATATATATTCAATCACAATAACCTAAATTAGTTAACACGTAACTAATTCACATAAGTGGTTAACCCTCATGGTTAACTCACATTCTGATTAAATAGTAATAATAATCAACCATCACATAGTTAATTACATCACCTACATATTCACATAATTAAATTAATTATGTATTTAACTCAATTATAATTAAACAATTATAATTCAAACACTTAATCAAATTATAATTACTTAAATTATCATTACCTTTTAAATTATAAATAATTTATACTTTAAAATCAATTAAACCACATTCATGCATTTATAATTACATAATTTATAATTAATCATGTATTTATCAATTATAATCAATAATTAATTAAACTATAACATGCATTATAATTACACAATTTATAATTAATCATGTAATTATCAATTTAATCCACAATTAAACATGCATTTATTATAATTACATAAATTATAATTTAAATTAACATTTAATAAATCAACCTTTATTCATTATAATTATAATTTAAAATAAACATTTACTTTTGATTATAATTATTTAAATCATATATCACATTTAAATAATAATTCAAATCATACTTTAAGGTTTTCAAACCTCTTTTCTTTTCTAAATATAAATTTGTCAAATTTATGTTAACAACATATTGTAGCAACTAGATACATGCTCACTGTCATAGCATAATTAAACTAGGTTAGAAACAACACTGCACAAATGACTAGCATTCACTGCCTCTGAACAGAGCCTGGCGCAGCTGCGCAGCCAGCTGCCTTGAAACCGGCGCAGCTGCTCAGGGTGAGAATCTGGAAAAGACAAGCGGCGCAGCTGCGCTGCTCCTGGCCTTGCTGCCGGCGCAGCTGCGCAGCAACTCGGCCAAACGCAGACAGCCACGATACTCTGCTTCACCGATTAACCCACACAAGCCAACAACGCCAAAAATACAGTACTATAGACTCTGTAAAACATATATACGCTATTACACATATATAAAGCATGCTTCCAAACACAAAATCATTTAAACAATGATAATCACAAGTTTTGAAAATCTATTTTGGCCATTTTTATGAAAACTCATATTTTCTCAAAAATAATCTACTGTAACTGTTTTTCTCCATCAATTCGAACTTATATACATGCATTACATACTAAGTTGAAGATAGCATTAAGTAATTACTTAATAAGCATATTAACACATACCAATTGCATGAATTTCTCAACTAAATTTAACCAAACTCATGAAATTTCATATGAACTCATATAAATATAAATTCTTTGTTAAAATATATTTCTACAGTAATTTGATTTCTGAAAATCCTTTCATACAATTACTACCAATAACACATGAACACAATCATATATATAAAATTCATGACTACAACTTTCATGAAAACTAATTTTTTGACAGAGAATAAAATATAAAGAATATGAAATTCTAACCTTTCTAGCTATGAGTGTAAAGAAAAGATTATTATGAGCTTGCGTTCTACCAATTCTTTCTCCTTCTTTTCTTCTCTGATATTCTCTGCTCTTTCTCTCCTTCTCTTTTCTTTGTTTAGACTTAGGATTATAACACTAACGTATATACAATATACATATAATAGAATAGGTAACTCCCATATCATAATTATACACTAATTACTACTAATTACGTAAGTTACAAAATTCAAAAGCCAATTTGGCTTGTTTGGCTACAAGAAAATTAGAAACTAGTTTTACTAACTTAGGCATGGTTTAGGTAAATTAGGTTTAAGCTAGTGTAAGGGCCCTGTTTGGCAACAGTCTTTTAAAACAAAAGCAAGGGCCTTGTTTGGTAAAAATCATTTTTAAAAAAAATTCTTTTCTTTTATTTTAACAAATTATTTAATACATACTTTAATGTCACATTTTAATTAATTAAATATTAATCATCTAATTTAATCAATTAAAATCTAACATCAATTAATCACATAAAATTTCCACATAATTATAATTACTCGCTAATTATAATCCATGTAACACTTCATCACATAATTCATCTAATTTAATTATCTCAATTAAATTAGAACTATAGTATAACATTAATATTAATTAAATAAATATTACACATTCATTTAATTAATATATACACTTAATTAAATCACTCCATAAATCACATAATTTATTTATTTAACTCAATAAATAAATCATATAAAATATTTATTTATCTCAATAAATATTAAAATTAATTATAAAATCTCAATCGTTACAATGCCTTTTTCAGCTATTGCAGCCGTGGGCCCATCCTTGTATGCTGACTTCGTGGCTTCTAATCCTAACCCATAATATACTGATTTCTAGGGAATGAAGTGGGCTGCTAATTCAATAACACCTCCTCAATTGCATGTGCATGGCCCACCAGATTACTTGATTGCTAGGAACCGTGAGCTGCTCCCTTGGTCCAACTTGGATCAGCCCAATTGGTCCCGAATTGAGTTCTAATTTATCCTGTTACGCTACTTTCGCATCCATTCCGTTTCCTGCCAATATAACATAAATCCGAGTAAAATGCTAAGATAAATACCTGAAAACACCAAGACTCAAGCTAAAATGAATACCAATTCGTTTGTATGAAACACACTCATCAAATACCCCCAAACTTGAGGCTTTACTTGTCCTCAAGCAAAAACCATACATATGCAAGAATATATCATGCTCATGAATGCCACTGTCAGTGTGTACAACGCTAAATCATCGTGCCTCAGAGAATTCACAACAGATATAAACATTAATTCCAACCAAATACGTATCCGCAATTAAAACCAATTTATGAATCCATACTTTCCAACACCGCTGCTGTATGTGTTTGCTCAACAACAAAATACTCAAATATAGATCAAATATATCACATAACTTGCGTCTTAGAATGCAATCACAGTCTTACTCCATAAATTGCGTAAACAAGGTACCGTGAATCCAAGTAAACGTCAACCAAGTCGGAAGTTAATATGGGAGATTTTCTATCTTTCTTTATTCAGGGAAGCATTTTGCTCTTTTTCCGTATCTTAATTTTCCTCGTGACTGTGCAATGCCTAGTTCCCTTAGGCTCTTCAATGATACCCATGTAGCGAGCTTTCGACCAACGACTCCCAAACCGAATGGCTTTAAGGCGCTGGGTGTAAAGACATCCCATAGGGCGTACTTACTCAAATATCAAAGGCCACTAAACTAGACTAGCCACGGTGTTTATTCAGAAGTTTCTATTTTTTTTTCACATTTTGCAAATTTTTTTCTTTCTTTTCTCATATATTTTTTTTCTTTCAGATAGCTCCCATATCTTCTCCCAAACTTAGGTTTCAGCCTAACCTTAGTTACTAATACCAGTTTACTGAATTTCCGTCATTACAACCTAATTTCTGTCCCAGATAACAATTATGTAACTATTTGAGCTAAGTTGACTAAATTGTTGTGTATCGTGCTAACCGGTGCAACAATGTCAAACAGGTACGGACTCATGCAAAGGTTTGAATACACATCAACATTCTAGATATCATTATGTTTATGGTCTTATGTAAGTCCAGTCTCATCCCATGCTAAAGTTATTTCTTACCACTAACATACTGACTCGTACAAACCTAATTAACAACTCTTTTTGGTCTTTTATGGTTTTTGATTTTTTTTATAAGCATAAAACTTAACTGAAGCTACTAAAACAAAGAAAACTAATCTACTATGCAAATTATAACTATCTTATACTATTAATTATCCTATACTACTCATGCACAAGCTAACAAAACTATGATGATTAATCAGCAAACATACCCCCAAACATAAACTAAATAATGTCCTCATTGTGAAACATATAGAATTTAAGTGTCGAGGACTTCCCTATTCAAGCAAGCATCCGGTCCGCCACCCTCCTCTGTGTCCGAGTCGGATGGTGGATATGGTGGGAGTGGTTGTGGAGCAGGGAACTGCAATGGATCAGCGGCAGTGGTGATGCGTGCGAAGGCCTAAGCAATAACGGCATTAAAATTGTTCTGTGTAGCGAACATGTGACTCTGTCTCTCCGCCGTTCTGTCAATCCTTCGCTGAAGGCATATGAACATAGCAGTTGTCAAGTTTG